>OX422210.1:454981027-455581027 GCA_949130495.1 Sambucus nigra | reverse complement strand
TCTTTTTTAAATCAACGTCCATATCTTGATTTTCAGCACAATTTCCACATGTTCCTTTTCCATGGCATCATATTTGGTTTTCATGATTTATTCTTGATTCATCCTAATTTTTTCAACATGTTCGAACTCAAACATACGAAAGGTTGATCGGACTGGAGAAATGAGCTCTACGATAGTGCTCATGAATGTGATTATATAATCATCCTTTCGCATGTCCAAGTTCGAAAATGTCAAAAATATTCTTCTCAATCAAGAATCAATCATGAAAACCAAATATGATGCCATGGAAATAGAAAATGGGGAAATTATGCTTGAAAAGCTTAAGATGGAAGTTGATTTGAAAAGGTGCAAGTTAGAGGTCGAACACCTGAGAGAGAAACTCACCCGCCTTAATGATCATAACCAACAATATCTCTTATTATAACATATGGCTTAAAAGAAATACAATATGCTACTAGATAAAGAAAATGTTGTGCAGTTTAAGCGTGCCAAAACTAGAGCTGAGTATGAGTCTGAAGCCTGGATGAAAAAATTCTAAGAGTTAGCGCCTTGTGTTTTATGCTTGGAATAAGATGTCAACACATTGACCAGTGTAGTGTCAAACATGGTAAATGTGGGGGTGCCAAGGACAATTTGGTCCTACCACAAACTTAGGAGACTCTATTCTCAAACCGGTCATCCAGTGCGAGGTGCTCGTGTCCCTAAACATTCATAATTCAACTGTAACATTCATAAATCAAATTAAACATTCATAAATTAAACTAACATTCATAAATGATATTGTCAATATCATAATAGGTTACAAATCGGATTATCATGGGTCAATATTATAATAAGATACAACAGGATTGTTAAGGGTAAAATAATGTTTTAATACTCAATCTTCCTATAAATCAACTAAAAGAACCTTCTAATTAGGGTTGTCATCAAGAGAAAACTGGAAGTCTTTAGGAGCCTTTAATGCATTTTCTTTAGTAGTCATACCCTTTGGTGCATGCACAATAATAGACTAATTACCATCGTTTATTCACTTTGAATATAATACGTTCTTTACATTCTGAAAGGCACAAATAAAAGGCTCGTCGACTATGAAATGTTTACTCTTCATCTTTGATAAATCTACCATGATAAGTTTGGTTTGGGGATCAACATTTCAAGAATTCATAGTATCATCCACCTTTAACCATTCATAATACAATCCAATTCATATGAAATCTAAATAATCGAATTCTAGGATTTGTTGGAAAATCCCATAATAGGTTAGCACCGTATCTTTTGGATTTTTATTTCTTTTTCTAGTGACAGGGGTAGTTGAGGAAATAAAAATTACGTTGTTTTGTGTAAAAATATTTTTCTGAAATGGATATGAAATGAAATCAAAATCGCTTGTGCGAAATTTCCTAAACTCTTTTGCATGAAATTTAGGACCTTTTACTAGGCATGCAAGTCTTGAAGATATATCAACCTCTTTGTATAAGCTTCATTTAGTGATGAATATGTATTAGGGCCTGCCTTTACCACACATAAATAAATAAAGACACGCATAAGAGGTGGAAATTTTCTTTTTTGATACCCATGACTTAAAATCATCCGTCATGAAATTTATCCAATGATTTTGGGCAATTTCCTTCTCGTACATCCTATAGGTGTAATATATAAAATACATATAATCAAACAAGAATAATTTTGTAAATACTTACTCTCTCCAATCTTCAACTTCATCTTGCGATTCAAAGACGTGATGGGTTTATTGCTTGTATCATAGATTTATGAGTTTCACCTCTTTAGGGTTACCAAAAGGAAATTCATCCTCAAAATCGTTACATTCCTCGATCATTCGTGCTCTATGAGGATTGAACCTCATCAAATCCTGTTCTGGCATATGTTCTCGTGCGTATATCGATGATTCCACAGTTATGTATTCTTTAGAAATCGACCCTCTAATATATAGTGTATTCTTTACGTAATCTTTGAAGGTTTTATTCAAGCTCTTGAAAGGATACATAGAGCAATACCTGACGGGACCACACAAAAAAGCTTTATCACATAAATGCACAATCAAATGGATGATTATATCGAAAAATCACTGAGGAAAATGTTTATCTAATATAAAAATTGCCTCTACTAAAGTTGATTTCGTAGCATCAAAGTTCTTTCTATTTATCACTTTTGCACAAAGTAGGGTAAAGCACAAACTAATTTACATAATTTCCTAACATAGATCTTTATGTTCGGAGGATCAATGCCTATATAGCAAAGGAATTGTAAGGACACAATTCTCCGATTGAGTCTCAATGTAGTTTTGGCTCAATTCCGGAAAAAATATTTAAGTCATAGGATAGTTTTAAAATGTAGTATTTCAAGCCTATGACATACTAAAGTTGAAGACACATCGGCCAAGTTTAAAGCTTCATCAAAATGCCAAGTTTAATGTACCTCGTTTCTTCGTCAACAACTATTTGTTCCGTTTACTCCTAAGGTATGAATGCATTATATATTTATATAGGAGCTTGGAACAAGTTTTATTGGGTTTAATTTGTAATTTTTCTAAACGACTTTGTTTTACTCAGAAAAATATTTTTTTAGAACTTTCCATAAAAAATTTTGGGCTTAAAAATTAATATTTAATTTTTTTGACACGTCTTTCGAACCATACTGGAATCACATTCGAACTAGATTCAGGTCGTTCGAACGAACTGACATCCCGTTCGAATGAGATGCCAGGTCATTCGAATGAGATTTATGATTATTTTCCTTTATTCATTCTAGAACCTCGCTAGTAAAACCTTTCGAACGAAAAGTCGTTTGAACGAAATTTGGCTTGGAACAGTTATTTTGGGCGTTTTTGATAGTTTTTCCCACTTTTTGCACTTCTTTTCCCCACTATCTTTTGACAGAACTACTTAGTGTGGGAACCAACACTTTTGAACTAACGTTTTCATACCTTTTCATCTCCTAGAGAGAGTTTTAGAGAGCTTCAATTTACAAAGAAAAAGTTCATGTTTGAGTGTTTATTTTTCAAGAAAAATCTTTAAAACACTTGTGTTACAACCATTTGTTTAGTTTATCCAAGTTCTCATATATATATATATATATATATATATATACATTGCTTGGAGTGTTCGGCACCGGTTTCTATCTCTACCATTAGAAGAGTGTTTGGGTTTACTTTTAAATCCCTCAAAGAAGAAGAAGTTTGTTTTGGCTGAGGCATTCTCACATGGTGAAAGGCACTATGTGTGGTTGACGGTTGCTTTCTAGTTCCTCATTAGTGGATTCCAAGGTTTCAATGGAGTCCGGGATTATCAACTAAGCAGAGGTCGGTACAAGAAGGAGCATCGGGGCTTGAAAGGAGTCGAGTCGAGTGTTGTAAGTCTTTTTGCTTATACTTGTAAAATACCATACTTATTAGACTTAAGGCTAGGGTCGTCCGAGGTTTTTTCCCGTTGTGGATTTTTCCTCATACATCGTGGCGTAGTGATTTATTGTTTATTTTATCTTTCGCAAAATTCACCTAGAACGCATGCTTAGGTAAAAAGATAAAATTTGGTTTAAATCACTACTTACTTAATTTGGTGCTAAATTAATTTGGGTATATATATTAATTTAAATCAAGTCGACTTTAATTTGATAAAATTGGTTTGGCCTAATTTCGTAATATTGAAAACATGAGTTAAGAAAATTTCTAGGACTTGGGTTAAATTGGTGTAAGTGAAATATCCATGTGTCGTTTAATTTAATTTCACTTTGGTTTAATTTTAATTTGAAAGAAATTAAAATTTGGTGTTTGTGTGTGTTTAATTTAACCATCTTTCGCTTCCGCATATCTTTAAAAAGGAAATTGAATATTGACTTTTTGTAATAAGAATTTTAAATTTGGGGGCCTATCGCTTTTCAAATTGGTATCAGAGCCAAAACGATAAATTACTTCATTAAGATCCTTTAAATATTTTTGGCTAAAATGGAATTTTTCCCACTTTCAAAATTTCCTATTTTCGATGGTTCTAATTACCCGTACTAGAAAGTGGGGATGGAATCGACACTAAAATCTATCGACGAGAGGGTTTGGTTATCTGTTGTTCACAGGTGGTCCCCACTTACACATTTAGTAGATAATGAGGGTGTTCCCAAACCCACCGATAGATGGAGTGAAAATTAATTTAAACTTTCTAATTTTAATTCCCGGGGTTTAAATGCCTTGTTTAGCACGGACACACATGATGAATTTCGACGTAATATGACGTGTGAAACCGTTAAAGAAGCTTGGGATGTTTTACAACTCACTCATGAAGGTACTAGTGTCGTTTAAGATTCAAAACTCCAAAACCTCACCACTCAATTTGAAACCATCAAAATGAACAAAAAAGAAACTTTTGATGAATTTTATGCTAGAATTTTAGATATTGTTAATTCATCTTTTAATTTGGGAGAGAAAATACCCGACAACCGAGTAGTAAAGAAAATTTTAAGGTCCCTTCCTGATAGATTTATTCCAAAAGTGACAGTTTTAAATTCTTTACCCACTTTAGCCTCTACGAAATTAGAAGAGCTTGTAGGTGATTTACAAACCTATGAACTAGACATGTTTTCCTCCAAAACTGAAAAGAAAATAGAAAAGGGCGTTGCTTTGAATGCCCGAAAGGAGGAAAACAAGTAGTAGAGAGTGAAAGTGGTAGTGACTCAGATGACGTGGCTATGTTTGCTAGGAAGTTTCATAAATTTCTTAAACTTAACAAAGATAAATTTAAAAATGATTTTAACAAATTTGAAACTTCTAAACATGACAAAGCCGAGAAGATCCCTAAAACTATTAATAAAAATTTAAACAGGGACGAGTTAAATAGGTGTTTTGGTTGTGAAGGGTATGGACATAGGGATTTTGAGTGCCCCACTAAACTAAGGAGAGATGGTAAGCAACCTATTTCATATAACGCAACCCTTAGTGATAATGATATGGAAGAGGGACCCGATTCCCCCACTAAGCACAACTTTTTGGCTTTTATGGCTAGTCATGTGAGCACCGATAATGAATTTTACCATGAATATATTCAAACACATGACACTTCCAAGGTCAAAGTTTATGATTCCCTTATTTTTATGGTAGTGAGAGTGAAGAAGAGAGAGAGAATGAAAATAATGAGGTTGATGTGAGTTAACTTCAAAATTCTTTTCAAGAACTTTATGAAGAATATATTAAATTAAAAAGAGCTAATTTGAAGTTAGAAGCGAGTTTAAGAGAGCGTGTTAAGGTCGTTGATGTTAGTGTGTTGGTTGAAGACCTTAGGACACGTGAGAGGACTATTCGAGAGAAGCTTGAATATATAGAAGGCGAGAGAGATAGCCTTAGAAGTTTAATGGAGTCAATGAAAAAAGAGCTTCTCGAGTTTGAAGAGAGAAATGTTTTGTTAGAGTCTAGACTTTTAGAATTAGAAAATAAATTAAAAGACTCTAGAAAAGTCAAATTTGATTTGGAGTGTCGTTCGGAGAAATTAGATAAAATCTTAGGAACGGTCCAAATTAAAAATGACACTAGTGGTTTAGTCTTCAATGCTTGTAATGAATCTACTCATAAAGCCAAAACCAATATTTTAGGAGAATCACCTAAGAAAGCCTTTAGAGATCAATCCTTAGGTACAAATTTTTGACGTGTTTTTACTTGTGCACATTGTGGTCGAAAAGGTCATCTTAGGAAATTTTGTTTTGATCTTAAACGAGGCCCTAGAAAATACCAAGATAAGGCAACCAAGGTAGCCAATATTCCTACACCCTGAGATAGTCTTTCGTCATTAGTTTGGGTTAAGAGATCTGACTTGATTACTTTACATGATAGTGTTTTTTATTCTCATTTACTTTCACATGCTTCATCCCTTGCAAAATCTAAAGGTTGAATGTGTTAGTTTATTTGCATACTTTAGCTTTTGTACTTCAAGTAATATCACTCATGCTAATTGTATGCTTGTTTAATCATTTTCTAGTCTATGCTTCATGCTTAATCACATGTTAGAATAATAATTTTTATTTATCTTTTGTATTATATTTCCTTCATTTTTGTTTGCATTAAATGAAAAATACAAAAAGATTTTTGTTTATCATTTGTGTTTCAATTTTAAAATTTTGGCTTAATGAAAAATATAACTGATTTTTATGTGTCTTTTGAGTAAATATTTTTGTTGTTTGGTTTAAAATTTTTCAAAAACTCCAAAAATATTTTTTTTGTGTGTATTTTAGTTTGATACACTTTATGTGGCATATACTTGTGTTAGAATCCCTTCTTTTACGCTTTCATGTGGCTAGAACTTTTGGTTTAGATTGTTAATCCTTATTATGTTCTTTACCATGCTTACATGGAGTAGTTGGATTTTGTGTTGATTAAATGAATTATATTTTTATATGCCTCTATTCACACATGCACGAGCTCATTTGAAATTTTAACTTCATATGTATATTTGAGCTTTGTGAGGTGTTCTCCTACCAATCTTGTCATCTACATATTTGTGACCTAGAAGGACTAGTTCATGTCAAAACCCGTTGCGCGTGATATTTGTGAGAAATAAAAAATATTAAATATGAATGTGCACGAGGAAGGGCTCCGAAAGGAATTATTATCCTTTGCAAATAGTAAGCCACCGTTTGTTTGGACCTAAAAGAAATAAGTGGTCCAAAGGCCTAAAAATAGAATTATGGCATTAAAAAGAAAAAAAAAACAATTGCCAAGGACTATTTTTGTTTGATATATACATTCAAATATATATGCTTATTGAGGGAGATTGGATGGTATATCAACAGTTTGCACAATGTTTATTTATCCTAGTTTTACTTTCAATGTCATGACTCTATTGGTTTGTAGAATCATCAAAAGTCTAGGTTTATATGCATTGTGTATATTTGTTCATTGAGTTCAATCTATATTGTCACATGAGGTTATATTCAAATGTGATGAAGTTTGCAATCAATTAAGAACTCCGTGAACATGTTTTACGTGATTGGGTCTAAATTTAATTGTTACTAGTTCACACCCCAACACTTTTATTTCGATATGACACATTTTTGCCATACGAGTGTGAAAAGCTTATCTTATTTTGTGTCATTTGTGTGTTTATATCTATATATACGTGCATGTGCATTATTGGTATATTCAGTCTATGTAATATATGATTTTTTTTCTTTGCCTTTCTTTCTAGTCCATCTATGCTTTAATTCATAATTGATATCTATCTTGTTGTATTATTTATTGATATCACATGCTTAATACTTTATGTATCATATTGGTATCATTTTCTTGCATACTAGTTGGTATCCGTTATTATTTGTCGGATTAGTTATGATTTTGTTGCCCACGTGCTTTAATGTTGTCATCACTTTATGCACATTTGCATGTTTAGCTTGTTATCCCATTCTATTTATCCCTTATTTAGTGTAAGGGTGTATATGCTTTAATTGGGGAAGATAAGTTAATTTTTTTATTTTGTATCCTTTGTCTATTCCAGAACAAAAAAAGGGAGAATGATAGGGGGAGAAATGGTATCTAATCCTATTGTAATCGTATCTTAGTTTAGGATATTTAACTTAGGGGGAGAGAGTTATCTTCTTAGGTTGATCATAGTTGATAAAGGGGAGAATTAATATAGGGGGAGTCTTTATTTATATTGCATTTAATATTTTAATATTCCCTATGCGTTTAATGTGTTTGCTTTAGTGTGCAAGAATTCTTCTATATATGGTAACTTTCTTCATCGGTAAAGATAGTGATCCTTGGGTCTTGAGTCAAGTTTGGGGGGATGTTTGAGTCTAGTAGAGCTTGAAGGCCCATTAGGATTTTTATTTGGTTTTTGTACCGGAATAGCCAAGGGGGGAGATTTGTAAGGACACAATTCTCTGATTGAGTCTTAATGTAGTTTTGCCTCAATTTTGGAAAAAAAGTTTAAGTCATAGGATAGTTTTAAAATGTATTATTTCAAGCCTATGACATACTAAAGTTGAAGACGTAGTGGAAAAGTTTAAAGCTTCATCAAAATGCCGAGATTAATGTGGCTCGTTTCTACATCAACAACTATTTGATCCGTTTACTCCTAAGGTATGAATGCATTATAAATTTATAAAGGAGTTTGGAACAAGTTTTATTGGGTGTAATTTATAATTTTTCTAAACGACTTTGTTTTACTCATAAAAATATTTTTTAGAACTTTCCATAAAAAGTTTTGGGCTTAAAAATTAATATTTCATTTTTCTGACACGTCGTTCGAATCACATTGGAATCTCGTTCGAACTAGATTCAGGTCGTTCGAACGAGATTTTTGATGATTTTCCTTTTTTCATTATGAAAACTCGTTAGTAAAACCGTTAGAACGAAAAGTCGTTCGAACAAAATTTGGCGGGAACAGTTATTTTGGGTGTTTTTGACAGTTTTCCATTTTTTTCCACTTCTTTTCCCCACTATCTTTTGACAGAACTACTTAGTACGGGAACCAACTCTTTTGAACTAACGTTTTCATAGCTTTTCATCTCCTAGAGAGAGTTTTAGATAGCTTCAATTTACAAAGAAAAGATTCATGTTTGAGTGTTTATTTTTTAAGAAAAATCTTTAAAACACTTGTGGTACACCCATTTGTTTAGTTTATCCAAGTTCCTATATATATACATTGCTTGGAGTGTTTGCCACCGGTTTCTATCTCTACCATCAGAAGAGTGTTTGAATTTACTTCTAAATCCCTCAAAGAAGAAGAAATTTATTTTGGCTGCGGCATTCTCACCTGGTGAAAGGCACTATGTGTGGTTGAAGGTTGCTTCCTAGTTCCACATTAGTGGATTCGAAGGTTCCGGTGGAGTCCGTGATTGTCAACTAAGAGGAGGTCGGTACAAGAAGGAGCATTCGGGCTTGAAAGGAGTCGAGTCAAATGTTGTAATTCTTTTTGCTTGTACTTGTAAAATACCATACTTAGTGGAGTTAAGGCTAGGGTCGTTCGAGATTTTTTACCATTGTGGGTTTTTCCTTGTACATCGTGGCGTAGTGATTTATTGTTTATTTTATCTTTCGTAAAATTCACCTAGAATGCATGCTTAGGTAAAAAGATAAAATTTGGTTTAAATCACTACTTACTTAATTTGGTGCTACATTAATTTGGGTATATATATTAATTTAATTCAAGTCATCGTTTAATTTGATAAAATTGGTTTGGCCTAATTTGGTAATATTGAAAACATGACTTAGGCAAATTTCTAGGACTTGGGTTAAATTGGTGTAAATGAAATATCCATGTGTCGTTTAATTTAATTTCACTTTAATTTAATTTTAATTCGAAACAAAATTAAAATTTGGTGTTTGTGTGTGTTTAATTGAACCATCTTTCGATTCCGCATATCTTTAAAAAGGAAATTGAATATTGACTTTTTGTAATAAGAATTTTAAATTTGGGGGCCTATCGCTTTTCAGGAATTATTTCAACGATGACGTGCCAGTCGTGAGACTTTCATTATTTTAGGTCATTTGTTTGGTATCTTACTATCCTGGTCAAATTACCATAATAACTAGTTGGAGTCTTCAAGTTGAATAACGTGTCTAAGAGGATATTTGTTCTCACTAATAGTCAAAGTTAAAGAAGTTGGGGGACAAAAATTCTTCCTTATATAGGAACATTTTTTAATAACAATTTCTTCTTTGTTTTCATCTTCTGTAAATCGCATAGTGCTTTCTCTCCATATTTTGAATGAGATCCATCCATACATGTTCCTATCATATGTTTCGTAACATTATTCCTTATGTGCATTAAATAAATTACACACTCTAGATGATGATCTTTCCAATACAACAAATCAAATAATATTGATAGTCTCGATCATGCCTTCGTTTTACTAGGATCATTCGGATCATCCCTTGCTTTATGCTTCAAGTTTACAAACTGAGGGTGTTTTCCCACATACATATTCCCCCACAGTCATAGCCTTCACTTTGTCCTCAATCGACTGACCAAAAAGTCTAGCAAGTTCCGTCCTACGCTCGTTACTGACATGTAAGAAGTTGGACTTGTCATTCCTAAAAGGGTGACTGATCGACAGAAATTTATGATGACACATATAAATCATCTTAACACTATGGTATAACCAAGTGGCTTCCATTTCCTCCTTATATATGGGACATCCACAATAACCTTGAACATTACAGCCAGACAAGGTTTAATAAGAAGGAAGGTCATAGATCTCCCACATTACCATTGCTTTAAGTGTGAACTCTTCAACCATATGAGAGTCAAACGTAGTCATGCCTTTATCCCAAAAATCATTAACATGTTTGATATATAGGGCTAAGAATATATCAATATCATCTCTAAGAGACTTTAGCCTGGGTATTAATAAAGATAATAATGTGAACTCATTCTCATACAGAGTATTGGAGGGAGACTTAAAGGCTCCATGAGAACTGGCCAATAACTCTGATTAGGACTTAAATTATCAAAAGGGTTAAACCCATTGGTTGATAATGCAAGAAGGACATTGTGTGGTTCCTTTTAAAATTCATGGTGTCGTGCATTTGAAATTTTCTAGATAATTGAATCAACTGAATTATGGATGAGATTCCCACCCACCTCGCATCAAGCGTTCCATGTTATGGCCTCTGCTATCCATGATACAGTGAAAAACCATTTTAACCATGGTCTGAGTGGAAAATACTTCAATGCCTTTTGTGGAACTTGCAAGAACTTACGATATTTTTCAGTCTTGTCCTTTCCATTCTCACAACCCATACATTTAGGCTCACTTCATACTAGACATTCTTCTTTCTCTTCGTGCTCGTTGCAGTATAATATGCAATCATACTTGCATTCATAAATAGATTTATCCTTTAAACCCAAACCCTCCAAGCTTTTCTTTATGCTACGATAATTGTCTGGTAACATATTCTCTTTTGGGAGAATGTCTTTAATCCACTTAAGAATTATGGTTATGCCGTTGCCTGACAAACAAAATTAACTCTTCAAATTATGCAAGCCAATCATTGCGTATAATATTGAGTGATCTTCAGCCTAATCTTTATATAACGGTTTAGCCACATCGACTTTCAACCATATGTATTCTCGATCAATTGGTAATCCATCATTAACTTGTTTATTGACTTGGTCATAATGCACATTATTTGTATCCAAAGGTTTGTGGTTTTGATGGTGGTGGACTTCATAAGCATCATCGATTAAGTCAATCAATGGACGCTGTCTTGGATAATTATGTACCACTTCCACTCGGTGGGTTTCCATTATGCAGGCGGGTACCGGTAATTCTAACGAAATATAAGATACATTTTTTCACCATGGTGTCCATATCTTATAATCTTTATAAATTCCCCACTTTAAAAATTGAAACTCAACGTCTACTAAAGACTCATATTTTTTGTTCATACAACGGGTTTACGAACATAGAATCTTATCACTTTTAAGATTTCTATAAGCGTATATAATTAATTATTGAATGACCTTTACATGATTATCTGATATTTGGTTACTCTCCCCCACCCATTCTTTGTATTGTTTGAAATCCATTAAAAACTATTCAAAATTCAATTATCGTGTCTTAATAGCTTAAATCAAAGGTCATGTCCCATACACGAACGCATAATTCAAAATTCAATAAAATTATTCAACAAAACTTAAACTCAAATTGAATAAATTAAAATAAATTAAATAAATAAAATATTATTACAACTTGTTATCAAATATTACAAATTTTTAAACATTATTTATGGCCTAGCCTTGACCAACAAATAAACTAACCAAGTGATAAAATAATTTAGATAGTATTTCAGTTGATTGGCTTCTCCGCTATCAAAGTGCACATGTATATCTTCACAACCGTTGTATATTTGATCAACCATAATCTAAGCCTCACCCATCTTCAAAGGTAGATTATGTACTTGAGTTTCGATAATTACAGGGATGAGTGTGAACATGCCAATAACCCTAGTATTATTCAGGTCCTTGAAATAGTACTGCTCGCCATAGTCACCGTGAGTGAGTAACGATGATTTATGGCATGTGACAGGCAATGGAACTGGGAAGGGGAATATTGAAAGAGGCAGTATTTATGAGGGGAATCCCGAAGAGGTATGATAGGGGAAACCTTGAGAACGAGGGAAGGGGAAACTTTAAGGAGGCATCGGGGGCCAAAAACTTTGAGTATATAAGGACATAACGCATCCGATTTCATTTTTCAAGACTCTAAGGCTACTTTAAATCTCCTCGACATCCCCATCTGTCTTGGACTGACTTTTCTCTTGGCTTGAGATACGATTATTGATTGAAGAAAGCTTGTTCACAATAGGCACAGAGTGCTTAAACTTGTTTTTTGGTATATATGATCTGATACCTCTCTTCCTCCCTCTATTGTTAGTTCTAAAGGTCTGGGTCAAGGCATCATTTACAATATCATCGTAAGGGCTCAAAATGGACTGACTGCTAATGGCGTTAAATGATTCTAGAGTCTCAGCCAAGTGTGGTGGAAATTTATTATCTTTTCCCCGTTGGGCATGCATGCACGCACAATTTGTCCCGAAAAGGTTTTTTTTGGCATCTAGACCATCCTTTGTCCTATCTGACCATTATATTTTCAAATTTTTATAGGATTTGTCTCCCAGCCTGTGATATTAATTTTTTGTCCTATTTTGTTTATTTTTCTCCCTCTGAACCAACTTCTTGTCCATCAATTTATTTTTCAAAAAGTTATTCCATTGATCAATCGACGTTTCAACATTTCGAGGAACTTTACCTCTTAGAGCCAAAATATTGGAGCTTAATTCCCCCTTCGGGAAATGTTTCTGCTGAAAGTTTCTTCGATATGTTCTCAATTGGTCATCATCTTAGGAAATAAACTTTTTCTTTGAATAGTCGAGAAATGAAAAATGCTTGCAGAGCTTTTCATAAATGTCATCCTTGATGGCTTAATCAACTGCGTTCCAGTTATTTGTTCCATAGACTCCCACATTCATTTTCCTAACGACAAACATTGGAATTTAAAGCTTTGGATATCATTCTTACTACCAATAGGATTGCTCTCGAGGAGGGAGAACCCAATGGGTTTCTTCTCATTTGATCGGGAAGTGTCGGGAGAGTTGAGTATGGGAATTGGAGTAATAGGGGTTTATTTCCTACTCATAGTTAGAGTAGTGGACTGAAAAATTATGCAGTGGAGAATTTCTCACCATTTGGTGATGAGAATTCTGGTTGGGGTGTCACCCCGTCACTTGAGACGTTCTGTCCATTGCCTCTTGACGTTATCTACAAAAAAAATAAGCGACAAAATCATTATAATAATATGAAATTATAACTAACCAATCAAGTTTATGATTATATATATGTATTTATCTTCTCATAATAAGACTTTAAAACATGTCTAATGTGTCTGATCTCCATCCATTTTGTATTAGTATTTAAAAACCATGGATTTTTGCATGTGGACAACTAGAAGGAAGTGTGTCCATGATTGATGTATAGATGTCCGTGACATGGACTCAGAATCCCATATTCTTCAACTTATTGTAATGATTCAATTTAACGTGCATATATTGTGAGACATCACAGTCTTGGTCAATGCTTTATGTTGTAGTTGTATCAATAATGGGTAAATATTTTTTTATTCCTTCTCTAATAGCGTATGTAAGGTCAAGACTACGTCAAAATTATGTATGCGAAATAAATTCTCTATAGCATCATTCCAGCTTTTGGTAGGTAAAACAGAATACGATCGAATAGGTACTATTATTGGAGATGGACTCCACAATTTGCAAGGTAGTTAAATTATTCGATCTTCTTATTCCCATACTTGTAAAGATGAGTACCTTCTAAATTATGCACACTAATAAAAGAGGTATATGTGTGGTCTAATTGCAACCTCTAGTACTCTTGTTGCCTGTTATTATCATCGTGACTCGTTTTTATGAGAAAAATATATGAGGGTGTGTGCCCATCTCTTCCCTTTTTTGGCTCTTTTCCTCTCGTCCCGGGGTTCCAGGGCTGGTGCACGCGCAATTGGGGAAGGTAGAGAAGGTATCGCACTCTTTTTTTAGCGCTTCAATTGTCATCGATGTGGGGTGATATAAAGAGATGGGGTCGCCATCCTATTTTGCACAAAATAGGCAAAAGAACATATCTCCGCCTCAAGAGAGCGGAACCAAAGACAAACTGATGCTTATGAGACCAATACATCAGTGGTTCGGGGGCTAAGTTTCTGAATGTGAAGGTGTTAGGCACCCATCCCACCCTTTTGGTCTCTCTTGATCTTGTGTTACAATTTTTCTTAATTTCTCCGTAAAGTGTGTACGAGTATTTATATAGATAGAGATAGGAATTGCTCGACTTGTATCATAGAAAAGATAGAATGAGGTCATCTAAAGGAATTTTGCAAAATAATTATAATAGAAAGTGTAGGAGGGTAGTTGTAATGGTTCTATGAAGAACTGGAAAGGATGAGGCGCTCCAATAGACTCCGCCTTCAAGGTCATTCAAGAACTTCTAGATCAATACCTGGTAAAACCTTCTCCTTTATGTAAAAATGGAACCAAAGTAAGAAATACTCCCTACAAGAAGGTGAACTTCATAATAATAATAGTAACTTTTTTCTCAAGAGAAACTTCTGAGAATGATGGCTGTCAGTGTGGAGTCAAAGAACAAGGCACTCAACACTAAGAGAGAGAAAGAAGGGATAGAACACTTAGTATCTGGGGTGATTTTGACAAAATAATGGTATGAGTTGAGTTGTGATTATGACTTGACCTTGCCTAGGGGTCCTATTTATACTTTTGCACTAGGGCTGAGTAGCACTTTGGGGTTCCAAAACTGAGGGGGTTGGTGAGGGTCAAGGTCTATAATATACCTTTTGTCCCTATCTGTGTGCATCCTCCTGTACCCTCTGACAGGTGCCACCTGGTGTAAACCAAAGTAAGAAAGAAAATATTTCTTCACTTGAAGACAAAATATATGATTCGATAAATATCTTTTTAAATGGTAACTTTCCATACAAACTTTGTAAACTTGAGGATGGTTTAAAGACCACCTCCTCTAAATAATTTACAAACTTAAGGAGAGTAATCAATGACTACCTCATCTAAAATCATTTTATAAACTGTCCATTTCTTGTGAGCAACGCCTTAGTTGCTCACTTTAATTATGACTAGGTGCCAACTCTGTAAGGACTGGGTGACCCCTAGGGTCTATCTACTAGTGTTCTCTCAATCTTAAAGTGTTAAGTGGTTGAGCTTGTTCATCAAACCTTATTCTTCAACCACCAAGCCAAAACTCCTAAGAGATCCCAACTTTCCTTTTTGAGCCCTGCTTGCTTAACTAAGCTACCTATACAAGAAAGTGACACGTTAGTTCTTTAACATACCTGTGAGTAACAAATCTTGGGGAGGAGGTAACTTTAGGTGGACCTCCTCGCCCATTGGTTCTATTATGTCAGGAATTTGGATTTTTGGAGATGAGGATTTCCTCGTGGTGGGATTCCTCGTTCATATTTTATTCCTGTGACTTTTGAACATTTTGGGACAAGTAGCCACTTATGATGGGCTTCCTCGTCCAAACTTCATTTCTGTGTTTTCTATGTTACTTGGAATGAGGAGCCCTTTCTGATGATCCTCTTCACCCAAATTCTAGTTGTGGGTTCTCGGCATTTTGGGGTGAGGATCCCTTCCTGGTGGGCCTCCTCACCCAAATTCAATATCTGTGAACTTTGACTAAATTGGGAAGAGGAGCCTTCCTAGTGGAACTCCTTGGCCAAGTTCTAACTTTGTGATCTTTGTACCAATTAAAGCGAGGAGCCTTTTCGTGGGGCCTCCTCACCGAAGTTCTCATTTTGTGGGCTTTGGACAACTTGACATGAGGAGCCCTTCCTGGGGCCCTCCTCGCCCATGTTTTAATTATGTGAACTTTGGACAAATTGAGGTGAGGAGAACTTCTTGGTGTCCCTCCTCCCCAAGTTCTAATCCTATGAGATTGGCCAAAGCATCTCCTTTGGGGGGGGGGGGGGGGGGTCTCATGGTGATCCCCCCTTGCCAATTGGTCCTACTCGCCCAAACCTTTGGGATATTAAGTCTGTACCCAACTACAATAGTCCTCTCGTACAAGAATTTGTGTGTTGGTCATACCAAAGGTTTTTGTACGCAATGATTCATTATATCTTGGAATATGAACCATCTAACTTAGTCTGATGATGACAATTTTGAATTAATTATCCATATCACTTCAGCCCACTTTTATTGTTTTGAGGTGGCACGTGTTAAATGGGGAACATACATCTCATCATTGGAAAATAATCAAACCCCTTTTTTATTGACAGTTTGCCTGTATCTTAATAGGGTATAAAAACCCCTTTTAACTTTCTTTGTCTTTTTATCTTGGCATTTTTGAGTTCAAACTTTGAAATTTCTAGAGAGAGAGAACATCAACCCAAAGCTTCCATAGCCACCATCCTATTTTTCTTATCTTCTTCAGCATGAATTGTGTCGTCATCCTCCCAAATACCTTATTCTGCCATCACCACTGCCATTAGCGAGGTGGTAATCGATGTAGTATCAATGTTTGTCACTATATCAATCGTCTTGGCCACCGGAGCCACCACCATCACGTCCCAAATCCCTTCTTCCGCCACCACCACCACCACCATCCTATTTTAAGGGTTTTGAAGGATCAACTGTTGGGATGCCCATGAGGAGGGATCCCTCGTATATTGGGACTCCTATGAGGGGGGCCTCCTTGTCTGCAGCCATGTTTACCACAAGGGCTTCCTCATCTAAAGGACCCCTCACTATAGGGGCCTCCTCGTCTGTTGGGGTGCTTGCCCCACGGTCCTCCTTGTATGTGGTCTATTCGAAATATCAAAGGGAATACTGAGATGCTCACTAACAGAGGGATTTTGGCCTTTATCGCTAGGCACCATACTTTGGCAAGGAGGATACTTTCATGACTTCACTTGCAAATTTTGAGCAAGAGTTTGTGGCCAAGATCAATGAGCAACCCCAAGTGGGTCTAGGTGCGTCTTCTGACTTTACCATTATTTAACCTGATTCAATACTTAGGGTACGAGTAGACAAGGGTGACTTTCCCCATTCCAATATGAAGTCAAGGCATGTGGGGGTTCCATAGAGGAATGGGGTCTTTGGTTGGATCATGTCTTGTCCACCCCCTAGCACAGATATGTTATTGAGGGACTAGGTCTCCGGACCAATATTATTAGTATCAAGGCTTTCTCTATTGCTAAGTAGGAACGTGATTTTACTTTGCTGACTTCTCGCTAGAGTAGCGATTCCCGTACTTTTATTACTTGCTGGGGGGGAATTTACTATAACTTTGAAGGACATCTGTGAGCTACTTTCTCTACTCTACTTAGGGAACCATATTCTTACTGATGGTTTTGAAGACTAGGTCGAGGAGTAAATGGTGGGGGAGCTCCACTTTTCTTTGGGTGAGTGCTCGAAATATGTAGCTATCAACTTGACTGGGACCACCAAACACTCTTTGACCAAATGGCAGAGATTCTCGCTTAAGGATTTTGAGCAGCTGCCCAAAGGTGAGAGCTCGATCAGGGCCTTGAGGAGTCAGGAAGGCCCAAAGATTAACTCCCCCTCACACTTGGGAACATTTTTTGTCACTTTTATGTGTAAATTTCTTCTTCCTGGGAGGCCAAATGACTCTATTTGTGAGCTTTTGTTCAAGCTTTCTATGAGGCTTGCTTGAGAGTGGGTAGTCACCCTTACAGCTTTGACTTTGGGGACTTTATACACTTTGCTAAAGAAGGCTCATATGGACGCTGGGCGCTCTTGTGTTCGTTATGACGTCATCAATTTTTCCAACACTTTTATCATCATGCCATTCCTGTTTGAGGGATTTCCCAACTTTTCCTCAGAGGCGAGTTCTTTCCACAACGGAGCTGATCGTGCTGCAAGATGGCATAAAAAGACTCATAAGACTCCCTTGGGGTCTTTGATATACAACATCGATGAGTTTTCCTTCAGGCCCTACTGCGAGACTGTGGGAGGTATTTTTTCTTGGAATTATTTCTCTTCCTGCTACTGGGGGAACCTTCTATTGTCCTATCGGTGCTGACCTTATTTCTACTTGCCCCCATATCTCTATGATCGTTATGCTTCTTCCCTGCACTTTTCCTTCTCTCACTGACTTAGGTTAATGTGTGGAGTTCTACCACTCTGAGAGAGTGAGGAGACAGTTTGATTATCATAAGGGTGTTCATACTCCTATTTATTATTCAGCACCTCCCCCTATGAGCTATACCTTGAGGCTTTTTCCAATTTCACATTTGAGGGGGTGGTTGATAGAGTGGGCCATCTAGGTAACTTGTTTGTACCTTCTCGTGATTACTTACACTCTTTTACTCGCTCATGGTTTACCCTTTGGCAGAAGCATGTCCTCTTGATTCAGAACTTTATGAAGGATGTCCCTCGTGAAACTATTTACGTAAAATCACCTAATAATGAAAGGTACTTAGGTAAAAGGACCTAAAAGTCAGTGTGGCACCTGAGTACCACCCCCAAGGATCCTTTTGAGCAGCTGACTCTAATCGTGGTGTGGCATCTTCTTGACGAGTCTATTTATTCCAAAAAACCTGAGCCTTAACCTGCTAGGCCCAAGTCAAGAGGCAAAGCAAGAGATTCTGACGTTTTAAAGAGAAAACATCCCGATGTGAATGTTTTTAGCTTCATACCAGCTACCATTTCCCCTGTTACCACTTTTACTTCCACTGCTGCCACTACTTCCCCTACTCCCCCCTCCCCCCTGTGCCTATAACAACCAGGGCGAGTAGGAAGAAGAAGACTAGTACTGTGACATTTGATCCCTCTCCTACACCAGACCAGGGGTCATACACTGATGACCTTGGGGTAGAGAAGACGTATAGGACTATACAAGAGTAGGGCTATGAGTCCCTTGGGTTATTTTCATAAGAACCTACTGTTACTTCCATTCCCATAGGTGAAGGTAGTACACCTCAGTCCTTTTTTCGTGGGGTTTCACTAGCTGGTTCCCTTTCTTCGTCATTTGAAGAGGAACTAGTCAATTATAGAAGAACTCCCTCCTATGTTGATGACGATTATTCTTAGAATTAGATGAGTGTCACTGATCTTTATGATGATCAACACCCTGGTACTTCTTCTTTGTTACCAATTTTTGGGGAGTCTTCTAGTGAAGGTGCACTAATAGGCTCTCCATCTGCCAGCAGTCCCATAATTGGACATCTACCATATGGAAAAACTGCCCGCTCTACCATTGCAAGTCTTCTTTCTTAAATTCTTTAGTACTGTTTTATTGTCTATTTTCATATATATAATTCATATATGAATTTTCTTTATCTTTACGGCATTTTTAGGGTGTCTCTATTGCGGCGAGTGATCCGTCACCTCCGTCTGCCCTGGGGCCTTTTCCTAGGTCCCAGAGTTCTATGTTAGTCCCATCTTTGGGCCTCTCTAGGGAGGTTTGTCATTTATATACACTCAGTCGTTATTCTCTTATCTTTTCTGTTTTACTAATACATTTTCTTCCCTTATCTCTTTTTTGCAGTTATCTACTGTATTCCCGATGACAGCGAGGACTTATTCTGTGTCATCCTCTTCACTCCAGGTAAACATTAGCTTCTCCTCAATTTATTATTTACTTTTCACATTTTGAGGCACATATTTCGAAGTCTCCTTCTTTTATATACATAGGTGACTGTTTCTCTTGGCTATCTTTCTTTACCCCCCCCCCCCCCTCATCGATAGTGAGAGGTTCCTCTATACGGCTGTCTAAGGTACTTTAAGCCTGTCTTTTTTATTGTCTTTATCTATTCTGTCATATTTTTTACATCCATCACTGTATTTTCTTTATTTTTTTTATTGCAGGGACCTTCTTCCAGTGGCCCTTACTCTACTGGGGGAATAACACCGCTCATGGCAGTCACTACCCCACGTTTATCGCCTTCAGGGAGGATTCCCATCTCTCGATTCTTTGTGCCCACAGATAATAGACCTCATATTCAACCTATATCTTCCAGGATAGTTTTCACTATTGCATCTAGCGATCCTGTTACACAGGTCAGCTCCACCTCTCATGCTTTTCTCATTCTCATTAGGCTTCATCTCTTTCTTTGTTAATGTTTGGTTTTCTGTCCACTTTATCATAACTAGGTCATTGTATCCACTGCTACTATCTCACCGATTATCTTCTAAACTTTTTCTTTGGAGGGGTTACAGGTACGCCCGTATTGAATCTTTTTTTCTTTTGATTCATTTTTATGTGCCATCGGGATTCCATTTTCACACTTTTCTTCTGTTTGTTTATATGTTAGTTGGTTAGAACTACCACTTCTCCATCTGCTTCTTCAGTTCCCCCTTTAGCAGTCCCTGCTACCTCTGGGGAAACTCCTACAACCATCGAATTTGTGGGAGGCATTATTATAACACCTATCCCGATAACTATTTTGACTCGTCTTTACTTATCTTTTATGCCTATTTTTTTATTACTATGAAAGCATACAAATTTTCATATCTTTCTTCTCTTGAAGGGTAGTGTTAGTAGGACCTTCTCCTCTACGATGCCCATGATGAGAGTCTCAGAGACAGTTTTTGAGGTAGCAACTGTGAGTATCCCCTAATATTTTGCAGGGGAAGATGCTTCATCCATCCTGGCTGAAGTCCTCTTGACTGAGGGGATTATTCCTAGCTCCGCAGGGCCAACTCCGCCGGTACGTCCAGTCCTTGCACATATATTTGCTAGATTAGTTACATAACTTCATACTCTGTCGTTTCTTCTAGCATATCTATAGACACAGTCTCTTTATTTGTGGGTTCTACATTTGAACCCTCAGGTGAATAGTCTATCTATTTCTGTGCTTGAAAAGACTTTGGTCTCCTCCTCAGTTAGTAGTACTCCTCCTTAGTTAGTAACCTTCACGTGAGGAGTCTGAAGGAGGTATCTCAATGGGGATCTCCCAAGTATGTACTTAATTTACCTGGATCTTTGAGCTTACATCTTTTCTGTGTAAATATTTGCTAGAACTTAATAGTTTCCCTATTTTTAGGTTAGCGCAACGATTGTTCCTTTGACTGTGGAATAACCAGGGGGTTAGTGTGTAAAGGGTTACGTCTTTTCAGTGTAAATATTTGCTAGCACTTAACAGTTTACCTATGTTTAGGTTAGCGCAACGATTATTCCTTTGACAGTGGAACAACCAGGGGGTACTGTGAGTTAGGTATTATACTGTCATACCTTACTCTTTTTTTTGTTCCCCTATTTCTTCTTGATTTTACTATGCAAGTGGGCTTACCTTCACATTCTTGTATCCTTGTTTTTATGTTAGTGAGGTCATCATCCCTAGTTCTATGGGATCTACTACGCATGCTATATTGCGCTCTCCCCAGGTATTAAGTTGTCATACCTTGGTTTTTTTTCTTGCTAAAGTCAGCATATTTCTCTTTTTCCTTGGCAAAAGAATAATAGTAACTCGTGCTTAATTTTTGTTAGGCTGGTGCTAAAGGTCATATGATGCCCTCTCCTTTTAATGATAGTATATTGACTCCCTTGGGCATTGGGGTAAAATTTACCTGATCTTGTTTCAATTTGAGAATGGGTAACCCACCTCCTATTATTTCTCTTCTCTATGGCTTGTCTCTTTTTTATTTACTTTTCATTTTGTAGGATCTATTTGATGAGCCTATTGAGACCACTAGTGAGGCCGACCAGAGTTCTAAGGCCATTGATGATACCGGTTCTGGTGAGGATTATTCTATACCTCTTTCAAAGATTGAGTCTCATAACACAAGTTATGATGATATAGAGGTGGAGTCTCACGGGGCTTTCTTGAGTGTGCTGTGGCATTCAGAGCTTCCGTCCAGATTGCATCCTCATAGGCGAGAGGTGCTGGAGATGATTTTGGAGTACCACCCTGAGACTTTCACTTCCCAGAGTATTCTCAACATTAATAGCCTTATAATCTTCAATTTGAAGGCCCTAGCCAGCCATCTTTATGACTTCCTATCTACTCCTCCCACTGACATGACTACTCAAAGGGTTTCACTATTTTTCCAGTCTTTTCATGATCTTAAGCAACTCTATCACTTCCAACTGGATTGGCTTAAATCTTTAGTTTATTATTTTCTTGGTGCCACCTTTAGTAAGATGATGAATCTTCATACTTCCAGGTAGACCAGGGAGTAGAAGCGTCAGACTGAGGCTTCTCGGATTCAGATTCAGTCCTTCTAGGCCAAGTTGGCCAAGATAGAGGTTGGTGCTACTGAGGATGAGTATCGGATGGCTAGATTAGATGAGCAGCTTATTGAGGAGGCTGGTCCTTCTTACACAGACCTTCCCTCCCGCCATGATTTATTTTTCTTGTTATCTAGTGGGTAGATAGCCTTGTTATCTAGACTTCCTTTTGTACACTTTTCATATGTAAAGAACTTTGTCATTATTAATGAAAAAGTATTTTGCTGGTTTCTATCATTTTGCTCATTTTCTTCTATTGGACTTTGATATATGCTTACTATGGCCTTCTCTTAACTGTCCTCTCTAACTGTGGGATACTTGCATATTTTCTGAGCAAGTTAGCATTTTCGGATTTGTCCCCTCTAACTGTGGGGTACTTGCATATTATCTGAGCAATTTATCATTTTTAGAACTATCCCCTCTAACTATGGGGTACTTGCATATTATTTGAGTAAGTTATCATTTTTAGAACTATACCCTCTAACTGTGGGGTAATAGCATATTATCTTAGCAAATTACATTTTAAGAACTATCCCCTCTAACTGTGGGGTACTTGCATATTATTTGAGCAAGTTAAATTTTTAGAACTCTCCCCTCTAACTTTGGGGTACTTTTATATTATTTGAGCAAGTTACTTTTTTAGAATTGTCCCCTCTAAGTGTGGGGTGTTTTATTATGGTTATCATTTCTTAGGGAATAGATGGGAGATAAAGGGTTAGCTCTTCTCCCTCCCTCGGACTCGTTTTTTTAAAAGTACTACCATTTTCTATGGAAACATTACTCTGTTGTTTATTTAAATGAAATTAGAGTAGGGGGTGTAAGTCCCCTTTTCTCTAATTGTTTTATGGACTGGTCAAGTTAGGCTTTTTCTTTGAGAATGAAAGTTAAAACTTGTTCTCTAGGAAATTAAATAAATAAATAAAATATATTTGCTATATTTTTTATTATTATTATGACTTAGAGGATGTCCTCCTACTGGTCTGGTGACAATATTAAAATCATTTGTCTAATATGCCTATAGAGACTTTGCTCAATATACTTTTCTCTCGGGATGGATGTACCTCCTAAGTGTAATGAGCAAAGTTCTCTTTATCAAGGACCCTCTCCTAGTCTAATAGAGAATATATAAAAATATATATATATATATTTTGATGGATCTACCTCATGTAGTAGGTAAATAAGCAAAATAAGAATCATCATGCGATGTTAAAAAAGAGTTGCTATTCATTTGTTTTCATTTTTTGTATCATTTACAAAATTGTACCGCTCTATCTTTTTTACATAAAAAGAACTTTTCTGGTTCAAGAGCAAGACTCTTAAATTCTTTAATAGAAATGAATTTTTTCAACAATTCTAATCATAATGCCTCTTCAGCCATTTGCACTTGATGGACTGGAGGCAATAACTCTCTAGTTCTTAAATTTGGAAATAGCCCGACTTGCCTAACCCTCTCACAACAAAGGGGCCTTCCCATTTGGGTTTGAACTTTGATGCCGACATGCTGTGGAGATGGTGAGTGGATGCTCGCAGAACTAAGTCTCCCACATGGAACTCCCTGGGCTTGACCAAATTTTTGTAGGCTCTGGAGAGCTGCTGGGTGTAGACTTTAAAGTTCTCTTTTTCCTTATCTCTATGCTTATCCACCGCCTCCAGCTGTACATGTCATGGGTCAGGGATGAGTCTGTTGCTTAGAGCAATTTTGGTTGAGGGTACTGCCAACTCTACTGGTAATACAACTTCAGTCCTATATACCAATGAGAATAGGGTGAACCCGATTGGCTTTCTCTTGAGGTGTGATAAGCCCATAGCACCATGGGCAGCTTCTCATCCCATGCCCCTGGCATGTCCTCGAGCATCCTCTTCAATATATTGATCAGAGTCTTATTGGTGGATTCTTCTTGACCGTTACCCTTAAGGTAGGTTGTAGTTGAGCTGTTGTGCTTAATTTTGTACTTGTCTGTGAGGAGGGCCATATCCTTGCATACAAACTGCTTCCTATTATCTATTAAAATTACTTTGGGTATACCAAACCTGCATATGATATACTCTTGGAAAAATGGGGTTACCACTTGGGCATTCACTCTCCTTAGAAGGATGGCTTCTGCCAATTTGGTGTACAATTTTGTTGCCACAATGATGAAATCTTTACTATGAGAAGTTGGGAAAATTTTCTAACTAGGTCAAATGCACATGTGTGACGGGGTAGGGATTTACTAGGCTTTGTTTCCATATGTTTGAAAAGCTTTGCCTTTCTTCACCTAACCAATGGAGTCAGCATCCATGGTTAGCTAGTAGTTTCCCAACGTCATCAGTTGATCATACATTTTGGCACCCCCATATAGGAGGGCTCATGAGCTTCTTTCAACACTCTCCCTGTATCTTCTTTAGCTATGCACCTCAGTGCCTTCTTTCAACACTCTCCCTGTATCTTCTTTCAACACTCTCCCTGTATCTTCTTTAGCTATGCACCTCAGTGCCTTCTAATTTACCTTATCCTGTAAAGCTCTCCTTCCACCAAGTAAAAATGGGCTATCCTCTTTCGTAGATAAATTTCATCTATCCTCTCTACGGGTAACTCACCGTCCTTTAGATATGCTATATAAGGTTTCCTCCAATCCTCAAAGGCTTACACAAAGTTAGCTTTTGCTTGCTGGTCAAAATGGTCTTGACAATTTAAATAATTTTGTTGCAGATGAGTAGCCTCTGTGCTCATGGTGGGCTAATAATAGCCACCCCCCCCCCCCCCGACGCTGTAACTGGTTGTAAAGAGGGATATCTGTGTCCCCACAATGCTTTTCATGAATCTATGAAAAACTTTATTTATGTTCTTGTTCTCCCATACATCTTGCTAGGAACCTCCAGGGCTCTTGAAGTAGTAGGTGGTGCTTAGTTATCTCTAACATCTTCATTGTCCCCTCTCTGGTCTCTAATTGCTTCAAAACTAGGTGCTTCCAATCTTCTGGCTCGCAGCTTGGGAACAAGGATTTTACTGCAATAGGCATTTTTCTCTGCCGCACTGTGATTATTTCTTCTGGTTCATCCATGTCTAACTTATATGCTATCGTGGCTAATGCATCATGATTCCTATTTATTGTTCTTACATGTCTCTCCACAGTTAATTCCAAGAATTTTCCTAGCAATCTCTGAATGATGTATCTGTAGGGTGCCAGGTTAGAATGTTTGAGGTCGAACTCCTTATTAACCTATTTTACCACCAGATAGGAGTACCCTCATATGCACAACACCCTGGCCTCTCTTCTTAGTGCCTCCAACATCTCAAAAATAAAGGCCTAATACTCAGTCTCATTGTTTGAGCATTTAAAATTTAACTTGAAGGAGAGGGTGATCTTCTACTTACTGTTTGACAATATAATATTGGAACCTCTTGTTCCTTGAGCACTGGATCCATCAAACTCCATCGCCCACTTTTCCATTTCTTACACCATGCATGCCTGAAAGTTCTCCCTCGGTAATTCCTCACTAGGGAGCTCAAAATTCCCACTTGGAAAATGGGCGAGAAGATTTTCTACCGCTTGAATTTTAAAAACTTTGGGTACTATGCAATTTAAATCATATTCTGAAAAATTCAAAAACCATCTTGTTGCTCATCCCATAAGCACCGTCCGAGTAAGGAGGTACTCTATGGGGTCATACTTAATGACTACGTGAACTTTAAAGTCTAGTAGATTATGTCTCAAATTTTAAGAAATAAAGACCAGGGCAAGACATTGCCTCTTTACGCTGGTGTATCTATATTATGTACTTGAGATCGCTCTTTACAGTAGTGCACTGCCTTTTCTACTCCTTCCTTTTCTTGGTCCAATAGTGCTCCTATGGACCTTTATATTGACGTAAGGTGGAGCAGTAGCGGCACCCTATCTTTTGTAGGAATCATTGTAGATGGGGAGTCTAAGATTTCTTTGATCTTTTCAAAGGCCTTCTTCTGCTCATCTCCCCAAATACACTTGGCTTTATCTTTTAGAAGGGGTGTGAATGGGTGGGTCACCTACTCTAGTGTTGGTACGAACCTTCTTAGGTAGGACACCTTCCCTAAGAAGCTCTTGAGTTTCCTTTTACTCTTTGAAGGTGGCATCATCATTATGGATTTCTTCATCTCTGCATCTAGTTGCACCCCCTGTCTATTCATAACAAATCCCAAAAACTTTCCAGCAGTGACCCGGAGGGCACACTTCGAGGGTTTCATCCGCATCTTGTACCCGCGACACCTCTCAAACACTCTCCAAAGGTCCTATATGTGCTTGTTTTCTTTCTTGGATTTCACCACTTGATCATCCACATAAAATTCTAGTATATCATGAAATAAATCATGAAAAATTACCATCATCATCCTTTAGGATGTGGACCCGACATTCTTCAATCCGAATGGCATTATTGTGTAGTAGAAGTTTCCCAAGGGCATGCAGAAGGCAGTCTTCTTCGCTTCCGCCGAGTCCATCTTAATCTAATTATAGGAAATGTACCCATCCATGAAGCTATACATCTCTTGGCCTGTAGTAGCATCAACTAAGTTGTCTTTGCTTGGTAGAGTAAACTCATCCTTGGGACATGCCCAATTCAAGTCGTGAAAATCCACAAAAATTTGAGTTTGGCTCTTTTCCTTCTTTGCCACCGACACTATGCTGGAGAGCCACACATGATGCTGAATAGGCTCGATGAACTCCACTTGAAATAACTTCTCTAACTATTCTTTTATCTTTAGTTCGAGGTCAGTTTTGTACATGTGTATTGCCTGACTGACTAGAAGAGCGTTGGGAAGAACATTCAATCTGTGAGAGCTCACCTCTGCGTCTATCTGTGGCATATCCATGTATTTCCAGGAAAACACGTCAGTGAAGTCTTTAAGTAGGACCACAAGATCTTCCTTCTATTTTGTTCTTAGACTCTTAGAGATTATAATGGGTCTACTTTCACCCCCTTATACCCCCAGGTTGATCTCCTCTAATTCTTATAGCTACACCCTAGGTCCATTATACATGCATTCTGGAGCTTCTTCTGGTTCTTTAATATCCTCAATAATATGGGATTCATCCACAAAAAAAAATTCTAGCACCGGGTCGATGCACTCATCCCAAAACACTGCCCGCCTAGACCGTTAAAAATGGTAACCAACTCTCACATCCGCTAGGACCACTTTTTTGCAAGTTCGAGGAGGTTTAACCACCTCTTCCACCTTCCTCTTGACTTTTGCTATGTGGGGGGGGGGGGGGGGGGGGGGGATCACCCTCCCCCCAAATGATCATGTACATATTTGTTGGATCTGAACTTCCTTCACCCACTTGCTTCTCTTCTAGCCTTCTCGCAGAATTCTTTCTTTCCTCATCTAGTTTTGTGTAGAATGTTGCATCCACTCGATGGGCCTCCTCAACAAAAAAAGTCTTTTGTGTGGCCTTGATTATAATCTATGTTACTCTGATATTGGCCTTTACACACTTATGGTAGGTTGAAGGCATTATTCCATGGATATGAATCTATACCCTCCCAATGAGAAGTTAGTAGCTGGTATTAGTTGTGGCCACCTCGGGCGGCGCGAAGTTCGTTCCAGGGGGAAGGAGGAGGATCCTTTAGAAATAATTGTGCTTCAGTCTCTTATCCTTCTCTTCGAAAAGGTGCTTCGGTCGTCGTCGATGCGGGGTTAATGTAAAGAGATGGAGTTGCCAACCGATTTTGCTCAAAATAGGCAAAAAACATGTTTCGAGAGAGCGACATCAAAGACAAAACGGATGCATACGAAGCTAATAGATCGGAGGTCCGGGGGCTAAGTTAAGGAATGGGAAGGTATTAGGAACCCATGCCTCCATTTCGGACTCTCATGGAAAAATGTTAATATTGTCCTTTATCCTCGTGAAGTGTGTGTATATGTTTATATGATGGAGATTAGAGTCGTTTGACCGATACCATGGAAAAGGTTGGGTGATGTCATCCACAGGAATATTCCCAAAATAATAACAATTGTAGAAGATAGAATATGAGCATGCATCGCGATATTGATCATTATTGGGAAACGATAATATGTGTGGGATGAAACGCAAACAAGCATATTATATGTGTATGAATGATAATTATGAAAATGAGAGATTTTGAGAAATTTGAAAAATAAGAAAAATTAGAAAATTGAAAAATTGGACTCGAGTCTTGGATTTTAATTCGGGACGCCTACACAGCCTATAAAGACATCAAAGTCCACGTAGTTCGAATGTAGGATAGGGGTCGGGTTTATCCCATAGATTCAAACGATATTTTATTATGTGTGCACGTGTAGAAAATTTGTTTTTGATTTTGGAAAAAGTGTGATGGATAATTCCATTCGGAATTTACGAGTGTAATCCTCTTTTAATTTTTTTTTTGGATTTTTTTATGGAAAATATAGTATGTGCAATATACTAATAAAAGCGTAGATGTTAATATGTATGAACTAAAGTGAAACTAGATTATAAATCTAATGTAACTTACGTGAAAATAATAGATTTAAAAGAGGGGGAGGAGTAATTGGACCTTCCTTGGAGCTTGAGCTTGGATCTTGGATGAACTCCTTTGAATGTTGATGAATGTTGATGAGAGAGAAGAATGTTTGACAAATTGGGTGTGAAAAGGATGGGTCTTTAGGCTTGAATGGAACTTCTTATATGGAACTTCGTTGATTTCGAGAGAATGTTGTTGAGATCAATAATGCTGATGGATTTGCTTCACTTTGGGAGTGAGGTCATGGATCTTATTTATAGGGTAGAGGGTGGGTGCCGATCTTCCTACCCCAGGGTGTGCCTATCGACAGGTCACCCTTGACACCATGCCTATAGGCAGGGTTTAGGACCTGCCAATTGGTAGTCTCGTGCGGACTTTTTTAGAAAAATGATTGTAGCGCACAAACCGTTGATCCGAATCGCGCATGGGGGGCATACCATTAGAAAGGTATTTTAGATACCCTAAAGATACCCTTGGACCTCTCTCGAGTCCGGGAGTAGACTTTTGGTTAAATGTGGCTCGGAAGCCCACGTCCGTCCTTTGGACGGGAGATTGCCGGAGGCAAACGGATCATTCGTCCTTACAGGTAAGTCAAAACCGCGAACGAGGAGAACCATTGGGAAAGTTACGAGATGTACTTATACATTCCAAAGTGTTTTGCTTGGTTCAAAAAGTTAACCTTGGTCAACCGAGGCCCAGAAGCGTCCGTTGACCTCTCAGAGTAAAACATATCGTTCGTCCGTATGGTAGGTCAGATTCGTGCATGGGGTTGATCATTAAAAAGTGTATTCAATTAATTTTGAAGATTCATTCAGTCTTATTTGACCTGAAGAGTTGACTTTGGTCAAGCGGAGTCCGGGAGCGCCCGGTAGCTTCTGGATCAATTTTTGGGGTAAAACGGATCAGTCGTTCGAATGATTATGCTGTTTTGTGCACAAGGTGGAGCGCTGGAAAGGGGTTTCGGTGTCTTTTGAATATTCAAAGATCTTTTTATCTGATGGTGAAGCTGATTGGGGTCAACTCGGAGCCCGAGGACACCCGATGGCCTCTGAATCAATTCTCGATAGTGAAATAGTCCATTCGTCCTAACCGTTATGCCGATTTATGGATGGGGTGGACTGTTGGAAAGGGTATTTGGAGCCCTTCAAAGATTAAAAGAGTTTTCACTTTGGCTATAGAGTTGATTGCAGTCGAATGGGGCCCGAGGGTGCTTGATGGCCTCTAGATCGGTACTCGGAGGGCAACCTAGGTTTGAGATGGAAAGGGGAAGTTCTAGGGGTCTAAAGAGAGGTTTAGGGGGGGTCCTAAAATGTGGTGTCTACAGAGCCCCTTGACGGGTGAGCTTGAAACAAGTGACGGCCATAAAATAGACACCACGTGATGGAGGGAGGTCAGTTCTATGGACCTAAGGTAAATTCTGACCTAAAAGAGGTGGCAACCAAGGACCGAGGTCAATTATGACCTAACTGAGGTGAAGATTCAATATCAAGGTCAATTCTAACCTAAAGGAGGTGACGACCGAGGACGAAGGTCAATTCTGACCTAACTGAGGTGACGATCCAAGATCCAGGTCAATTCTGACCTGAAAGAGGTGATGACTGAGGACTGAGGTCAATTCTAACCTAACTGAGGTGACGATCCAAGACCGAGGTCAATTTTGACCTGAAAGAGGTGTCTACCGAGGACCGAGGTCAATTCTGACCTAACTAAGGTGACGATCCAAGACCGAGGTCAGTCCTAAGCTAACAGAGGTGTACTTTTCCTTTGGGAAATTTAGGGACTCCACTGGGGATGAGGATTGGATTTTAGGTCTCGTTGGGGGATAGTGAATGAATCGAGGATTTATAGGTGGGGGGAAATTTTGAGTGTCCTTGGGAGACGTTGCTGGGGAGAATGATTCTCTGGAGTTCCGCTGGGGGTGTAAAAAAATGTTTTCCTTGGTAAACAAGGTGCTAGAATGGATTTAGAAATTTTAGGCATTTTTCGAGAATTATTTGGGATTTTCTAGTATTTTTTTGGACTTTTTGTACGAAATTTTAAAGGGTGTGCCGACTGGCATAGATGGAGGTATGTCAATCGTCATTGGCATGGTATTTTGAGGTACCTCAAGTAAGTGAAAGGACCAGTGCCGATCGACGGGTGAAGGTGACTGCCGATTGGCATGACCCTTAGCCTCCTATAAAAAGCGGGTGGAATCTCCTCATTTTGCATAGCTTTCTGACTTCTTTTCTTCTGTTATAAACTTCTTCAAATCATCCTAGCATCCGAAAAGGCTGAGTTCTCAAGCATTGCAACCCATATGACATGGCTTAATGCCGATGACTGGGCAGAGTTATAGTGGAGGGTTAGGGTACCCCTCACATTGGGTAGTGAGAACTCTTTTGACTTGTTTAAGCCGATGGTGGATGATCAGACTCTTTTGTGTGAGCCTTCACGTCATTGCTCTTCAATAGTGGTGAACCCTAGTTTTTATGTAAGTATTGCATGACTTTTGGTATTCCTTTCTTCTTTTCTTAATAAGATTGTTTTATTTTTTTAATCTGACAAATATTTTCTTCATTTCTTGATAGTCTGATGTCTCCATGTTAACTATTCTTGCCCGTGGTATGACAAGACTTAAGGATGTTTAGGATCACCTTTCTGCTGTTATGTGTTGGATGGTGTCTTCTGTGGGTTTTGGGAGGCCAACATAGGTTTAGATGAGATGCCCCGCTCCACTGCGGTTCTATGTGCTTTGGAAGAGAGGTGGTGGGACATTACCCATACCTTCCAATTTGGCTTCGGGGAGATGATGGTGACTCCCATCGATGTGTAGTAGTTTCTGCGACTAGATTTTGAGAGTGCCTAGATTGAGGTGGACAGAATGTTGAGGCTGATGTCGGATGCAGTGATGGTGGCTCTGGGTGATGTGGAGAGGGTGGTTTCTGGAGATTCTCTCCTCTTATCTTCTTTTAGGGATATTATGTTGATGAGGAGGGTTGATGATAATGACGGGTATTAGGTACGTCAGATCGCCCATTTGTTCATCTTGTTGGTGTTGGGAGGTTTTTTGGTGGCAATGTTGTCCACTTGTGGTTTTTTCTTTTCTGAGGGTGTTTTCGAACATACGCTTCTATGAATGGGGGATCCTGACTTTGGCGACCCTTTATTATTCTTTGGATGCATTCAGTAGGTGCTATCGACCGACTTTTAGTGGTGCCACGTATCTTCTAGAGGTATTCCTTATTTTGCGTATTTTCCTTCATGCATTCGCATTTTCCATTCATGCACTTCTTTTTTATTTCTTGAATGTTGATCCCTGTCCTTTGCAGACTTGGTTCTATGAGGTGATTGGGTTTAACACCCAACTGATTTCTTTGAAGGATGACTCCATTGGAGACTTCTTCCGTACGTTTTGGTGGTGAATATCCAACTGACAATGGAAGAAGAACCTTTCTATGGAAACCGTGCATCAAGTATTAAATGGACTGAAGAGCGAGCGGGTACTCATTATTTTGTCTTAGAGACTGTTCTTTTCCTTTGATAATCTTTTATTGACACTGATCCTTCACTTTTGCTGGAGATTTGAAGGTGAGCCTTCATCCCTGGTGGATGACTATTCAGCACACCGGGGTAACTGGGGGACATGTGAAAATGTGGCGTCTGCTGGCATATGAATTTGGCTACTCATGGTATCTGAGGGAGAGGGTAGTCCTAAATATCATGAAGAATGAGGTTGTGGTGCCTCCGGTGAAACCTTATATGTTCATGAGGCACATGCGGGAGATGTCTGATGATGCCCGGGTGACTACGATGATGGGAGATCCATGCTCCTTGTATACTAACATAGAAGTGATGTACGACTTTTTGGACTTCATCTCGAGTTGGATGATGCCCCCTAGTATAAATGATGTGATGCCTCTCCCTAGGGCGGACTTGAGCCGACAGTTGGGGTCCTCTCATAGCGCCGGTGGTGTAGCCACCACTACACTAAAAATAAGAATCTGGCACGGTTTAAAACTGTGCCAGATCAAATCTGTCACGATTTTGAACTGTGCCAGAATCAGGTGTTCCAAAATGGCAATTTTTTTTGGCACGGCTCAAAAGTGTGTCAGATTTGACCAAATAGGAACACTTCTGGCACACTTTTAAACCATGTCAGAATTTGATATTTCTGTCACACTTTTGGCACAGTTTTTAACTATGCCAGATTCAACCAAAGAGGAACAATTCCGGCACACTTTTAAACCGTGCCAGAATTTGATATTTTTGGCACACTTTTGGCACAGTCAGATTCAGCCAAACAGGAACACTTTTGGCACACTTTCAAACCGTGCCAAAATTTGATATTTCTGGCACACTTTTGGCACAATTTTTAATTGTGCCAGATTCAGCACAGTTTAAAAAAAATTGGCGCAGTTCAAAACTATGCCAAAATATGATACACTTTTGCCACGATTTTGAACTGTGCCAAATTTTTTATTAAAAAAAATTAATTATTTGAAAGCACAAAATTCACAAATTAATAATATTGCACGTTGTTAATAAACTAATGTACATACAAACTTCAAAACATTACAAGTCCTTAATAGTTCACAAGCCCAAACAAAATTGGGCAGAGTTTCCTCTATTTTCTGGACATTCCAAAACTAGTTAATACAAAACCTGCCTAACATAAAGCCCGCACGACCACATAATATAATAATTAACTTACAAAAGCCCGCACGGCCATAACATTCAACAATAAAACAACAAAAGACCGCACGACCATGACACAAAAACATCGATTCATGAATAAACCCCTTGTTGTAAACCATTGAGTTCTCTGTGTGTTCCACGTGAATAAATGCCAACGATAAACTGTTATCCTGCAAAAAAAAATAGGATACAAAAAGGATACGATATTAGTAACCCAATAATTTAAAAAAAAATTACACAAACTAAAAAATTACATATATAAGTGGAAATTATCGTCATACTCTCAAATCGGTAGACTCGGGACTACGCGATCAGTTCCTACAAGTTGCATTGGTCCCGTACGAGGTGTTCGTGCCTCCGACGAGGTCGTTTTGGGGCTGGTTTGGGTTTTCACCCTTTAACGTCTTATTTTTAAGTCTAAGTGTGATTTTTCCAAATTATCGTCATGCTACCAAATCGGTAGACCCGGGACTACGCGGTTAATTCGTACAAGCTGTATTGGTCCCGTGCGAGGTGTTCGTGCCTCTTACGGGGTCGTTTGGGGTCTGGTTTGGGTTTTCACCCTTTAACGTCTTATTTTTAAATCTAAGTGTTGATTTTTGCTAATTATCGTCATATTCAAAAAATCGAGAGCCTCGGGGCTACGCGATCAGTTCCTATAAGTTACATTGGTCCCGTGCGAGATGTTCGTGCCTCCTACGGGGTCGTTTGGGGACTGGTTTGGGTTTTCATCCTGTAATGACTTGTTTTTAAGTTTAAAGTTTGATTTTTACAAATTATCATCATACTCTCAAACCGGGAGAGCCGGGACTACGTGGTGAGTTCCAACAAGTTACATTGGTCCCGTGCGAGGTGTTCGTGCCTCTTACGGGTCAGTTTCGGGGCTGGTTTGGGTTTTTACCCTTTAACGACTTATTTTTAAGTCTTTGATTCTTGCAAATTATCGTCATATTCTCAAACTGGGAGACCCCGGACCACGTGGTCAGTTCCTATAAGTTACATTGGTCACGTGCGAGGTGTTCGTGCCTCTTACGGGCCCCTTTGGGGGATGGTTTAGGTTTTCACCCTTTAAAGATAAGTTTTTAAGTTTAAGTGTTGATTTTTGTGAATTATCGTCGTATTCTCAAGCCGAGAGACCTGGGACTATGCTGTCAGTTCCTACAATTTACATTGGTCCCGTGCGAGGTGTTTGTGCCTCCTATGGGGACATTTGGTGGTTGGTTTAGGTTTTCACTCTCTAACGGCCTATTTTTAAGTCTAAGTGTTATTTTTCCAAATTATCGTCGTATTCACAAATCGGGAGACCCGAAACTACACGATTAGTTCCTACAAGTTACATTGGTCCCGTGCGAGGTGTTCGTGCCTCCTACGGGGTCGTTTGGGTGCTGGTTTGAGTTTTCACCCTTTAACGGCTTGTTTTTAAGTGTAAGTGTGATCTTTGCAAATTATCGTCATACACTCAAACCGGGAGACCCGGGACTACGAGGTCAGTTCCTAAAAGTTACATTGGTTCAATGTGAGGTTTTCGTGCCTCCTATGGAGTCGTTTGGAGGCTGATTTGGGTTTTCACCCTTTAACGGCTTGTTTTTAAGTCTAAGTGTGATTTTGGTAAATTATCGTCATATTCTGAAACCGGGAGACCCGGGACTACGCAGTCAGTTCCTACAAGTTACATTGGTCCCGTGCGAGGTGTTCGTGAATCCTACGGAGCGTTTGGGGGTTGGTTTGGGTTTTCAACCTTTAACGGCTTGTTTTTAAGTCTAAGTGTGATTTTGGCAAATTATCATCATATTCTCAAACCGGGAGAACCGAGACTACTCGGTCAGTTCCTACAAGTTACATTAGTCCCGAGCGAGGTGTCCGTGCCTCCTATGGGATGGTTTGGGGGCAGATTTGGATTTTCACCCTTTAACGGCATGTTTTTAAGTCTAAGTGCTATTTTTGCAAATTATCATTGTATTTTCAAATTGGGAGCCCCGGGACTACACGGTCACTTCGTACAAGTTACATTGGTCCCGTGCGAGGTGTTAGTTTCTCCTACGAGGTCGTTTGGGGGCTGGTTTTGATTTTCACCCTTTAATGACTTGTTTTTAAGTCTAAGTGTGATTTTTGCAAATTATCATCATACTCTCAAGCCGGGAGACCCGGGACTATGCAGTCAGTTCCTACAAGTTACATTGGTCCCATGCGAGGTTTTTCTGCCACCTATGGGGTCGTTTGGGGGCCGCTTTGGGTTTTCACCCTATAACGGCTTGTTTTTAAGTCTAAGTGTGATTTTGGCAAATTATCGTCATATTCTCAAACTGGGAGACCCGGGACTACCCGGTCAGTTCCTACAAGTTACATTGGTCCCGAGCGAGGTTTTCGTGCCTCCTACGGGGAGGTTTGGGGGTTAGTTTGGGTTTTCAACCTTTAACGACATGTTTTTAAGTCTAAGTGCTATTTTTGCAAATTATCGTCGTAATTTCAAACCGGGAGCCCCGGGACTACGCAGTCACTTCGTATAAGTTACATTGGTCCCGTTCGAGGTGTTCGTTCCTCCTACGGGGTCATTTGGGGCCTGGTTTGGGTTTTCACCCTTTAACGTCTTGTTTTTAAGTCTAAGTGTGATTTTTGCAAATTACTATCATACTCTCAAACCGGGAGACCCGAGACTACGCAATCAGTTCCTATAAGTGAATTGGTCCGATGCAAGGTTTTTGTGCCTCCTATGGGGTCGTTTGGGGGCCGGTTTGGGTTTTCACCCTTTAACGACTTGTTTTTAAGTCTAAAGTTTGATTTTTGCAAATTATCATCATACTCTCATACCGGGAGAGCGGGGACTATGTGGTGAGTTCCAACAAGTTACATTGGTCCTGTGCGTGGTGCTCGTGCCTCTTACAGTTCAGTTTCGGGGATGGTTTGGGTTTTTACCCTTTAACGACTTATTTTTAAGTCTTTGATATTTGCAAATTATCTTCATATTCTCAAACTGGGAGACCCCGGACCACGTGGTCAGCTCCTACAAGTTACATTGGTCACGTGCGAGGTGTTCGTGCCTCTTACGGGTCCCTTTGGGGGATGGTTTAGGTTTTCACCCTTTAACAACCTGTTTTTAAGTTTAAGTGTTGATTTTTGTGAATTATCGTCGTATTCTCAAGCCGGGAGACCCGGGACTACGCGATCATGTCCTACAAGTTACATTGGTCCCGTGCGAGGTGTTCGTGCCTCCTACGGGGACATTTGGTGGTTGGTTAAGGGTTTCACCCTCTAATGGCCTATTTTTAAGTTTAAGTGTTATTTTTCCAAATTATCGTCGTATTCTTAAACCGAGAGACCCAAGACTACATGATCAGTTCCTACAAGTTACATTGGTCCCGTGTGAGATGTTCGTGCCTCCCACGGGGTCGTTTAGGGGCTGGTTTGGGTTTTCACCCTTTAACGGCTTGTTTTTAAGTGTAAGTGCGCTTTTTGCAAATTATTGTCATATTCTCAAATCGGTAGACTCGAGACTACGCGGTCAGTTCCTTCAAGTTAAATTAGTCCCGTGCGAGTTGTTCGTGCCTCCTACGGGGTCGTTTGGGGGCTAGTTTGGGTTTTCACCCATTAACGACTAGTTTTTAAGTCTTTGATTTATGGAAATTATCATTATATTCTCAAACCGAGAGACCCCGAACTACGCGGTCAGTTCCTACAAGTTACGTTGGTCCACTATGAGGTATTCGTACCTCTAACGGGTCCCTTTGGGGATGGTTAAGGTTTTCACCCGTTAAGGGCTTGTTTTTAAGTTTCAGTGTTGATTTTTGTGAATTATCATCGTATTCTCAAGTCGGAAGATCCGGGACTACGCGGTCAGTTCTTACAAGTTACATTGGTTCCGTGCGAGGTCTTCGTGCCTCCTATGAGGTCGTTTGGGGGCTGGTTTGGATTTTCACCCTTTAACGGCTTGTTTTTAAGTGTAAGTGTGATTTTTGTAAATTATCATCATACTCTCAAACCGGGAGACCCGGGACTACGCAGTCAGTTCCTACAAGTTACATTGGTACCATGTGAGGTTTTTGTACCTCCTACGGGGTCGTTTGGGGGCCGGTTTGGGTTGTCACCCTTTAACGGCTTGTTTTTAAGTCTAAGTGTGATTTTGGCAAATTATCGTCATATTCTCAAACCGGGAGACCCGGGACTACCCGGTTAGTTCCTACAAGTTACATTAGTCCCGAACGAGGAGTTCGTGCCTCCTACGAGGAGGTTTGGGGGTTAGTTTGGGTTTTTAACCTTTAACGACATGTTTTTAAGTCTAAGTGCTATTTTTACAAATTATCGTCGTATTTTCAAACTAGGAGCCCCGGGACTACGTAGTCACTTCGTATAAGTTACATTGGCCCCGTGCGAGGTGTTCGTTTCTCCTACGGGGTCGTTTGGGGCCTGGTTTGGGTTTTCACCCATTAACGACTTTTTTTTAAGTCTAAGTGTGATTTTTGCAAATTATTATCATACTCTCAAACCGGGAGACTCGGGACTACGCAGTCAGTTCCTACAAGTTAATTGGTCCGATGCGAGGTTTCGTACCTCCTGTGGGGTCGTTTGGGGGCCAATTTGGGTTTTCACCCTTTAACGGCTTGTTTTTAAGTCTAAAGTGTGATTTTTGCAAATTATCGTCATACTCTCAAACCGGGAGAGCCGGGACTACGTGGTGAGTTCCAACAAGTTACATTGGCCCTGTGCGAGGTGTTCGTTCCTCTTACGGGTCAGTTTCGAGGCTCGTTTGGATTTTTTCCCTTTAACGGCTTATTTTTAAGTCTTTGATTTTTGCAAATTATCATCATATTCTCAAACTAGGAGACCCCGGACCACGTGGTCAGTTCCTACAAATCACATTGGTCACGTGCGAGGTGTTCGTGCCTCTTACGGGTCCCTTTGGGGGAGGGTTTAGGTTTTCACCCTTTAACGGCCTGTTTTTAAGTTTAAGTGTTGATTTTTGCGAATTATCATCGTATTCTCATGCCGGGAGACCCGAGACTACGCGATCAGTTCCTACAAGTTACAATGGTCCCGTGCGAGGTGTTCGTGCCTCCTACGGGGACATTTGGTGGTTGGTTTAGGTTTTCACCCTCTAATGGCCTACTTTTAAGTCTAAGTGTTCTTTTTAGAGAAGTTATCATCGTATTCTCAAACTGAGAGACCCGAGACTACACGATCAGTTCCTACAAGTTACATTGGTCCCGTGGGAGGTGTTCGTGCTTCCTACGGGGTCGTTTGGGAGCTGGTTTGGGTTTTCACCCTTTAACGGCTTGTTTTTAAGTCTAAGTGTGCTTTTTGCAAATTATCATCATATTTTCAAATCGGGAGCCCCGGGACTACGCGGTCACTTCGTACAAGTTACATTGGTCCCGTGCGAGGTGTTCGTTTCTCCTACGAGGTCGTTTGGGGGCTGGTTTCGATTTTCACCCTTTAACGGCTTGTTTTTAAGTCTAAGTGTGATTTTTGCAAATTATCATCAAACTCTCAAACCGGGAGACCCGAGACTATGCAGTCAGTTCCTACAATTTACATTGGTCCCATGCGAGGTTTTTCTACCTCCTACGGGGTCGTTTGGGGGCCGGTTTGGGTTTTCACCCTCTAACGGCTTGTTTTTAAGTCTAAGTGTGATTTTGTCAAATTATAGTCATATTCTCTAACTGGGAGACCCGGGACTACCCGGTCATTTCCTACAAGTTACATTGGTCCCGAGCGAGGTGTTCGTGCCTCCTACGGGGAGGTTTGGGGGTTAGTTTGGGTTTTCAACCTTTAACGACATGTCTTTAAGTCTAAGTGCCTTTTTTGCAAATTATCGTCGTAATTTTAAACCGGGAGCCCCGGGACTATGCAGTCACTTCGTATAAGTTACATTGGTCCCGTTCGAGGTATTCGTTCCTCCTACGGGGTCGTTTGGGGCCTGGTTTGGGTTTTCACCCTTTAACGGCTTGTTTTTATGTCTAAGTGTGATTTTTGCAAATTATTATCATACTCTCAAACCGGGAGACCTGGGACTACGCAGTCAGTTCCTACAAGTTAATTGGTCCGATGCGAGGTTTCATGCCTCCTGTGGGGTCGTTTGGGGGCCGATTTGGGTTTTCACCCTTTAACGGCTTGTTTTTAAGTCTAAACTTTGATTTTTGCAAATTATCATCATACTCTCAGATCGGGAGAGCAGGGACTATGTGGTGAGTTCCAACAAGTTACATTGGTCCTGTGCGAGGTGTTCGTGCCTCCTACGGGGACATTTGGTGGTTATTTAAGGGTTTCACCCTCTAATGGCCTATTTTTAAGTCTAAGTGTTATTTTTCCAAATTATCGTTGTATTCTCAAACCGAGAGACCCGAGACTACATGATCAGTTCCTACAAGTTACATTGGTCCCGTGTGAGGTGTTCGTGCGTCCTATGGGGTCGTTTGGGGGCCGGTTTGGGTTTTCACCCTTTTAACGGCTTGTTTTTAAGTCTAAAGTTTGATTTTTGCGAATTATCATCATACTCTCATACCGGGAGAGCAGGGATTATGTGGTGAGTTCCAACAAGTTACATTGGTCCTGTCCGAGGTGTTCGTGCCTCCTACGGGGACATTTGGTGGTTGGTTAAGGGTTTCACCCTCTAATGGCCTATTTTTAAGTCTGAGTGTTATTTTTCCAAATTATCGTCATATTCTCAAACCGAGAGACCCGAGACTACATGATCAGTTCCTACAAGTTACGTTGGTCCCGTGTGAGGTGTTCGTGCCTCCTACGGGGTCGTTTGTGGGCTAGTTTGGTTTTTCACCCATTAACGACTTGTTTTTAATTCTTTGATTTTTGCAAATTATCTTCATATTCTCAAACTGGGAGACCTCGGACCACGTGGTCAGCACCTACAAGTTACATTAGTCACGTGCGAGGTGTTCGTGCGTCTTACGGGTTCCTTTGGGGCATGGTTTAGGTATTCACCCTTTAACAACCTATTTTTAAGTTTAAGTGATGATTTTTGCGAATTATCATTGTATTCTCAAGCCGGGAGACCCGGGACTACACGGTCATGTCCTACAAGTTACATTGGTCCCGTGCGAGGTGTTCGTGCCTCCTACGGGGACATTTGGTGGTTGGTTAAGGGTTTCACCCTCTAATGGCCTATTTTTAAGTCTAAGTGTTATTTTTCCAAATTATCGTCGTATCCTTAAACCGAGAGACCCGAGACTACATGATCAGTTCCTAAAAGTTGCATTGGTCCCGTGCGAGGTGTTCGTGCCTCCGACGAGGTCGTTTGGGGGCTGGTTTGGGTTTTCACCCTTTAACGTCTTATTTTTAAGTCTAAGTGTGATTTTTCCAAATTATCGTCATGCTACCAAATCGGTAGACCCGGGACTACGCGGTTAATTCGTACAAGTTGTATTGGTCCCGTGCGAGGTGTTCGTGCCTCTTACGGGGTCGTTTGGGGGCTGGTTTGGGTTTTCACCCTTTAACGTCTTATTTTTAAATCTAAGTGTTGATTTTTGCTAATTATCGTCATATTCAAAAAATCGAGAGCCTCGGGGCTACGCGATCCGTTCCTATAAGTTACATTGGTCCCGTGCGAGATGTTCGTGCCTCCTACGGGGTCGTTTGGGGACTGGTTTGGGTTTTCATCCTGTAATGACTTGTTTTTAAGTTTAAAGTTTGATTTTTACAAATTATCATCATACTCTCAAACCGGGAGAGCCGGGACTACGTGGTGAGTTCCAACAAGTTACATTGGTCCCGTGCGAGGTGTTCGTGCCTCTTACGGGTCAGTTTCGGGGCTGGTTTGGGTTTTTACCCTTTAACGACTTATTTTTAAGTCTTTGATTCTTGCAAATTATCGTCATATTCTCAAACTGGGAGACCCCGGACCACGTGGTCAGTTCCTATAAGTTACATTGGTCACGTGCGAGGTGTTCGTGCCTCTTACGGGTCCCTTTGGGGGATGGTTTAGGTTTTCACCCTTTAAAGATAAGTTTTTAAGTTTAAGTGTTGATTTTTGTGAATTATCGTCGTATTCTCAAGCCGAGAGACCTGGGACTATGCTGTCCGTTCCTACAATTTACATTGGTCCCGTGCGAGGTGTTTGTGCCTCCTATGGGGACATTTGGTGGTTGGTTTAGGTTTTCACTCTCTAACGGCCTATTTTTAAGTCTAAGTGTTATTTTTCCAAATTATCGTCGTATTCACAAATCGGGAGACCCGAGACTACACGATCAGTTCCTACAAGTTACATTGGTCCCGTGCGAGGTGTTCGTGCCTCCTACGGGGTCGTTTGGGTGCTGGTTTGAGTTTTCACCCTTTAACGGCTTGTTTTTAAGTGTAAGTGTGATCTTTGCAAATTATCGTCATACACTCAAACCGGGAGACCCGGGACTACGCGGTCAGTTCCTACAAGTTACATTGGTTCAATGTGAGGTTTTCGTGCCTCCTATGGAGTCGTTTGGAGGCTGATTTGGGTTTTCACCCTTTAACGGCTTGTTTTTAAGTCTAAGTGTGATTTTGGTAAATTATCGTCATATTCTGAAACCGGGAGACCCGGGACTACGCAGTCAGTTCCTACAAGTTACATTGGTCCCGTGCGAGGTGTTCGTGAATCCTACGGAGCGTTTGGGGGTTGGTTTGGGTTTTCAACCTTTAACGGCTTGTTTTTAAGTCTAAGTGTGATTTTGGCAAATTATCATCATATTCTCAAACCGGGAGAACCGAGACTACTCGGTCAGTTCCTACAAGTTACATTAGTCCCGAGCGAGGTGTCCGTGCCTCCTATGGGATGGTTTGGGTGCAGATTTGGATTTTCACCCTTTAACGGCATGTTTTTAAGTCTAAGTGCTATTTTTGCAAATTATCGTCGTATTTTCAAATTGGGAGCCCCGGGACTACACGGTCACTTCGTACAAGTTACATTGGTCCCGTGCGAGGTGTTCGTTTCTCCTACGAAGTCGTTTGGGGGCTGGTTTTGATTTTCACCCTTTAATGACTTGTTTTAAGTCTAAGTGTGATTTTTGCAAATTATCATCATACTCTCAAGCCGGGAGACCCGGGACTATGCAGTCAGTTCCTACAAGTTACATTGGTCCCATGCGAGGTTTTTCTGCCACCTATGGGGTCGTTTGGGGGCCGCTTTGGGTTTTCACCCTATAACGGCTTGTTTTTAAGTCTAAGTGTGATTTTGGCAAATTATCGTCATATTCTCAAACTGGGAGACCCGGGACTATCCGGTCAGTTCCTACAAGTTACATTGGTCCCGAGCGAGGTTTTCGTGCCTCCTACGGGGAGGTTTGGGGGTTAGTTTGGGTTTTCAACCTTTAACGACATGTTTTTAAGTCTAAGTGCTATTTTTGCAAATTATCGTCGTAATTTCAAACCGGGAGCCCCGGGACTACGCAGTCACTTCGTATAAGTTACATTGGTCCCGTTCGAGGTGTTCGTTCCTCCTACGGGGTCATTTGGGGCCTGGTTTGGGTTTTCACCCTTAAACGTCTTGTTTTTAAGTCTAAGTGTGATTTTTGCAAATTACTATCATACTCTCAAACCGGGAGACCCGAGACTACGCAGTCAGTTCCTACAAGTTAATTGGTCCGATGCAAGGTTTTTGTGCCTCCTATGGGGTCGTTTGGGGGCCGGTTTGGGTTTTCACCCTTTAACGACTTGTTTTTAAGTCTAAAGTTTGATTTTTACAAATTATCATCATACTCTCATACCGGGAGAGCGGGGACTATGTGGTGAGTTCCAACAAGTTACATTGGTCCTGTGCGTGGTGCTCGTGCCTCTTACAGTTCAGTTTCGGGGATGGTTTGGGTTTTTACCCTTTAACGACTTATTTTTAAGTCTTTGATATTTGCAAATTATCTTCATATTCTCAAACTGGGAGACCCCGGACCACGTGGTCAGCTCCTACAAGTTACATTGGTCACGTGCGAGGTGTTCGTGCCTCTTACGGGTCCCTTTGGGGGATGGTTTAGGTTTTCACCCTTTAACAACCTGTTTTTAAGTTTAAGTGTTGATTTTTGTGAATTATCGTCGTATTCTCAAGCCGGGAGACCCGGGACTACGCGATCATGTCCTACAAGTTACATTGGTCCCGTGCGAGGTGTTCGTACCTCCTACGGGGACATTTGGTGGTTGGTTAAGGGTTTCACCCTCTAATGGCCTATTTTTAAGTTTAAGTGTTATTTTTCCAAATTATCGTCGTATTCTTAAACCGAGAGACCCGAGACTACATGATCAGTTCCTACAAGTTACATTGGTCCCGTGTGAGGTGTTCGTGCCTCCTACGGGGTCGTTTGGGGGCTGGTTTGGGTTTTCACCCTTTAACGGCTTGTTTTTAAGTGTAAGTGCGCATTTTGCAAATTATTGTCATATTCTCAAATCGGTAGACTCGAGACTACGCGGTCAGTTCCTTCAAGTTAAATTAGTCCCGTGCGAGTTGTTCGTGCCTCCTACGGGGTCGTTTGGGGGCTAGTTTGGGTTTTCACCCATTCACGACTAGTTTTTAAGTCTTTGATTTTTGGAAATTATAATTATATTCTCAAACCGAGAGACCCCGAACTACGCGGTCAGTTCCTACAAGTTACGTTGGTCCACTATGAGGTATTCGTACCTCTAACGGGTCCCTTTGGGGCTGGTTAAGGTTTTCACCCGTTAAGGGCTTATTTTTAAGTTTCAGTGTTGATTTTTGTGAATTATCATCGTATTCTCAAGTCGGAAGATCCGGGACTACGCGGTCAGTTCTTACAAGTTACATTGGTTCCGTGCGAGGTCTTCGTGCCTCCTATGAGGTCGTTTGGGGGCTGGTTTGGATTTTCACCCTTTAACGGCTTGTTTTTAAGTGTAAGTGTGATTTTTGCAAATTATCATCATACTCTCAAACCGGGAGACCCGGGACTACGCAGTCAGTTCCTACAAGTTACATTGGTACCATGTGAGGTTTTTGTGCCTCCTACGGGGTCGTTTGGGGGCCGGTTTGGGTTTTCACCCTTTAACGGCTTGTTTTTAAGTCTAAGTGTGATTTTGGCAAATTATCGTCATATTCTCAAACCGGGAGACCCGGGACTACCCGGTTAGTTCCTACAAGTTACATTAGTCCCGAACGAGGAGTTCGTGCCTCCTACGAGGAGGTTTGGGGGTTAGTTTGGGTTTTTAACCTTTAACGACAAGTTTTTAAGTCTAAGTGCTATTTTTACAAATTATCGTCGTATTTTCAAACTAGGAGCCCCGGGACTACGTAGTCACTTCGTATAAGTTACATTGGTCCCGTGCGAAGTGTTCGTTTCTCCTACGGGGTCGTCTGGGGCCTGGTTTGGGTTTTCACCCATTAACGGCTTTTTTTTAAGTCTAAGTGTGATTTTTGCAAATTATTATCATACTCTCAAACCGGGACACTCGGGACTACGCAGTCAGTTCCTACAAGTTAATTGGTCCGATGCGAGGTTTCGTGCCTCCTGTGGGGTCGTTTGGGGGCCAATTTGGGTTTTCACCCTTTAACGGCTTGTTTTTAAGTCTAAAGTGTGATTTTTGCAAATTATCGTCATACTCTCAAACTAGGAGACCCCGGACCACGTGGTCAGTTCCTACAAGTCACATTGGTCACGTGCGAGCTGTTCGTGCCTCTTACGGGTCCCTTTGGGGGATGGTTTAGGTTTTCACCCTTTAACGGCCTGTTTTTAAGTTTAAATGTTGATTTTTGCGAATTATCATCGTATTCTCATGCCGGGAGACCCGAGACTACGCGATCAGTTCCTACAAGTTACAATGGTCCCGTGCGAGGTGTTCGTGCCTCCTACGGGGACATTTGGTGGTTGGTTTAGGTTTTCACCCTCTAATGGCCTACTTTTAAGTCTAAGTGTTCTTTTTAGAGAAGTTATCATCGTATTCTCAAACTGAGAGACCCGAGACTACACGATCAGTTCCTACAAGTTACATTGGTCCCGTGGGAGGTGTTCGTGCTTCCTACGGGGTCGTTTGGGAGCTGGTTTGGGTTTTCACCCTTTAACGGCTTGTTTTTAAGTCTAAGTGTGCTTTTTGCAAATTATCATCATATTTTCAAATCGGGAGCCCCGGGACTACGCGGTCACTTCGTACAAGTTACATTGGTCCCGTGCGAGGTGTTCGTTTCTCCTACGAGGTCGTTTGGGGGCTGGTTTCGATTTTCACCCTTTAACGGCTTGTTTTTAAGTCTAAGTGTGATTTTTGCAAATTATCATCAAACTCTCAAACCGGGAGACCCGAGACTATGCAGTCAGTTCCTACAAGTTACATTGGTCCCATGCGAGGTTTTTCTACCTCCTACGGGGTCGTTTGGGGGCCGGTTTGGGTTTTCACCCTCTAACGGCTTGTTTTTAAGTCTAAGTGTGATTTTGTCAAATTATAGTCATATTCTCTAACTGGGAGACCCGGGACTACCCGGTCAGTTCCTACAAGTTACATTTGTCCCGAGCGAGGTGTTCGTGCCTCCTACGGGGAGGTTTGGGGGTTAGTTTGGGTTTTCAACCTTTAACGACATGTCTTTAAGTCTAAGTGCCTTTTTTGCAAATTATCGTCGTAATTTTAAACCGGGAGCCCCGGGACTATGCAGTCACTTCGTATAAGTTACATTGGTCCCGTTCGAGGTATTCGTTCCTCCTACGGGGTCGTTTGGGGCCTGGTTTGGGTTTTCACCCTTTAACGGCTTGTTTTTAAGTCTAAGTGTGATTTTTGCAAATTATTATCATACTCTCAAACCGGGAGACCTGGGACTACGCAGTCAGTTCCTACAAGTTAATTGGTCCGATGCGAGGTTTCATGCCTCCTGTGGGGTCGTTTGGGGGCCGATTTGGGTTTTCACCCTTTAACGGCTTGTTTTTAAGTCTAAACTTTGATTTTTGCAAATTATCATCATACTCTCAGACCGGGAGAGCAGGGACTATGTGGTGAGTTCCAACAAGTTACATTGGTCCTGTGCGAGGTGTTCGTGCCTCCTACGGGGACATTTGGTGGTTGGTTAAGGGTTTCACCCTCTAATGGCCTATTTTTAAGTCTAAGTGTTATTTTTCCAAATTATCGTCGTATTCTCAAACCGAGAGACCCGAGACTACATGATCAGTTCCTACAAGTTACATTGGTCCCGTGTGAGGTGTTCGTGCGTCCTATGGGGTCGTTTGGGGGCCGGTTTGGGTTTTCACCCTTTAACGGCTTGTTTTTAAGTCTAAAGTTTAATTTTTGCGAATTATCATCATACTCTCATACCGGGAGAGCAGGGATTATGTGGTGAGTTCCAACAACTTACATTGGTCCTGTGCGAGGTGTTCGTGCCTCCTACGGGGACATTTGGTGGTTGGTTAAGGGTTTCACCCTCTAATGGCCTATTTTTAAGTCTGAGTGTTATTTTTCCAAATTATCGTCGTATTCTGAAACCGAGAGACCCGAGACTACATGATCAGTTCCTACAAGTTACGTTGGTCCCGTGTGAGGTGTTCGTGCCTCCTGCGGGGTCGTTTGGGGGCTAGTTTGGGTTTTCACCCATTAACGACTTGTTTTTAATTCTTTGATATTTGCAAATTATCTTCATATTCTCAAACTGGGAGACCTCGGACCACGTGGTCAGCACCTACAAGTTACATTAGTCACGTGCGAGGTGTTCGTGCGTCTTACGGGTTCCTTTGGGGCATGGTTTAGGTATTCACCCTTTAACAACCTATTTTTAAGTTTAAGTGATGATTTTTGCGAATTATCGTTGTATTCTCAAGCCGGGAGACCCGGGACTACACGGTCAGTTCCTACAAGTTACATTGGTCCCGTGCGAGGTGTTCGTGCCTCCTACGGGGACATTTGGTGGTTGGTTAAGGGTTTCACCCTCTAATGGCTGATTTTTAAGTCTAAGTGTTATTTTTCCAAATTATCGTCGTATTCTCAAACCGAGAGACCCGAGACTACATGATCAGATCCTACAAGTTACATTGGTCCCGTGTGAGGTGTTCGTGCCTCCTACGGGGTCGTTTGGGGGCTAGTTTGGGTTTTTACCCTTTAACGGCATGTTTTTAAGTCTAAGAGTGCTTTTTGCAAATTATCGTCATACTCTCAAATCGGTAGACTCGAGACTACGCGGTCAGTTCCTTCAAGTTAAATTAGTCCCGTGCGAGTTGTTCGTGCCTCCTACGGGGTCGTTTGGGGGCTAGTTTGGGTTTTCACCCATTAACGACTTGTTTTTAAGTCTTTGATTTTTGCAAATTATCTTCATATTCTCAAACTGGGAGACCCCGGACCACGTGGTCAGCACCTACAAGTTACATTAGTCACGTGCGAGGTGTTCGTGCGTCTTACGGGTTCCTTTGGGGCATGGTTTAGGTATTCACCCTTTAACAACCTATTTTTAAGTTTAAGTGATGATTTTTGCGAATTATCGTCGTATTCTCAAGCCGGGGGACCCGGGACTACACGGTCAGATCCTACAAGTTACATTGGTCCCGTGCGAGGTGTTCGTGCCTCCTACGGGGACATTTGGTGGTTGGTTAAGGGTTTCACCCTCTAATGGCTGATTTTTAAGTCTAAGTGTTATTTTTCCAAATTATCGTCGTATTCTCAAACCGAGAGACCCGAGACTACATGATCAGATCCTACAAGTTACATTGGTCCCGTGTGAGGTGTTCGTGCCTCCTACGGGGTCGTTTGGGGGCTAGTTTGGGTTTTTACCCTTTAACGGCATGTTTTTAAGTCTAAGATTGCTTTTTGCAAATTATCGTCATACTCTCAAATCGGTAGACTCGAGACTACGCGGTCAGTTCCTTCAAGTTAAATTAGTCCCGTGCGAGTTGTTCGTGCCTCCTACGGGGTCGTTTGGGGGCTAGTTTGGGTTTTCACCCATTAACGACTTGTTTTTAAGTCTTTGATTTTTGCAAATTATCTTCATATTCTCAAACTGGGAGACCCCGGACCACGTGGTCAGCACCTACAAGTTACATTAGTCACGTGCGAGGTGTTCGTGCGTCTTACGGGTTCCTTTGGGGCATGGTTTAGGTATTCACCCTTTAACAACCTATTTTTAAGTTTAAGTGATGATTTTTGCGAATTATCGTCGTATTCTCAAGCCGGGGGACCCGGGACTACACGGTCAGATCCTACAAGTTACATTGGTCCCGTGCGAGGTGTTCGTGCCTCCTACGGGGACATTTGGTGGTTGGTTAAGGGTTTCACCCTCTAATGGTTGATTTTTAAGTCTAAGTGTTATTTTTCCAAATTATCGTCGTATTCTCAAATCGAGAGACCCAAGACTACATGATCAGATCCTACAAGTTACATTGGTCCCGTGTGAGGTGTTCGTGCCTCCTACGGGGTCGTTTGGGGGCTAGTTTGGGTTTTTACCCTTTAACGGCTTGTTTTTAAGTCTAAGAGTGCTTTTTGCAAATTATCGTCATACTCTCAAATAGGTAGACTCGAGACTACGCGTTCAGTTCCTTCAAGTTAAATTAGTCCCGTGCGAGTTGTTCGTGCCTCCTACGGGGTCGTTTGGGGGCTAGTTTGGGTTTTCACCCATTAATGACTTGTTTTTAAGTCTTTGATTTTTGCAAATTATAATTATAATGTCAAACCGAGAGACTTCGAACTACGCGGTCAGTTCCTATAAGTTACGTTGGTCCACTATGAGGTATTCGTACCTCTAACGGGCCCCTTGGGGCTGGTTAAGGTTTTCACCCTTTAAGGGCTCCTTTTTAAGTTTCAGTGTTGATTTTTGTGAATTATCATCGTATTCTCAAGTCGAAAGATCCGGGACTACGCGGTCAGTTCTTACAAGTTACATTGCTCCCGTGCGAGGTCTTCGTGCCTCCTATGAGGTCGTTTGGGGGCTGGTTTGGATTTTCACCCTTTAACGGCTTGCTTTTAAGTCTAAGTGTGATTTTTGCAAATTATCATCATACTCTCAAACCGGGAGACCCGGGACTACGCAGCCAGTTCCTACAAGTTACATTGGTCCCATGTGAGGTTTTCGTGCCTTCTACGGGGTCGTTTGGGGGCCGGTTTGGGTTTTCACCCTTTAACGGCTTGTTTTTAAGTCTAAGTGTGATTTTGGCAAATTATCGTCATATTCTCAAACCGGGAGACCCGGGACTACCTGGTTAGTTCCTACAAGTTACATTAGTCCCGAGCGAGGTGTTCGTGCCTCCTACGAGGAGGTTTGGGGTTATTTTGGGTTTTCAACCTTTAACGACATGTTTTTAAGTGTAAGTGCTATTTTTACAAATTATCGTCGTATTTTCAAACCGGAAGCCCCGGGACTACGTAGTCACTTCGTATAAGTTACATTGGTCCCGTGCGAGGTGTTCGTTTCTCCTACGGGGTCGTTTGGGGCCTGGTTTAGGTTTTCACCCTTTAACGGCTTTTTTTTAAGTCAAAGTGTGATTTTTGCAAATTATTATCATACTCTCAAACCGGGAGACCCGGGACTACGCAGTCAGTTCCTACAAGTTAATTGGTCCGATGCGAGGTTTCTTGCCTCCTGTGGGGTCGTTTGGGGGCCGATTTGGGTTTTCACCCTTTAACGACTTGTTTTTAAGTCTAAAGTTTGATTTTTGCAAATTATCATCATACTCTCATACCGGGAGAGCGGGGACTATGTGGTGAGTTCCAACAAGTTACATTGGTCCTGTGCGTGGTGCTCGTGCCTCTTACAGTTCAGTTTCGGGGATGGTTTGGGTTTTTACCCTTTAACGACTTATTTTTAAGTCTTTGATATTTGTAAATTATCTTCATATTCTGAAACTGGGAGACCCCGGACCACGTGGTCTGCTCCTACAAGTTACATTGATCACGTGCGAGGTGTTCGTGCCTCTTACGGGTCCCTTTGGGGGATGGTTTAGGTTTTCACCCTTTAACAACCTGTTTTTTGAGTTTAAGTGTTGATTTTTGTGAATTATCGTCGTATTCTCAAGCCGGGAGACCCGGGACTATGCGATCATGTCCTACAAGTTACATTGGTCCCGTGCGAGGTGTTCGTGCCTCCTACGGGGACATTTGGTGGTTGGTTAAGGGTTTCACCCTCTAATGGCCTATTTTTAAGTCTAAGTGTTATTTTTCCAAATTATCGTCGTATTCTTAAACCGAGAGACCCGAGACTACATGATCAGTTCCTACAAGTTACATTGGTCCCGTGTGAGGTGTTCGTGCCTCCTACGGGGTCGTTTGGGGGCTGGTTTGGGTTTTCACCCTTTAATGGCTTGTTTTTAAGTGTAAGTGCGCTTTTTGCAAATTATTGTCATATTCTCAAATCGGTAGACTCGAGACTATGCGGTCAGTTCCTTCAAGTTAAATTAGTCTCGTGCGAGTTGTTTGTGCCTCCTACGGGGTCCTTTGGGGGCTAGTTTGGGTTTTCACCCATTAACGACTAGTTTTTAAGTCTTTGATTTTTGAAAATTATCATTATATTCTCAAACCGAGAGACCCCGAACTACGCGGTCAGTTCCTACAAGTTACGTTGGTCAACTATGAGGTATTCGTACCTCTAACGGTTCCCTTTGGGGCTGGTTAAGGTTTTCACCCGTTAAGGGCTTGTTTTTAAGTTTCAGTGTTGATTTTTGTGAATTATCATCGTATTCTCAAGTCGGAAGATCCGGGACTACGCGGTCAGTTCTTACAAGTTACATTGGTTCCGTGCGAGGTCTTCGTGCCTCCTATGAGGTCGTTTGGGGGCTGGTTTAGATTTTCACCCTTTAACGGCTTGTTTTTAAGTGTAAGTGTGATTTTTGCAAATTATCATCATACTCTCAAACCGGGAGACCCGGGACTACGCAGTCAGTTCCTACAAGTTACATTGGTCCCATGTGAGGTTTTTGTGCCTCCTACGGGGTCGTTTGGGGGCCGGTTTGGGTTTTCACCCTTTAACGGCTTATTTTTAAGTCTAAGTGTGATTTTGGCAAATTATCGTCATATTCTCAAACTGGGAGACCCGGGACTACCCGGTTAGTTCCTACAAGTTACATTAGTCCCGAACGAGGAGTTCGTGCCTCCTACGAGGAGGTTTGGGGGTTAGTTTGGGTTTTCAACCTTTAACGACATGTTTTTAAGTCTAAGTGCTATTTTTATAAATTATCATCGTATTTTCAAACTAGGAGCCCCGGGACTACGTAGTCACTTCGTATAAGTTACATTGGTCCCGTGCGAGGTGTTCGTTTCTCCTACGGGGTCGTTTGGGGCCTGGTTTGGGTTTTCACCCATTAACGGGTTTTTTTTAAGTCTAAGTGTGATTTTTGCAAATTATTATCATACTCTCAAACCGAGAGACTCGGGACTACGCAGTCAGTTCCTACAAGTTAATTGGTCCGATGCGAGGTTTCGTGCCTCCTGTGGGGTCGTTTGGGGGCCGATTTGGGTTTTCACCCTTTAACGGCTTGTTTTTAAGTCTAAAGTTTGATTTTTACAAATTATCGTCATACTCTCAAACCGGGAGAGCCGGGACTACGTGGTGAGTTCCAACAAGTTACATTGGTCCTGTGCGAGGTGTTCGTTCCTCTTACGGGTCAGTTTCGAGGCTCGTTTGGGTTTTTTCCCATTAACGGCTTATTTTTAAGTCTTTGATTTTTGCAAATTATCATCATATTCTCAAACTGGGAGACCCCGGACCACGTGGTCAGTTCCTACAAGTCACATTGGTCACGTGCGAGGTGTTCGTGCCTCTTACGGGTCCCTTTGGGGGATGGTTTAGGTTTTCACCCTTTAACGGCCTGTTTTTAAGTTTAAGTGTAGATTTTTGGGAATTATTATCGTATTCTCGTGCCGGGAGACCCGAGACTACGCGGTCAGTTCCTACAAGTTACATTGGTCCCGTGCGAGGTGTTCGTGCCTCCTACGGGGACATTTGGTGGTTGGTTTAGGTTTTCACCCTCTAATGGCCTACTTTTAAGTCTAAGTGTTCTTTTTAGAAAAGTTATCATCGTATTCTCAAACTGAGAGACCCGAGACTACACCATCAGTTCCTACAAGTTACATGGATCCCGTGGGAGGTGGTCGTGCTTCCTACGGGGTCGTTTGGGAGCTGGTTTGGGTTTTCACCCTTTAACGGCTTGTTTTTAAGTCTAAGTGTGCTTTTTGCAAATTATCGTCATATTTTCAAATCGGGATCCCCGGGACTACGCGGTCACTTCGTACAAGTTACATTGGTCCCGTGCGAGGTGTTCGTTTCTCCTACGAGGTCGTTTGGGGGATGGTTTCGATTTTCACCCTTTAACGGCTTGTTTTTAAGTCTAAGTGTGATTTTTGCAAATTATCATCATACTCTCAAACCGGGAGACCCGAGACTATGCAGTCAGTTCCTACAAGTTACATTGGTCCCATGCGAGGTTTTTCTACCTCCTACGGGGTCGTTTGGGGTCCGGTTTGGGTTTTCACCCTCTAACGGCTTGTTTTTAAGTCTAAGTGTGATTTTGTCAAATTATCATCATATTCTCAAACTGGGATACCCGGGACTACCCGGTCAGTTCCTACAAGTTACATTGGTCCCGAGCGAGGTGTTTGTGCCTCCTACGGGGAGGTTTGGGCGTTACTTTGGGTTTTCAACCTTTAACGACATGCCTTTAAGTCTAAGTGCTATTTTTGAAAATTATCGTCGTAATTTCAAACCGGGAGCCGCGGGACTACGCAGTCACTTCGTATAAGTTACATTGGTCCCGTTCGAGGTATTCGTTCCTCCTACGGGGTTGTTTAGGGCCTGGTTTGGGTTTTCACCCTTTAACGGCTTGTTTTTAAGTCTAAGTGTGATTTTTGCAAATTATAATCATACTCTCAAACCGGGAGACCTGGGACTACGCAGTCAGTTCCTACAAGTTAATTGGTCCGATGCGAGGTTTCATGCCTCCTGTGGGGTCGTTTGGGGGCCGATTTGGGTTTCACCCTTTAACGGCTTGCTTTTAAGTCTAAACTTTGATTTTTGCAAATTATCATCATACTCGCAGACCGGGAGAGCAGGGAGTATGTGGTGAGTTCCAACAAGTTACATTGGTCCTGTGCGAGGTGTTCGTGCCTCCTACGGGGACATTTGGTGGTTGGTTAAGGGTTTCACCCTCTAATGGCCTATTTTTAAGTCTAAGTGTTATTTTTCCAAATTATCATCGTATTCTCAAACAGAGAGACCCGAGACTACATGATCAGTTCCTACAAGTTTCATTGGTCCCGTGTGAGGTGTTCGTGCGTCCTATGGGGTCGTTTGGGGGCCAGTTTGGGTTTTCACCCTTTAACGACTTGTTTTTAAGTCTAAAGTTTGATTTTTGCAAATTATCATCATACTCTCATACCGAGAGAGCAGGGATTATGTGGTGAGTTCCAACAAGTTACATTGGTCCTGTGCGAAGTGTTCGTACCTCCTACGGGGACATTTGGTGGTTGGTTAAGGGTTTCACCCTCTAATGGCCTATTTTTAAGTCTGAGTGTTATTTTTCCAAATTATCATCGTATTCTCAAACCGAGAGACCCGAGACTACATGATTAGTTCCTACAAGTTACATTGGTCCCGTGTGAGGTGTTCGTGCCTCCTACGGGGTCGTTTGGGGATTAGTTTGGGATTTCACCCTTTAACGGATTATTTTTAAGTCTAAGTGGTCCTTTTGCAAATTATCGTCATACTCTCAAACCGGTAGACTCGAGACTACGCGGTCAGTTCCTTCAAGTTAAATTAGTCCCGTACGAGTTGTTCGTGCCTCCTACGGGGTCGTTTGGGGGCTAGTTTGGGTTTTCACCCATTAACGACTTATTTTTAAGTCTTTGATTTTTGCAAATTATCTTCATATTCTCACACTGGGAGACCCCGGACCACGTGGTCAACACCCACAAGTTACATTAGTCACGTGCGAGCTGTTCGTGCGTCTTACGGGTCCTTTGGGGCTTGGTTTAGGTATTCACCCTTTAACAACCTATTTTTAAGTTTAAGTGATGATTTTTGCGAATTATCTTCGTATTCTCAAGCCGGGAGACCCGGGACTACACGGTCAGTTCCTACAAGTTACATTGGTCCCGTGCGAGGTGTTCGTGCCTCCTACGGGGACATTTGGTGGTTGGTTAAGGGTTTCACCCTCTAATGGCTGATTTTTAAGTCTAAGTGTTATTTTTCCAAATTATCGTCGTATTCTCAAACCGAGAGACCCGAGACTACATGATCAGATCCTACAAGTTACATTGGTCCCGTGTGAGGTGTTCGTGCCTCCTACGGGGTCGTTTGGGGGCTAGTTTGGGTTTTTACCCTTTAACGGCTTGTTTTTAAGTCTAAGAGTTCTTTTTGCAAATTATCGTCATACTCTCAAATCGGTAGACTCGAGACTACGCGGTCAGTTCCTTCAAGTTAAATTAGTCCCGTGCGAGTTGTTCGTGCCTCCTACGGGGTCGTTTGGGGGCTAGTTTGGGTTTTCACCCATTAACGACTTGTTTTTAAGTCTTTGATTTTTGCAAATTATCATTATAATGTCAAACCGAGAGACTCCGAACTACGCGGTCAGTTCCTACAAGTTACGTTGGTCCACTATGAGGTATTCGTACCTCTAACGGGCCCCTTTGGGGCTGGTTAAGGTTTTCACCCTTTAAGGGCTTCTTTTTAAGTTTCAGTGTTGAATTTTGTGAATTATCATCGTATTCTCAAGTCGGAAGATCCGGGACTACGCGGTCAGTTCTTACAAGTTACATTGCTCCCGTGCGAGGTCTTCGTGCCTCCTATGAGGTCGTTTGGGGGCTGGTTTGGATTTTCACCCTTTAACGGCTTGCTTTTAAGTCTAAGTGTGATTTTTGCAAATTATCATCATACTCTCAAACCGGGAGACCCGGGACTACGCAGTTAGTTCCTACAAGTTACATTGGTCCCATGTGAGGTTTTCGTGCCTCATACGGGGTGGTTTGGGGGTCGGTTTGGGTTTTCACCCTTTAACGGCTTGTTTTTAAGTCTAAGTGTGATTTTGGCAAATTATCGTCATATTCTCAAACCGGGAGACCCGGGACTACCTGGTTAGTTCCTACAAGTTACATTAGTCCCGAACGAGGTTTCCGTGACTCCTACGAGGAGGTTTGGGGTTACTTTGGGTTTTCAACCTTTAACGACATGTCTTTAAGTCTAAGTGCTATTTTTACAAATTATCGTCGTAATTTCAAACCGGGAGCCCCGGGACTACGCAGTCACTTCGTATAAGTTACATTGGTCCCGTTCGAGGTATTCGTTCCTCCTACGGGGTTGTTTGGGGCCTGGTTTGGGTTTTCACCCTTTAACGGCTTGTTTTTAAGTCTAAGTGTGATTTTTGCAAATTATTATCATACTCTCAAACCGGGAGACCTGGGACTACGCAGTCAGTTCCTACAAGTTAATTGGTCCGATGCGAGGTTTCTTGCCTCCTGTGGGGTCGTTTGGGGGTCGATTTGGGTTTTCACCCTTTAACGACTTGTTTTTAAGTCTAAAGTTTGATTTTTGCAAATTATCGTCATACTCTCAAACCGGGAGAGCCGGGACTACGCGGTGAGTTCAAACAAGTGACATTGGTCCCGTGCGAGGTGTTCGTGCCTCTTAGGGGTCAATTTCTAGGCTCGTTTGGGTTTTTACCCTTTAACGGCTTATTTTTAAGTCTTTGATTTTTGCAAATTATCGTCATATTCTCAAACTGGGAGACCCCGAACCACGTGGTCAGTTCCTACAAGTTACATTGGTCACGTCGAGGTGTTCGTGCCTCTTACGGGTCCCTTTGGGGGATGGTTTAGGTTTTCACCCTTTAACGACCTGTTTTTAAGTTTAAGTATTGATTTTTGCGAATTATCATTTTATTCTCAAGGCGGGAGACCCGAGACTACGCAGTCAGTTCCTACAAGTTACATTGGTCCCGTGCGAGGTGTTCGTGCCTCCTACGGGGACATTTGGTGGATGATTTAGGTTTTCACTCTCTAATGGCCTACTTTTAAGTCTAAGTGTTATTTTTAGAAAAGTTATCATCGTATTCTTAAACCGAGAGACCCGAGACTACACGATCAGTTCCTACAAGTTACATTGGTCCCGTGGGAGGTGTTCGTGCCACCTACGGGGTCGTTTGGGAGCTGGTTTGGGTTTTCACCCTTTAATGGCTTGTTTTTAAGTCTAAGTGTGCTTTTTGCAAATTATCATCGTATTTTCAAATCGGGAGCCCCGGGACAACGGGGTCACTTCGTATAAGTTACATTGGTCCCGTGCGAGGTGTTCGTTTCTCCTACGAGGTCGTTTGGGGGCTGGTTTCGATTTTCACCCTTTAATGGCTTGTTTTTAAGTCTAAGTGTGATTTTTGCAAATTATCATCATACTCTCAAACCGGGAGACCCGGGACTATGCAGTCAGTTCCTACAAGTTACATTGGTCCCATGCGAGGTTTTTCTACCTCCTATGGGGTCGTTTGGGGGCCGGTTTTGGTTTTCACCCTCTAACGGCTTGTTTTTAAGTCTAAGTGTGATTTTGGCAAATTATCGTCATATTCTCAAAATGGGAGACCCGGGACTACCCGGTCAGTTCCTACAATTTATATTGATCCCGAGCGAGGTGTTCGTGCCTCCTACGGGGAGGTTTGGGGGTTCGTTTGGGTTTTCAACCTTTAACGACATGTCTTTAAGTCTAAGTGCTATTTTTGCAAATTATCGTCATAATTTCAAACCGGGAGCCCCGGGACTACGCAGTCACTTCGTATAAGTTACATTGGTCCCGTTCGAGGTGTTCGTTCCTCCTACGGGGTCGTTTGGGTTTTCACCCTTTAACGGCTTGTTTTTAAGTCTAAGTGTGATTTTTGCAAATTATTGTCATGCTCTCAAACCGGGAGACCCGGGACTACGCAATCAGTTCCTACAAGTTAATTGGTCCGAGGCAAGGTTTTCGTGCCTCCTATGGGGTCGTTTGGGGGCCGATTTGGGTTTTCACTCTTTAACTGCTTGTTTTTAAGTCTAAAGTTTGATTTTTGCAAATTATCATCATACTCTCATACCGGGAGAGCATGGACGATGTGGTGAGTTCCAACAAGTTACATTGGTCCTGTGCGAGGTGTTCGTGCCTCCTACGGGGACATTTGGTGGTTGGTTAACGGTTTCACCCACTAATGGCCTATTTTTAAGTCTAAGTGTTATTTTTCCAAATTATCGTCGTATTCTCAAACCGAGAGACCCGAGACTACATGATCAGTTCCTACAAGTTACATTGGTCCCGTGTGAGGTGTTCGTGTCTCCTACGGGGTCGTTTGGGGGCTGGTTTGGGTTTTCACCCTTTAACGGCTTGTTTTTAAGTGTAAGTGCGCGTTTTGCAAATTATTGTCATATTCTCAAATCGGTAGACTCGAGACTACGCGGTCAGTTCCTTCAAGTTAAATTAGACTCGTGCGAGTTGTTCGTGCCTCCTACGGGGTCGTTTGGGGGCTAGTTTGGGTTTTCACCCATTAACGACTAGTTTTTAAGTCTTTGATTTTTGAAAATTGTCATTATATTCTCAAACCGAGAGACCCCGAACTACGCGGTCAGTTCCTACAAGTTACGTTGGTCCACTATGAGGTATTCGTACCTCTAACGGGTCCCTTTGGGGCTGGTTAAGGTTTTCACCCGTTAAGGGCTTGTTTTTAAGTTTCAGTGTTGATTTTTGTGAATTATCATCGTATTCTCAAGTCGGAAGATCCGGGACTACGCGGTCAGTTCTTACAAGTTACATTGGTTCCGTGCGAGGTCTTCGTGCCTCCTATGAGGTCGTTTGGGGGCTGGTTTGGATTTTCACCCTTTAACGGCTTGTTTTTAAGTGTAAGTGTGATTTTTGCAAATTATCATCATACTCTCAAACCGGGAGACCCGGGACTACGCAGTCAGTTCCTACAAGTTACATTGGTCCCATGTGAGGTTTTTGTGCCTCCTACGGGGTCGTTTGGGGGCCGGTTTGGGTTTTCACCCTTTAACGGCTTGTTTTTAAGTCTAAGTGTGATTTTGGCAAATTATCGTCATATTCTCAAACTGGGAGACCCGGGACTACCCGGTTAGTTCCTACAAGTTACATTAGTCCCAAACGAGGAGTTCGTGCCTCCTACGAGGAGGTTTGGGGGTTAGTTTGGGTTTTCAACCTTTAACGACATGTTTTTAAGTCTAAGTGCTATTTTTACAAATTATCGTCGTATTTTCAAACTAGGAGCCCCGGGACTACGTAGTCACTTCGTATAAGTTACATTGGTCCCGTGCGAGGTGTTCGTTTCTCCTACGGGGTCGTTTGGGGCCTGGTTTGGGTTTTCACCCATTAACGGGTTTTTTTTAAGTCTAAGTGTGATTTTTGCAAATTATTATCATACTCTCAAACCGGGAGACTCGGGACTACGCAGTCAGTTCCTACAAGTTAATTGGTCCGATGCGAGCTTTCGTGCCTCCTGTGGGGTCGTTTGGGGGCCGATTTGGGTTTTCACCCTTTAACGGCTTGTTTTTAAGTCTAAAGTTTGATTTTTTCAAATTATCGTCATACTCTCAAACCGGAAGAGCCGGGACTACGTGGTGAGTTCCAACAAGTTACATTGGTCCTGTGCGAGGTGTTCGTTCCTCTTACGGGTCAGTTTCGAGGCTCGTTTGGGTTTTTTCCCTTTAACGGCTTATTTTTAAGTCTTTGATTTTTGCAAATTATCATCATATTCTCAAACTGGGAGACCCCGGACCACGTGGTCAGTTCCTACAAGTCACATTAGTCACGTGCGAGGTGTTCGTGCCTCTTACGGGTCCCTTTGGGGGATGGTTTAGGTTTTCAGGCTTTAACGGCCTGTTTTTAAGTTTAAATCTTGATTTTTGCGAATTATTATCGTATTCTCATGCCGGGAGACCCGAGACTACGCGGTCAGTTCCTACAAGTTACATTGGTCCCGTGCGAGGTGTTCGTGCCTCCTACGGGGACATTTGGTGGTTGGTTTAGGTTTTCACCCTCTAATGGCCTACTTTTAAGTCTAAGTGTTCTTTTTAGAAAAGTTAACATCGTATTTTCAAACTGAGAGACCCGAGACTACACCATCAGTTCCTACAAGTTACATTGGTCCCGTGGGAGGTGTTCGTGCTTCCTACGGGGTCGTTTGGGAGCTGGTTTGGGTTTTCACCCTTTAACGGCTTGTTTTTAAGTCTAAGTGTGCTTTTTGCAAATTATCGTCATATTTTCAAATCGGGAGCCCCGGGATTACGCGGTCACTTCGTACAAGTTACATTGGTCCCGTGCGAGGTGTTCGTTTCTCCTACGAGGTCGTTTGGGGGCTGGTTTCGATTTTCACCCTTTAACGGCTTGTTTTTAAGTCTAAGTGTGATTTTTGCAAATTATCATCATACTCTCAAACCGGGAGACCCGAGACTATGCAGTCAGTTCCTACAAGTTACATTGGTCCCATGCGAGGTTTTTCTACCTCCTACGGGGTCGTTTGGGGGCCGGTTTGGGTTTTCACCCTCTAACGGCTTGTTTTTAAGTCTAAGTGTGATTTTGTCAAATTATCGTCATATTCTCAAACTGGGAGACCCGGGACTACCCGGTCAGTTCCTACAAGTTACATTGGTCCCGCGCGAGGTGTTCGTGCCTCCTACGGGGAGGTTTGGGGGTTACTTTGGGTTTTCAACCTTTAACGACATGTCTTTAAGTCTAAGTGCTATTTTTGCAAATTATCGTCGTAATTTCAAACTGGGAGCCCCGGGACTACGCAGTCACTTCGTATAAGTTACATTGGTCCCGTTCGAGGTATTCGTTCCTCCTACGGGGTTGTTTGGGGCCTGGTTTGGGTTTTCACCCTTTAACGGCTTGTTTTTAAGTCTAAGTGTGATTTTTGCAAATTATAATCATACTCTCAAATCGGGAGAAACCTGGGACTACGCAGTCAGTTACTACAAGTTAATTGGTCCGATGCGAGGTTTCATGCCTCCTGTGGGGTCGGTTGGGGGCCGATTTGGGTTTTCACCCTTTAACGGCTTGTTTTTAAGTCTAAACTTTGATTTTTGCAAATTATCATCATACTCGCAGACCGGGAGAGCAGGGACTATGTGGTGAGTTCCAACAAGTTACATTGGTCCTGTGCGAGGTGTTCGTGCCTCCTACGGGGACATTTGGTGGTTGGTTAAGGGTTTCACCCTCTAATGGCCTATTTTTAAGTCTAAGTGTTATTTTTCCAAATTATCGTCGTATTCTCAAACCGAGAGACCCGAGACTACATGATCAGTTCCTACAAGTTACATTGGTCCCGTGTGAGGTGTTCGTGCGTCCTATGGGGTCGTTTGGGGGCCGGTTTGGGTTTTCACCCTTTAACGGCTTGTTTTTAAGTCTAAAGTTTGATTTTTGCAAATTATCATCATACTCTCATACCGGGAGAGCAGGGATTATGTGGTGAGTTCCAACAAGTTACATTGGTCCTGTGCGAGGTTTTCGTGCCTCCTACGGGGATATTTGGTGGTTGGTTAAGGGTTTCACCCTCTAATGGCCTATTTTTAAGTCTGAGTGTTATTTTTCCAAATTATCGTCGTATTCTGAAACCGAGAGACCCGAGACTACATGATTAGTTCCTACAAGTTACACTGGTCCCGTATGAGGTGTTCGTGCCTCCTACGGGGTCGTTTGGGGGTTAGTTTGGGATTTCACCCTTTAACGGCTTATTTTTAAGTCTAAGTGGTCCTTTTGCAAATTATCGTCATACTCTCAAACCGGTAGACTCGAGACTACGCGGTCAGTTCCTTCAAGTTAAATTAGTCCCGTGCGAGTTGTTCGTGCCTCCTACGGGGTCGTTTGGGGGCTAGTTTGGGTTTTCACCCATTAACGACTTGTTTTTAAGTCTTTGATTTTTGCAAATTATCTTCATATTCTCAAACTGGGAGACCCCGGACCACGTGGTCAGCACCTACAAGTTACATTAGTCACGTGCGAGGTGTTCGTGCGTCTTACGGGTTCCTTTGGGGCATGGTTTAGGTATTCACCCTTTAACAACCTATTTTTAAGTTTAAGTGATGATTTTTGCGAATTATCGTTGTATTCTCAAGCCGGGAGACCCGGGACTACACGGTGAGTTCCTACAAGTTACATTGGTCCCGTGCGAGGTGTTCGTGCCTCCTACGGGGACATTTGGTGGTTGGTTAAGGGTTTCACCCTCTAATGGCTGATTTTTAAGTCTAAGTGTTATTTTTCCAAATTAGCATCGTATTCTCAAACCGAGAGACCCGAGACTACATGATCAGTTCCTACAAGTTACATTGGTCCCGTGTGAGGTGTTCGTGCGTCCTATGGGGTCGTTTGGGGGCCGGTTTGGGTTTTCACCCTTTAACGGCTTGTTTTTAAGTCTAAAGTTTGATTTTTGCAAATTATCATCATACTCTCATACCGGGAGAGCAGGGATTATGTGGTGAGTTCCAACAAGTTACATTGGTCCTGTGCGAGGTTTTCGTGCCTCCTACGGGGACATTTGGTGGTTGGTTAAGGGTTTCACCATCTAATGGCCTATTTTTAAGTCTGAGTGTTATTTTTCCAAATTATCGTCTTATTCTGAAACCGAGAGACCCGAGACTACATGATTAGTTCCTACAAGTTACATTGGTCCCGTGTGAGGTGTTCGTGCCTCCTACGGGGTCGTTTGGGGGTTAGTTTGGGATTTCACCCTTTAACGGCTTATTTTATAGTCTAAGTGGTCCTTTTGCAAATTATCGTCATACTCTCAAACCGGTAGACTCGAGACTACGCGGTCAGTTCCTTCAAGTTAAATTAGTCCCGTGCGAGTTGTTCGTGCCTCCTACGGGGTCGTTTGGGGGCTAGTTTGGGTTTTCACCCATTAACGACTTGTTTTTAAGTCTTTGATTTTTGCAAATTATCTTCATATTCTCAAACTGGGAGACCCCGGACCACGTGGTCAGCACCTACAAGTTACATTAGTCACGTGCGAGGTGTCCGTGCGTCTTACGGGTCCCTTTGGGGCATGGTTTAGGTATTCACCCTTTAACAACCTATTTTTAAGTTTAAGTGATGATTTTTGCGAATTATCGTCGTATTCTCAAGCCGGGAGACCCGGGACTACACGGTCAGTTCCTACAAGTTACATTGGTCCCGTGCGAGGTGTTCGTGCCTCCTACGGGGACATTTGGTGGTTGGTTAAGGGTTTCACCCTCTAATGGTTGATTTTTAAGTCTAAGTGTTATTTTTCCAAATTATCGTCGTATTCTCAAACCGAGAGACCCAAGACTACATGATCAGATCCTACAAGTTACATTGGTCCCGTGTGAGGTGTTCGTGCCTCCTACGGGGTCGTTTGGCGGGTAGTTTGGGTTTTTACCCTTTAACGGCTTGTTTTTAAGTCTAAGAGTGCTTTTTGCAAATTATCGTCATACTCTCAAATCGGTAGACTCGAGACTACGCGGTCAGTTCCTTCAAGTTAAATTAGTCCCGTGCGAGTTGTTCGTGCCTCCTACGGGGTCGTTTGGGGGCTAGTTTGGGTTTTCACCCATTAACGACTTGTTTTCAAGTCTTTGATTTTTGCAAATTATCATTATAATGTCAAACCGAGAGACTCCGAACTACGCGGTCAGTTCCTACAAGTTACGTTGGTCCACTATGAGGTATTCGTACCTCTAACGGGCCCCTTTGGGGCTGGTTAAGGTTTTCACCCTTTAAGGGCTTCTTTTTATTTTTCAGTGTTGATTTTTGTGAATTATCATCGTATTCTCAAGTCGGAAGATCCGGGACTACGCGGTCAGTTCTTACAAGTTACATTGCTCCCGTACGAGGTCTTCGTGCCTCCTAAGAGATCGTTTGGGGGCTGGTTTGGATTTTCACCCTTTAACGGCTTGCTTTTAAGTCTAAGTGTGATTTTTGCAAATTATCATCATACTCTCAAACCGGGAGACCCGGGACTACGCAGTCAGTTCCTACAAGTTACATTGGTCCCATGTGAGGTTTTCGTGCCTCCTACGGGGTGGTTTGGGGGCCGGTTTGGGTTTTCACCCTTTAACGGCTTGTTTTTAAGTCTAAGTGTGATTTTGGCAAATTATCGTCATATTCTCAAACCGGGAGACCTGGGACTACCTGGTTAGTTCCTACAAGTTACATTAGTCCCGAGCGAGGTGTTCGTGCCTCCTACGAGGAGGTTTGGGGTTAGTTTGGGTTTTCAACCTTTAACGACATGTCTTTAAGTCTAAGTGCTATTTTTGCAAATTATCGTCGTAATTTCAAACCGGGAGCCCCGGGACTACGCAGTCACTTCGTATAAGTTACATTGGTCCCGTTCGAGGTATTCGTTCCTCTTACGGGGTTGTTTGGTGCCTGGTTTGGGTTTTCACCCTTTAACGGCTTGTTTTTAAGTCTAAGTGTGATTTTGCAAATTATTATCATACTCTCAAACCGGGAGACCTGGGACTACGCAGTCAGTTCTTACAAGTTAATTGGTCCGATGCGAGGTTTCTTGCCTCCTGTGGGGTCGTTTGGGGGTCGATTTGGGTTTTCACCCTTTAACGACTTGTTTTTAAGTCTAAAGTTTGATTTTTGCAAATTATCGTCATACTCTCAAACCGGGAGAGCCGGGACTACGCGGTGAGTTCCAACAAGTGACATTGGTCCCGTGCGAGGTGTTCGTGCCTCTTACGGGTCCGTTTCTAGACTCGTTTGGGTTTTTACCCTTTAACGGCTTATTTTTAAGTCTTTGATTTTTGCAAATTATCGTCATATTCTCAAACTGGGAGACCCCGAACCACGTGGTCAGTTCCTACAAGTTACATTGGTCACGTCGAGGTGTTCGTGCCTCTTACGGGTCCCTTTGGGGGATGGTTTAGGTTTTCACCCTTTAACGACCTGTTTTTTAGTTTAAGTGTTGATTTTTGCGAATTATCATTTTATTCTCAAGGCGGGAGACCCGAGACTACGCAGTTAGTTCCTAGAAGTTACATTGGTCCCGTGCGAGGTGTTCGTGCCTCCTACGGGGACATTTGGTGGATGGTTTAGGTTTTCACTCTCTAATGGCCTACTTTTAAGTCTAAGTGTTATTTTTAGAAAAGTTATCATCGTATTCTCAAACCGAGAGACCCGAGACTACACGATCAGTTCCTACAAGTTACATTGGTCCCGTGGGAGGTGTTCGTGCCACCTACGGGGTCGTTTGGGAGCTGGTTTGGGTTTTCACCCTTTAATGGCTTATTTTTAAGTCTAAGTGTGCTTTTTGCAAATTATCGTCGTATTTTCAAATCGGGAGCCCTGGGACAACGGGGTCACTTCGTATAAGTTACATTGGTCCCGTGCGAGGTGTTCGTTTCTCCTACGAGGTCGTTTGGGGGCTGGTTTCGATTTTCACCTTTAATGGCTTGTTTTTAAGTCTAAGTGTGATTTTTGCAAATTATCGTCATATTCTCAAACTGGGAGACCCGGGACTACCCGGTCAGTTCCTACAAGTTATATTGATCCCGAGCGAGGTGTTCGTGCCTCCTACGGGGAGGTTTGGGGGTTAGTTTGGGTTTTCAACCTTTAACGACATGTCTTTAAGTCTAAGTGCTATTTTTGCAAATTATCGTCGTAATTTCAAACCGGGAGCCCCGGGACTACGCAGTCACTTCGTATAAGTTACATTGGTCCCGTTCGAGGTGTTCGTTCCTCCTACGGGGTCGTTTGGGTCCTGGTTTGGGTTTTCACCCTTTAACGGCTTGTTTTTAAGTCTAAGTGTGATTTTTGCAAATTATTATCATACTCTCAAACCGGGAGACCCGTGACTACGCAATCAGTTCCTACAAGTTAATTGGTCCGAGGCAAGGTTTTCGTGCCTCCTATGGGGTCGTTTGGGGGCCGGTTTGGGTTTTCACCCTTTAACGGCATTTTTTTAAGTCTAAAGTTTGATTTTTGCAAATTTTCATCATACTCTCATACCGGGAGAGCAGGGACGATGTGGTGAGTTCCAACAAGTTACATTGGTCCTGTGCGAGGTGTTCGTGCCTCCTACGGGGACATTTGGTGGTTGGTTAAGGGTTTCACCCTCTAATGGCCTATTTTTTAGTCTAAGTGTTATTTTTCCAAATTATCGTCGTATTCTCAAACCGAGAGACCCGAGACTACATGATCAGTTCCTACAAGTTACATTGGTCCCGTGTGAGGTGTTCGTACGTCCTACGGGGTCGTTTGGGGGCCGGTTTGGGTTTTTACCCGTTAATGGCTTGTTTTTAAGTCTAAGTGTGCTTTTTGCAAATTATCCTCATACTCTCAAACCGGTAGGCTCGAGACTACGCGGTCAGTTCCTTCAAGTTAAATTAGTCCCGTGCGAGTTGTTCGTGCCTCCTACGGGGTCGTTTGGGGGCTAGTCTGGATTTTCACCCATTAACGACTTGTTTTTAAGTCTTTGATTTTTGCAAATTATCATTATATTCTCAAACTGAGAGACCCTGAACTACGCGGTCAGTTCCTACAAGTTACGTTGGTCCACTATGAGGTATTCGTACCTCTAACGGGTCCGTTTGGGGCTGGTTAAGGTTTTCACCCTTTAAGGGCTTATTTTTAAGTTTCAGTGTTGATTTTTGTGAATTATCATCGTATTCTCAAGTCGGGATATCCGGGACTACGCGGTCAGTTCTTACAAGTTACATTGGTCCCATGCGAGGTGTTCGTGCCTCCTATGAGGTCGTTTGGTGGCTGGTTTGGATTTTCACCCTTTAACGGCTTGTTTTTAAGTGTAAGTGTGATTTTTGCAAATTATCGTCATACTCTCAAACCGCGAGACCCCGGACTACGCAGTCAGTTCCTACAAGTTACATTGGTCCCATGTGAGGTTTTCGTGCCTCCTACGGGGTTGTTTTGGGGCCGGTTTGGGTTTTCACCCTTTAACGGCTTGTTTTTAAATTTAAGTTTGATTTTGGCAAATTATCATCATATTCTCAAACCGGGAGACCCGAGACTACCCGGTTCGTTCCTACAAGTTACATTAGTCCCGAGCGAGGTGTTCGTGCCTCCTACGAGGAGGTTTGGGGGTTAGTTTGGGTTTTCAACCTTTAACAACATGTTTTTAAGTCTAAGTGCTATTTTTACAAATTATCGTCGTATTTTCAAACCAGGAGCCCCGGGACTACGTAGTCACTTCGTATAAGTTACATTGGTCCCGTGCGAGGTGTTCGTTTCTCCTACGGGGTCGTTTGGGGCCATGTTTGGGTTTTCACCCTTTAACGGCTTGTTTTTAAGTTTAAGTGTGATTTTTGTAAATTATTATCATACTCTCAAACCGGGAGACCCGGGACTACACAGTCAGTTCCTACAAGTTAATTGGTCTGATGCGAGGTTTCGTGCCTCCTGTGGGGTCGTTTGGGGGCCGATTTGGGTTTTAACCCTTTAACGGCATGTTTTTAAGTCTAAAGTTTGATTTTTGCAAATTATCGTCATACTCTCAAACCGGGAGATCCGGGACTACGTGGTGAGTTCCAACAAGTTACATTGGTCCCGTGGGAGGTGTTCGTGCCTCTTACGGGTCAGTTTCGAGGCTCGTTTGGGTTTTTACCCTTTAACGGCTTATTTTTAAGTGTTTGATTTTGGAAATTATCGTCATATTCTCAAACTGGGAGTCATCGAACCCCGTGGTCAGTTCCTACAAGTTACATTGGTCACGTGCGAGGTGTTCGTGCCTCTTACGGGTCCCTTTGGGGGATGGTTTAGGTTTTCACCCTTTAACGACCTGTTTTTAAGTTTAAGTGTTGATTTTTGCGAATTATCATTGTATTCTCAAGCCGGGAGACCCGGCACTATGTGGTCAGTTCCTACAAGTTACATTGGTGTTCGTGCCTCCTATAGGGACATTTGGTGGTTGGTTTAGGTTTTCACCCTCTAATGGACTATTTTTAAGTCTAAGTGTTATTTTTAGAAAAATTATCATCGTATTCTAAAACCGAGAGACCCGAGACTACACGATCAGTTCCTACAAGTTACATTGGTCCCGTGGGAGGTGTTCGTGCCTCCTACGGAGTCGTTTGGGAGCTGGTTTGGGTTTTCACCCTTTAACGGCTTGTTTTTAAGTCTAAGTGTGATTTTTGCAAATTATCGTCAAACTCTCAAACCGGTAGATTCGAGACTACGCGGTCAGTTCCTTCATGTTAAATTAGTCCCGTGCGAGGTGTTCGTGCCTCCTACGAGGCCGTTTGGGGGCTGGGTTTTCACCCAATAACGACTTATTTTTAAGTTTAAGTGTGATTTTTGCAAATTATCATCATACTCTCAAACCAGGAGACTCGAGACTATGCAGTCAGTTCCTACAAGTTACATTGGTCCCATGCGAGGTTTTCGTGCCTCCTATGGGGTCGTTTGGGGGCCGGTTTGGATTTTCACCCTTTAACGGCTTGTTTTTAAGTCTGAGTGTGATTTTGGCAAATTATCGTCATATTCTCAAACTGGGAGACCTGGGACTACCCGGTCAGTTCCTACAAGTTACATTGGTCCCGAACGAGGTGTTCGTGCCTCCTACGGGGAGGTTTGGGGGTTAGTTTGGATTTTCAACCTTTAACGACATATTTTTAAGTCTAAGTGCTATTTTTGCAAATTATCATCGTAATTTCAAACCGGGAGCCCCGGGACTACGCAGTCACTTCGTATAAGTTACATTTGTCCCGTTCGAGGTGTTCGTTCCTCCTATGGGGTCGTTTGGGGCCTGGTTTGGGTTTTCACCTTTTAACGGCTTATTTTTTAAGTCTAAGTGTGATTTTTGCAAATTATTATCACACTCTCAAACCGGGAGACCCGGGACTACGCAGTCAGTTCCTACAAGTTAATTAGTCCGATGCGAGGTTTTCGTGCCTCCTATGGGGTCGTTTGGGGGCCGGTTTGGGTTTTCACCTTTTATCGGCTTGTTTTTAAGTCTAAAGTTTTTTTTGTCAAATTATCATCATACTCTCGTACCGGGAGAGCCGGGACTACGTGGTGAGTTCCAACAAGTTACATTGGTCCCGTGCGAGGTGTTCGTGCCTCTTACAGGTCAGTTTCGGGGATGGTTTGGGTTTTTACCCTTTAACGATTTATTTTTAAGTCTTTGATTTTTGTAAATTATCGTCATATTCTCAAACTGGGAGTCCTCGAACCACGTGGTCAGCTCCTACAAGTTACATTGGTCACGTGCGAGGTGTTCGTGCCTCTTACGGGTCCCTTTGGGGGATGGTTTAGGTTTTCACCCTTTAACGACCTGCTTTTAAGTTTAAGTGTTGATTTTTGTGAATTATCATCGTATTCTCAAGCTGGGAGACCCGGGACTACGCGGTCAGTTCCTACAAGTTACATTGGTCCCGTGCGAGGTGTTCGTACCTCCTACGGGGACATTTGGTGGTTGGTTAGGGTTTCACCCGCTAATGGCCTATTTTTAAGTCTAAGTGTTATTTTTCCAAATTATCGTCGTATTCTCAAACCGAGAGACCCGAGACTACATGTTCAGTTCCTACAAGTTACATTGGTCCCGTGTGAGGTGTTCGTGCCTCCTACGGGGTCGTTTGGGGGTTAGTTTGGGATTTAACCCTTTAACGGCTTATTTTTAAGTCTAAATGTGCCTTTTGCAAATTATCGTCGTACTCTCAAACCGGTAGACTCGAGACTACGCGGCCAGTTCCTTCAAGTTAATTTAGTCCCGTGCGAGTTGTTCGTGCCTCCTACGGGGTCGTTTGGGGCCTAGTTTAGGTTTTCACCCATTAACGACTTGTTTTTAAGTCTTTGATTTTTGCAAATTATCATTATATTCTCAAACCGGGAGACCCCGAACTACGCGGTCAGTTCCTACAAGTTACGTTGGTCCTCTATGAGGTATTTGTACCTCTAACGGGTCCGTTTGGGGCTGGTTAAGGCTTTCACCCTTTAAGGGGTTGTTTTTAAGTTTCAGTGTTGATTTTTGTGAATTATCATCGTATTCTCAAGTTGGGAGATCCGGGACTACGCGGTCAGTTCTTACAAGGTACATTGGTCCCGTGCGAGGTGTTCGTGCCTCCTATGAGGTCGTTTGGGGGCTGGTTTGGATTTTCACCCTTTAACGGCTTGTTTTTAAGTCTAAGTGTGATTTTGCAAATTATCATCATACTCTCAAACCGGGAGACCCAGGACTACGCAGTCAGTTCCTACATGTTACACTGGTCCAATGTGAGGTTTTCGTGCCTCCTACGAGGTCGTTTGGGGGCCCGTTTGGGTTTTCACCCTTTAACGGCTTGTTTTTAAGTCTAAGTGTGATTTGGGCAAGTTATCGTCATATTCTCAAACCGGGAGACCCGGGACTACCCGGTTAGTTCCTAGAAGTTACATTAGTCCCGAGCGAGGTGTTCGTGCCTCCTACGAGGAGGTTTGGGGGTTAGTTTAGGTTTTTAACCTTTAACGACATGTTTTTAAGTATAAGTGCTATTTTTGCAAATTATCGATGTATTTTTAAACCAGGAGCCCCGGGACTACGCAGTCACTTCGTATAAGTTACATTGGTCCCGTGCGAGGTGTTCGTTTCTCCTACGGGGTCGTTTGGGGCCTGGTTTGGGTTTTCACCCTTTAACGGCTTGTTTTTAATTCTAAGTGTGATTTTTGCAAATTATTCTCATACTCTCAAACCGGGAGACTCGGGACTACGCAGTCAGTTCCTACAAGTTAATTGGTCCGATGCGAGGTTTTCGTGCCTCCTGTGGGGTCGTTTGGGCTCCGGTTTGGGTTTTCACCCTTTAACGGCTTATTTTTAAGTCTAAAGTTTGATTTTTGCAAATTATTGTCATACTCTCAAACCGGGAGAGCCGGGACTACGTGGTGAGTTCTAACAAGTTACATTGGTCCCGTGCGAGGTGTTCATGCCTCTTACGAGTCAGTTTCGAGGCTCATTTGGGTTTTTACCCTTTAACGGCTTATTTTTAAGTCTTTGACTTTTGCAAATTATCGTCATATTCTCAAACTGGGAGACCCTGGACAACGTGGTCAGTTCCTACAAGTTACACTGGTCACGTGCGAGGTGTTCGTGCCTCTTATGGGTCCCTTTGGGGGATGGTTTAGGTTTTCACCCTTTAACGGCCTGTTTTTAAGTTTAAGTGTTGATTTTTTCGAATTATCATCGTATTCTCAAGCCGGGAGACCCGGGACTACGCGGTCAGTTCCTACAAGTTACATTGGTCCCGTGCGAGGTGTTCGTGCCTCCTACGGGGACATTTGGTCGTTGGTTTAGATTTTCACCCTCTAATGGCCTATTTTTAAGTCTAAGTGTTATTTTTAGAAAAATTATCATCGTATTCTCAAACCGAGAGACCCGAGACTACACGATCAGTTCCTACAAGTTACATTGGTCTCGTGTGAGGTGTTCGTGCCTCCTACGGGGTCGTTTGGGGGCTGGTTTGGGTTTTCACCCTTCAACGGCTTGTTTTTAAGTCTAAGTGTGCTTTTTGCAAATTATCATCATACTCTCAAACCGATAGATTCGAGACTACGCGGTCAGTTCCTTCATGTTAAATTAGTCCTGTGCGAGGTGTTCGTGCCTCCTACGGGGTCGTTTTGGGGCTGGTTTGGGTTTTCACCCATTAACGACTAGTTTTTAAGTCTTTGATTTTTGCAAATTATCATCATTCTCTCAAACCGGGAGACCCCGAACTATGCCGTAAGTTCCTACAAGTTACGTTGGTCCACTATGAGGTGTTCGTACCTCTAACGGGTCCGTTTGGGGCTGGTTTAGGTTTTCACCCTTTAAGGGCCTGTTTTTAAGTTTCAGTTGTGTTTTTTGTGAATTATCGGCATACTCTAAAACCGGGAGACCCGGGACTACGCGGTCAGTTCCAACAAGTTACATTTGTCCAATGCGAGGTTTTCGTGCCTACTATGGGGTCGTTTGGAGGCTGATTTGGATTTTCACCCTTTAACAACTTGTTTTTAAGTCTAAGTGTGATTTTTGCAAACAATCGTCATATTCTCAAACCGGAAGACCTGGGACTACGTGGTCAGTTCCTACAAGTTACATTGGTCCCCTGCGAGGTGTTCATGACTCCTAGGCGGTCGTTTGGGGGTTGGTTTGGGTTTTCAACTTTTAACGGCTTGTTTTTAAGTCTAAGTGTGATTTTGGCAAATTATCATCATATTCTCAAACCGGAAGACTCGGGACAATCCAATCAATTCCAACAAGTTATATTGGTCCCGAGCGAGGTATTCGTTCCTCCTACGGGGAGGTTTGGGGGTTAGTTTGGGTTTTCACCCTTTAACGGCATGTTTCTAAGTTTAAGTGTTATTTTTGTAAATTATCCTCGTATTTTCAAATCGTGAGCCCCGGGACTACGCGGTCACTTCGTGCAAGTTACATTGGTCCCGTGCGAGGTGTTCGTTCCTCCTACGAGGTCGTTTGGGGGCTGGTTTGGGTTTTCACCCTTTAACGGCTTCTTATTAAGTCTAAGTGTGATTTTTGCAAATTATCCTCATACTCTCAAACCGGGAGACCCGGGACTACGCAGTCAGTTCCTACAAGTTACATTGGTCCCATGCGAGGTTTTCGTGCCTCCTATGGGGTCGTTTGGGGGCTGGTTTAGGTTTTCACCCTTTAAGGACTTGTTTTTTAGTCTAAGTGTGATTTTGGCAAATTATCTTTATATTCTCAAACCGGGAGACCCGGGACTACCCGATCAGTTCCTACAAGTTTCATTGGTCCCGAGCGAGGTGTTTGTGCCTCCTACGGGGAGGTTTGGGGGTTAGTTTGGGTTTTCACCCTTTAACGACATGTTTTTAAGTCTAAGTGTTATTTTTGAAAATTAGCTTCGTATTTTCAAACCACGAGCCCCGGGACTACACAGTCACTACGTATAAGTTACATTGGTCCCGTGCGAGGTGTTCGTTTCTCCTACGGGGTCATTTGGGTCCTGGTTTGGGTTTTCACCGTTTAACGGCTTGTTTTTCAGTCAAAGTGTGATTTTTGTAAATTATTATCATACTCTCAAACCGGGAGATCCGGGACTACGCAGTCAGTTCCTACAAGTTAATTGGTCCGGTGCGAGGTTTTCGTGCCTCCTGTGGGGTCGTTTGGGGGCCGGTTTGGCTTTTCTCCCTTTAACGGCTTGTTTTTAAGTCTAAAGTTTGATTTTAGCAAATTATTGTCATACTCTCAAACCGGGAGAGCCGGGACTACGTGGTGAGTTCCAACAAGTTACATTGGTCCCGTGCGAGGTGTTCGTGCCTCTTACGGGTCAGTTTCGAGGCTCGTTTGGGTTTTTATCCTTTAACGGCTTATTTTTAAGTCCTCAATTTTTGCAAATTATCGTCATATTCTAAAACTGGGAGACTCCGGACCCCGTGGTCAGTTCCTACAACTTACACTGGTCACGTGCAAGGTGTTCGTGCCTCTTATGGGTCCCTTTGGGGGATGGTTTAGGTTTTCACCCTTTAACGGCCTGTTTTTAAGTTTAAGTGTTTATTTTTGCAAATTATCATCGTATTCTAAATCCGGGAGACCCGGGACTACGCGGTCAGTTCCTACAAGTTACATTGGTCCCGTGCGAGGTGTTCGTGCCTCCTACGGCGACATTTGGTCGTTGGTTTAGATTTTCACCCTCTAATGGCCTATTTTTAAGTCTAAGTGTTATTTTTAGAAAAATTATCATCGTATTCTCAAACCGAGAGTCCCGAGACTACACGATAAGTTCCTACAAGTTACATTGGTCTCGTGTGAGGTGTTCGTGCCTCCTACGAGGTCATTTGGGGGCTGGTTTGGGTTTTCACCGTTTAACGGCTTGTTTTTAAGTCTAAGTGTGCTTTTTGCAAATTATCATCATACTCTCAAACCGGTAGATTCGAGGCTATGCGGTCAGTTCCTTAATGTGAAATTAGTCCCGTGCGAGGTGTTCGTGCCTCCTACGGGGTCGTTTTGGGGCTGGTTTGGGTTTTCACCCATTAACGACTAGTTTTTAAGTCTTTGATTTTTGCAAATTATCATCATTCTCTCAAATCGGGAGACCCCGGACTATGACGTTAGTTCCTACAAGTTACGTTGGTCCACTATGAGGTGTTCGTACCTCTAACGGGTCCGTTTGGGGCTGGTTTAGGTTTTCACCCTTTAAGGGCCAATTTTTAAGTTTCAGTTGTGTTTTTTGTGAATTATCGGCATACTCTGAAACCGAGAGACCCGGGACTACGCGGTCAGTTCCAACAAGTTACATTTGTCCAATGCGAGGTTTTCGTGCCTCCTATGGGGTCGTTTGGAGGCTGATTTGGATTTTCACCCTTTAACAACTTGTTTTGAAGTCTAAATGTGATTTTTGCAAACAATCGTCATATTCTCAAACCGAAAGACCTGGGACTACGCGGTCAGTTCCTACAAGTTACATTGGTCCCCTGCGAGGTGTTCGTGACTCTTAGGGGGTCGTTTGGGGGTTGGTTTGGATTTTCAACTTTTAATGGCTTGTTTTTAAGTCTAAGTGCGATTTTGGAAAATTATCATCATATTCTCAAATCAGAAGACCCGGGACAACCCAATTAGTTCCAACAAGTTACATTGGTCCCGAGCGAGGTATTCGTGCCTCCTACGGGGAGGTTTGGGGATTAGTTTGGGTTTTCACTCTTTAACGGCATGTTTCTAAGTCTAAGTGTTATTTTTGTAAATTATCCTCGTATTTTCAAATCGGGAGCCCCGGGACTACGCGGTCACTTCGTGCAAGTTACATTGGTCCCGTGCGAGGTGTTCGTTCCTCCTACGAGGTCGTTTGGGGGCTGGTTTGGGTTTTCACCCTTTAACGGCTTGTTATTAAGTCTAAGTGTGATTTTTGCAAATTATCATCATACTCTCAAACCGGGAGACCCGAGACTACGTAGTCAGTTCCTACAAGTTACATTGGTCCCATGCGAGGTTTTCGTGCCTCCTATGGGGTCGTTTGGGGGCCGGTTTAGGTTTTCACCCTTTAACGACTTGTTTTTAAGTCTAAATGTGATTTTGGCAAATTATCATTATATTCTCAAACCGGGAGACCCGGGACTACCCGGTCAGTTCCTACTAGTTTCATTGGTCCCGAGCGAGGTGTTCGTGCCTCCTACGGGGTGGTTTGGGGGTTAGTTTGGGTTTTCACCCTTTAACGACATGTTATTAAGTCTAAGTGTTATTTTTGCAAATTAGCTTCGTATTTTCAAACCAGGAGCCCCGGGACTACACAGTCACTTCGTATAAGTTACATTGGTCCCGTGCGAGGTGTTCGTTTCTCCTACGGGGTCGTTTGGGTCCTGGTTTGGGTTTTCACCGTTTAACGGCTTGTTTTTAAGTCAAAGTGTGAATTTTGCAAAATATTATCATACTCTCAAACCGGGAGACCGGGGACTACGTAGTCAGTTCCTACAAGTTAATTGGTCCGATGCGAGGTTTTCGTGCCTCCTGTGGGGTCGTTTGGGGGCCGTTTTGGGTTTTCACCCTTTAACGGCTTGTTTTTATGTCTAAAGTTTGATTTTTGCAAATTATCGTCATACTCTCAAATCGGGAGAGCCGGGACTACGTGGTGAGTTCCAACAAGTTACATTGGTCCCGTGCGAGGTGTTCGTGCCTCTTACGGGTCAGTTTAGAGGCTCGTTTGGGTTTTTATCCTTTAACGGCTTATTTTTAAGTCATTAATTTTTGCAAATTATCGTCATATTCTAAAACTGGGAGACTCCGGACCACGTGGTCAGTTCCTACAAGTTACATTGGTCCCGTGCGAGGTGTTCGTGCCTCTTACGGGTCCCTTTGGGGGATGGTTTAGGTTTCCACCCTTTAACGGCCTATTTTTAAGTTTAAGTGTTGATTTTTGTGAATTATCATCGTATTCTCAAGACGGGAGACCCGGGACTACGCGATTTGTTCCTACAAGTTACATTGGTCCCGTGCGAGGTGTTCGTGCCTCCTACGGGGACATTTGGTGGTTGGATTAGGTTTTCACCCTCTAATGGCCTATTTTTAAGTCTAAGTGTTATATTTAGAAAAATTATCATCGTATTCTCAAACCGAGAGACCCGAGACTACACGATCAGTTCCTACAAGTTACGTTGGTCCCGTGTGAGGTGTTCGTGCCTCCTACGGGGTCGTTTGGGGGCTGGTTTGGGTTTTCACCCTTTAACGACTTGTTTTTTAGTCTATGTGTGGTTTTTGCAAATTATCGTCATACTCTCAAACCGGTAGATTCGAGACTATGCGATCAGTTCCTTAATGTTAAATTAGTCCGTGCGAGGTGTTCGTGCCTCCTACGGGGTCATTTGGGGGTTGGTTTGGGTTTTCACCCATTAACGACTTGTTTTTAAGTCTTCGATTTTAGCAAATTATCATCATACTCTCAAACCGGGTGACCCCGAACTACGCCGTTAGTTCCTATAAGTTACATTGGTCCACTATGAGGTGTTCATACCTCTAACGGGTCCGTTTGGGGCTGGTTTAGGTTTTCACCCTTTAAGGGCCTGTTTTTAAGTTTCAGTTTTTTTTTTGTGAATTATCATCTTATTCTCAAGTTGGGAGACCCGGGACTATGCGATCAGTTCTTACAAGTTATAATGGTCCCGTGCGAGGTGTTCGTGCCTCCTATGAGGTCGTTTGGATGCTGGTTTGAGTTTTCACCCTTTAACAGCCTGTTTTTAAGTCTAAGTGTAATTTTTGCAAATTATCGTCATACTCTCAAACCGGGATACCTGGGACTACGCGGTCAGTTCCTACAAGTTACATTTGTCCAATGCGAGGTTTTCGTGCCTCCTATGGGGTCGTTTGGAGGCTGATTTGGGTTTTCACCCTTTAACAACTTGTTTTTAAGTCTAAATGTGATTTTTGCAAACAATCGTCATATTCTCAAACCGAAAGACCTGGGACAACGCGGTCAGTTCCTACAAGTTACATTGGTCCCCTGCGAGGTGTTCGTGACTCTTAGGGGGTCGTTTGGGGGTTGGTTTTGATTTTCAACTTTTAACGGCTTGTTTTTAAGTCTAAGTGCAATTTTGGAAAATTATCATCATATTCTAAAATCGGAAGACCCGGCACAACCCAATCAGTTCCAACAAGTTACATTGGTCCCGAGCGAGGTGTTCGTGCCTCCTACGGGGAGGTTTGGAGGTTAGTTTGGGTTTTCACCCTTTAACGGCATGTTTTTAAGTCAAAGTATTATTTTTTTAAATTATCCTCGTATTTTCAAATCGGGAGCCCCGGGACTACGCGGTCACTTCGTGCAAGTTACATTGGTCCCGTGCGAGGTGTTCGTTCCTCCTACGAGGTCGTTTGGGGGCTGGTTTTGGTTTTCACCCTTTAACGGCTAGTTTTTAAGTCTACGTGTGATTTTTGCAAATTATCATCATACTCTCAAACCGGGAGACCCGGGACTACGCAGTCAGTTCCTACAAGTTAATTAGTCCGATGCGAGGCATCGTTTCTCCTGTGGGGTCGTTTGGGGGACGGTTTAGGATTTCACCCTTTAACGGCTTGTTTTTAAGTCTAAAGTTTGATTTTTGCAAATTATCGTCATACTCTCAAACCTGGAGATCCGGGACTACGTGTTGAGTTCCAACAAGTTACATTGGTCCCGTACGAGGTGTTCGTGCCTCTTACGGGTCAGTTTCTAGGCTCGTTTGGGTTTTTACCCTTTAACGGCTTATTTTTAAGTCTTTGATTTTTGCAAATTATCGTCATATTCTCAAACTGGGAGCCCCGGACCACGTGGTCAGTTCCCACATGTTACATTGGTCACGTCGAGGTGTTCGTGCCTCTTACGGGTCCCTTTGGGGGATGGTTTAGGTTTTCACCCTTTAACGGCCTGTTTTTAAGTTTAAGTGTTGATTTTTACGAATTATCATTTTATTCTCAAGGCGGGAGACCCGAGACTACGCAGTCAGTTCCTACAAGTTACATTGGTCCCGTGCGAGGTGTTCGTGCCTCCTACGGGGTCGTTTGGGGGCTGATTTCAATTTTCACCCATTAACGGCTTATTTTTAAGTCTAAGTGTGATTTTTGCAAATTATCATCGTATTCTCAAACCGGGAGACTCGGGACTACGCGGTTAGTTCCTACAAGTTACATTGGTCCCGTACGAGGTGTTCGTGCCTCCTACGGGGTCGTTTGGGGGCTGGTTTGGGTTATCAACCTTTAATTTCTTATTTTTAAGTCTAAGTGTGATTTTTGCAAATTATCGTCATATTCTCATACTGGGAGACCCGGGACTACCCGGCCAGTTCCTACAAGTTACATTGGTCCCGTGCGAGGTGTTCCTGCCTCTTACGGGGACGTTTGGGGGTTGGTTTGGGGTTTCACCCATTAACGGCCTGTTTTTAAGTCTAAGTGTTATATTTACAAATTATCGTCGTATTCTCAAACCGGGAGCCCCTAGACTACGCGGTCCGTTCGTACAAGTTACATTAGTCCCGTGCGAGGTGTTCGTGCCTCCTACGGGGTTGTTTTGGCGGGCGGTTTGGGTTCTCACACTTTAACGGCTTGTTTTTATGTCTAAGTGTGATTTTTATAAATTATCGTCGTATTCTCTAACTGGGAGCCTCGGGACTATGCGATCAGTTCGTACAAGTTACATTGGTACCGTCCGAGGTGTTCGTGCCTCCTACGGGGTCGTTTGGGTCTGGTTTGGGTTTTCACCCTTTAACGACTTGTTTTTAAGTCTATGTTTTATTTTTGCAAATTATCGTCATATTCTAAAATTGGGAGACCCGGGACTACGCGGTCAGTTCCTACAAGTTACATTGGTCCCGTGCGAGGTGTTCGTGCCTCCTACGGGGTCGTTTGGGGGTTGGTTTGGGTTTTCACCCTTTAACGGCTTGTTTTTAAGTCTAAGTGTGATTTTGCAAATTATCATCATACTCTCAAATCGGTAGATTCGAGACTACGCGGTCAGTTCCTTCATGTTAAATTAGTCCCGTGCGAGGTGTTCGTGCCTCCTACGGGGTCGTTTGGGGGCTGGTTTGGGTTTTCACCCTTTAACGACTTGTTTTTATGTCTATGATTTTTGCAATTTATCATCATACTCTGAAATCGGGAGACCCCAGACTACGCCATTAGCTCCTACAATTTACGTTGGTCCACTATGAGGTGTTCGTACCTCTAACGGGTCCGTTTGGGGCTGGTTTAGGTTTTCACCCTTTAAGGGCCTGTTTTTAAGTTTCAATTTTGTTTTTTGTGAATTATCATCGTATTCTCAAGTCGGGAGACCCGGGACTACGCGGTCAATTCTTACAAGTTACATTGGTCCCGTGCGAGGTGTTCGTGCCTCCTATGAGGTCGTTTGGGTGTTGGTTTGATTTTTCACCCTTTAACGGCTTGTTTTTAAGTCTAAGTGTAATTTTTGCAAATTATTGTCATACTCTCAAACCGGGAGATCCGGGACTACGCGGTCAGTTCCTACAAGTTACATTTGTCAAATGTGAGGTTTTAGTGCCTCCTATGGGGTCGTTTGGAGGTTGATTTGGGTTTTCACCCTTTAACAGCTTGTTTTTAAGTCTAAGTGTGATTTTTGCAAACAATCGTCATATTCACAAACAGGAAGACCTGGGACTACGCGGTCAGTTCCTACAAGTTACATTGGTCCCCTGCGAGGTGTTCGTGACTCCTAGGGGGTCGTTTGGGTGTTGGTTTGGGTTTTCAACTTTTAACGGCTTGTTTTTGAGTCTAAGTGAGATTTTGGCAAATTATCATCATATTCTCAAACCGGAAGACTCGGGACAACCCAATCAGTTCCAACAAGTTACATTGGTCCCGTGCGAGGTATTCGTGCCTCCTACGGGGAGGTTTGGGGATTAGTTTGGGTTTTCACTCTTTAACGGCATGTTTTTAAGTCTAAGTGTTATTTTTATAAATTATCCTCGTATTTTCGAATCGGGAGCCCCGGGACTACGCAGTCACTTTGTGCAAGTTACATTGGTCCCGTGCGAGGTGTTCGTTCCTCCTACGAGGTCGTTTGGGGGCTGGTTTGGTTTTTCACCCTTTAACGGCTTGTTTTTAAGTCTAAGTGTGATTTTTGCAAATTATCCTCATACTCTCAAATCGGGAGACCCGGGACTACGCAGTTAATTCCTACAAGTCACATTGGTCCCATGCGAGGTTTTCGTGCCTCCTATGGGGTCGTTTGGGGGCCGGTTTTGGTTTTCACCATTTAACGGCTTGTTTTTAAGTGTAAGTGTGATTTTAGCAAATTATCGTTATATTCTCAAACCGGGAGACCCGGGACTACCCAGTCAGTCCTACAAGTTACATTGGTCCCGAGCGAGGTGTTCGTGCCTCCTACGGGGAGGTTTGGGGGTTAGTTTTGGTTTTCTCCCTTTAACGACATGTTTTTATGTCTAAGTGTTATTTTTGCAAATTATCGTCGTATTTTCAAACCAGGAGCCTTGGGACTACACAGTCACTTCGTATAAGTTACATTGGTCCCGTGCGAGGTGTTCGTTTGTCCTACGGGGTCGTTTGGGGCCTTGTTTGGGTTTTCACCCTTTAACGCCTTGTTTTTAAGTCTAAGTGTGATTTTTGCAATTTATTATTATACTCTCAAACCGGGAGACCCGGGACTACGCAGTCAGTTCCTACAAGTTAATTGGTCCGATGCGAGGTTTTCGTGCCTCCTGTGGGGTCGTTTGGGGGCCGGTTTGGGTTTTCACCCTTTAACGCCTTGTTTTTAAGTCTAAAGTTTGATTTTTGCAAATTATCATCATACTCTCAATTCGGGAGAGCCGGGACTACGTGGTGAGTTCCAACAAGTTACATTGGTCCCGTGCGAGGTGTTCGTGCCTCTTACGGGTCAGTTTCGAGGCTCATTTGGGTTTTTACCCTTTAACGGCTTATTTTTAAGTCTTTGATTTTTTCTAATTATCATCATATTCTCAAACTGGGAGACCCCGGACCACGTGGTCAGTTCCTACAAGTTACATTGGTCCCGTGCGAGGTGTTCGTGCCTCTTACGGGTCCCTTTGGGGGATGGTTTAGGTTTTCACCCTTTAACGACCTGTTTTTAAGTTTAAGTGTTGATTTTTGCGAATTATCATCGTATTCTCAAGACGGGATACCCGGGACTACGCGGTCAGTTCCTTCAAGTTACATTGGTCCCGTGCGAGGCGTTCTTGCCTCCTACGGGGACATTTGGTGGTTGGTTTATGTTTTCACCCTCTAATGGCCTATTTTTAAGTGTAAGTGTTATTTTTAGAAGAATTATCATCGTATTCTCAAACCGAGAGACCCGAGACTACACGATTAGTTCCTACAAGTTACATTGGTCTCGTGTTAGGTGTTCGTGCCTCCTATGGGGTCGTTTGGGGGCTGGTTTGGGTTTTCACCCTTTAATGGCTTATTTTTAAGTCTAAGTGTGCTTTTTGCAAATTATCGTCATTCTCTCAAACGCGGTCAGTTCCTTCATGTTAAATTAGTCCGTGCGCAGTGTGCATGCCTCCTATGGGGTCGTTTGGGGGCTGGTTTGGGTTTTCACCCATTAACGACTTGTTTTTAAGTCTTTGATTTTTGCAAATTATCATCATACTCTCAAACCGGGAGACCCCGGACTACGCCGTTAGTTCCTACAAGTTACGTTGGTCCACTATGAGGTGTTCGTACCTCTAACGGGTCCGTTTGGGGTTGGTTTACGTTTTAACCCTTTAAGGGCCTATTTTTAAGTTTCAGTTTTGTTTTTTGTGAATTATCATCGTATTCTCAAGTCGGGAGACCCGGGACTATGCGGTCAGTTCTTACAAGGTATAATGGTCTCGTACGAGGTGTTCGTGCCTCCTATGGGGTCGTTTGGGTGCTGGTTTGAGTTTTCACCCTTTAACGGCTTGGTTTTAAGTCTAAGTGTAATTTTTGCAAATTATCATCATACTCTCAAACCGGGAGACCCGGGACTACGCGGTCAGTTCCTACAAGTTATATTTGTCCAATGCGAGGTTTTCGTGCCTCCTATGGGGTCGTTTGGAGGCTGATTTGGGTTTTCACCCTTTAACAACTTATTTTCTAGTCTAAGTGTGATTTTTGCAAACAATCGTCATATTCTCAAACCGGATGACTTGGGACTATGCGGTCAGTTCCTACAAGTTACATTGGTCCCCTGCGACGTGTTCGTGACTCCTAGGGGGTCGTTTGGGAGTTGTTTTGGGTTTTTAACTTTTAACAGCTTGTTTTTAACTCTAAGTGTGATTTTGGCAAATTATCATCATATTCTCAAACCGGAAGACCCGGGACAACCCAATCAGTTCCAACAAGTTACATTGGTCCCGAGCGAGGTGATCGTGCCTCCTATGGGGAGGTTTGGGGGTTAGTTTGGGTTTTCACCCTTTAACGGCATGTTTTTATGTCTAAGTGTTATTTTTGTAAATTATCCTCGTATTTTCAAATCGGGAGCCCCGGCACTACGCGGTCACTTGCTGGAAGTTACATTGGTCCCGTACGAGGTGTTCGTTCCTCCTACGAGGTCGTTTGGGGGCTGGTTTGGGTTTTCACCCTTTAACGACTTGTTTTTAAGTCTAAGTGTGATTTTTGCAAATTATCATCATACTCTCAAACCGGGAGACCCGGGACTACGCAGTCAGTTCCTACAAGTTAATTGGTCAGATGCGAGGTTTTCGTTCCTCGTGTGGGGTCGTTTGGGGGCCGGTTTGGGTTTTCACCCTTTAACGTCTTGTTTTTAAGTCTAAAGTTTGATTTTTGCAAATTATCATCATACTCTCAAATCGGGAGAGCCGGGACTACGTGGTGAGTTCCAACAAGTTACATTTGTCCCATGTGAGGTGTTTGTGCCTCCTACGGGGTCGTTTGGGGGCTGGTTTGGGTTTTCAACCTTTAACGACTTGTTTTTAAGTCTTTCATTTTTGCTAATTATCATCATATTCTCAAACCGAGAGACCCTAGACTACGCAGTTAGTTCCTATAAGTTGCATTGGTCCCGAGCGAGGTGTTCGTGCCTCTTATGGGTCCGTTTGGGTGCTGGTTTATGTGTCACCCATTAACGGCCTATTTTTATGTTTAAGTGTTGATTTTTACGAATTATCATCGTATTCTCAAGCTGGGATACCCGGGACTACGCGGTCAGTTCCTACAAGTAACATTCGTCCCGTGTGAGGTGTTCGTGCGTCCTACGGGGACGTTTGGAGGTTTGTTTTGGTTTTCACCCTCTAACGGCATATTTTTAAGTCTAAGTGATATTTTTGCAAATTATCGTTGTATTTTCAAACCGAGAGACATGGGACTACGCGGTCAGTTTGTACAAGTTACATTGGGCTGTGCGAGGTGTTCGTGCCTCCTACGTGGTCGTTTAGGGGCTGGTTTGAGTTTTCACCCTTTAACGGCTAGTTTTTAAGTCTAAGTGTGATTTTTACAAATTATCGTCATACTCTTAAACCAGGAGAGTCGGGACTACGCGATCAGTTCCTACAAGTTACATTGGTCCCATGCGAGGTGTTTGTGCCTCCAACGGGGTCGTTTGGGGGCTGATTTGGATTTTCACCCATTAACGGCTTATTTTTAAGTCTAAGTGTGATTTTTGTAAATTATCATCGTATTCTCAAACCGGGATACCCGGGACTACGCGACCAGTTCCTACAAGTTACATTGGTCCCGTGCGAGGTGTTCGTGCCTCCTACGGGGACGTTTGGGGGTTGGTATGGGTTTTCACCCTTTAACGGCCTGTTTTTAAGTCTAAGTGTTATAATTACAAATTATCATGGTATTCTCAAATCGGGAGCCCCTAGACTACGCGATACGTTCGTACAAGTTACATTAGTCCCGTGCGAGGTGTTCGTGCCTCCTACGGGGTTGTTTTGGGGGCGGTTTGGGTTCTCACACTCTAACGGCTTATTTTTATGTCTAAGTGTGATTTTTATAAATTATCGTCGTATTCTCTAACTGGGAGCCCCGGGACTATGCGATCAGTTCGTACAAGTTACATTGGTCCCGTGCGAGGTGTTCGTGCCTCCTATGGGGTCGTTTGGGGATGGTTTGGGTTTTCACCCTTTAACGACTTGTTTTTAAGTCCAAGTGTGATTTTTTGCAAATTACCGTCATATTCTAAAACTGGGAGACGCGAGACTACGCGGCCAGTTCCTACAAGTTACATTGGTCCCGAGCAAGGTGTTCGTGCCTCCTACGGGGTCGTTTGGGGGTTGGTTTGGGTTTTCAACATTTAACGGCTTGTTTTTAAGTCTAAGTGTGATTTTTGCAAATTATCATCATACTTTCAAACCGGGAAACCCGGGACTACGCGATCAGTTCCTACAAGTTACATTGGTCCCATGTGAGGTGTTCGTGCCTCCAATGGGGTCGTTTGGGGGCTTATTTTGATTTTCACCCATTAACGACTTATTTTTAAGTCTAAGTATGATTTTTACAAATTATCATCGTATTCTCAAACCGGGAGACCCGGGACTACGCGGTCAGTTCCTACAGTTACATTGGTCCCGTGCGAGGTGTTCGTGCCTCCTACGGGGTCGTGTGGGGGTTGGTTTGGGTTATCAACCTTTAACGACTTATTTTTAAGTCTAAGTGTGATTTTAGCAAATTATCGTCATATTCTCATACCGGGAGACCCGGGACTACGCGGCCTGTTCCTACAAGTTACATTGGTCCCGTGCGAGGTGTTCATGCCTCCTACGGGGACGTTTGGGGGTTGGTTTGGGTTTTCACCCTTTAACGTCTATTTTTAAGTCTAGGTGTTATATTTACAAATAATCGTCATATTATCAAACCAGGAGCCCCTAGACTACGCGATCAGTTCCTAAAGTTACATTGGTCCCGTGCGAGGTGTTCGTGCCTCCTACGGGGTTGTTTTGGGGGGCGGTTTGGGTTCTCACACTTTAACGGCTTGTTTTTATGTCTAAGTGTGATTTTTATAAATTATCGTCGTATTCTCTAACTGGGAGCCCCGGGACTATGCGATCAGTTCGTACAAGTTACATTGGTACCGTGCGAGGTGTTCGTGCCTCCTATGGGGTCGTTTGGGGATGGTTTGGGTTTTCACCCTTTAACGACTTGTTTTTAAGTCCAAGTGTGATTTTTTGCAAATTATCATCATATTCTAAAACTGGGAGACGCGAGACTACGCGGCCAGTTCCTACAAGTTACATTGGTCCCGTGCGAGGTGTTCGTGCCTCCTACGGGGTCGTTTCGGGGCTGGTTAGGGTTTTCAACATTTAACGGCTTGGTTTTAAGTGTAAGTGTGATTTTTGCAAATTATCGTCATACTCTCAAACCGGGAGACTCGAGACTACGCGGTCAGTTCCTACAAGTTACATTGGTCCCGTGCAAGGTGTTCGTGCCTCCTATGGGGTCGTTTCGAGGTTTGTTTAGTTTTTCACCCTCTAATGGCCTGTTTTTATGTCTAAGTGATATTTTTTCAAATTATCATCGTATTTTCAAATCGAGAGACATGGGACTACGCGGTCAGTTCCTACAAGTTACATTGGCCCCGTACGAGGTGTGCATGCCTCCTACGGGGTCGTTTGGGGGCTGGTTTGGGTTTTTAACATTTAACGGGTTATTTTTAAGTCTAAGTGTGATTTTTGCAAATTATCATCGTATTCTCAAACCGGGAGACCCGGGACTCCGCGGTCAGTTCCTACAAGTTACATTGGTCCCGTGCGAGGTGTTCGTGCCTCCTACGGGGTCGCTTGGGGGCTGGTTTGGGTTATCAACCTTTAACGGCTTATTTTTAAGTCTAAGTGTGATTTTTGCAAATTATTATCATATTCTCATACCGGGAAACCCGGGATTACGCGGCCAGTTCCTACAAGTTACATTGGTCCCGTACGAGGTGTTCCTGCCTCCTACGGGGACGTTTGGGGGTTGGTTTGGGTTTCACCCTTTAATGGCCTGTTTCTAAGTCTAAGTGTTATATTTACAAATTATCGTCGTATTCTCAAACCGGGAGCCCCTAGACTACGCGATCCGTTCGTACAAGTTACATTAGTCCCGTGCGAGGTGTTCGTGCCTCCTACGGGGTTGTTTTGGGGGGCGGTTTGGGTTCTCACACTCTAACGGCTTATTTTTATGTCTAAGTGTGATTTTTATAAATTATCGTCGTATTCTCTAACTGGGAGCCCCGGGACTATGCGATCAGTTCGTACAAGTTACATTGGTCCCGTGCGAGGTGTTCTTGCCTCCTATGGGGTCGTTTGGGGCTGGTTTGGGTTTTCACCCTTTAACGACTTGTTTTTAAGTCTAAGTGTGATTTTTGCAAATTATCGTTATATTCTAAAACTGGGAGACCCGGGACTACGCGGTCAATTTCTACAAGTTACATTGGTCCCGTGCGAGGTGTTCGTGCCTCCTATGGGGTCGTTTGGGGGTTGGTTTGGGTTTTCAACATTTAACGGCTTGTTTTTAAGTCTAAGTGTGATTTTTGCAAATTATCGTCATACTCTCAAACCGGGTGACCCGGGACTACGCGATCAGTTCCTACAAGTTACATTGGTCCCATGTGAGGTGTTCGTGCCTCCAATGGGGTCGTTTGGGGGCTGATTTGGATTTTCACCCATTAACGGCATATTTTTAAGTCTAAGTGTGATTTTTGCAAATTATCATCGTATTCTCAAACCGGGAGACCCGGGACTACGCGGTCAGTTCCTACAATATACATTGGTCCCGTGCGAGGTGTTCGTGCCTCCTACGGGGTCGTTTGGGGGCTGGTTTGGGTTATCAACCTTTAACGGCTTATTTTTAAGTCTAAGTGTGATTTTTGCAAATTATCATCATATTCTCATACCGGGAGACCAGGGACTACGCGGCCAGTTCCTACAAGTTACATTGGTCCCGTGCGAGGTGTTCGTGCCTCCTACGGGTTCGTTTAGGGGTTGGTTTGGGTTTTCACACTTTAACGGCCTGTTTTTAAGTCTAAGCGTTATATTTACAAATTATCGTCGTATTCTCAAACCGGGAGTCCCTAGACTACGCGATCCGTTCACACAAGTTACATTAGTCCCGTGCGAGGTGTTCGTGCCTCCTACGGGGTTGTTTTGGGGGCCGGTTTGGGTTCTCACACTCTAACGGCTTATTTTTATGTCTAAGTGTGATTTTTATTAATTATCGTCGTATTCTCTAACTGGGAGCCCCGGGACAATGCGATCAGTTTGTACAAGTTACATTGGTCCCGTGCGAGGTGTTCGTGCCTCTTATGGGGTCGTTTGGGGCTGGTTTGGGTTTTCACCCTTTAACGACTTATTTTTAAGTCTAAGTGTGATTTTTGCAAATTATCGTCATATTCTAAAACTGGGAGACCCGGGACTACGCGGTCAGTTCCTACAAGTTACATTGGTCCCGTGCGAGGTGTTCGTGCCTCCTACGGGGTCGTTTGGGGGTTGGTTTGGGTTTTCAACATTTAACGGCTTGTTTTTAAGTCTAAGTGTGATTTTTGCAAATTATCGTCATACTCTTAAATCGGGAGACCCGGGACTACGCGATCAGTTCCTACAAGTTACATTGGTCCCATGTGAGGTGTTCGTGCCTCCAATGGGGTCGTTTGGGGGCTTATTTGGATTTTCACCCATTAACGGCTTATTTTTAAGTCTAAGTGTGATTTTTGCAAATTATCATCGTATTCTCAAACCAGGAGACCCGGGACTACGCGGTTAGTTCCTACAGTTATATTGGTCCCGTGCGAGGTGTCCGTGCCTCCTACGGGGTCGTTTGGGGGTTGGTTTGGGTTATCAACCTTTAACGGCTTATTTTTAAGTCTAAGTGTGATTTTTGCAAATGATTATCACATTCTCAAACCGGGAGACCCGGGACTACGCGGCCAGTTCCTACAAGTTACATTGGTCCCGTGCGAGGTGTTCGTGCCTCCTACGGGGACGTTTGGGGGTAGGATTGGGTTTTCACCCTTTAACGGACTGTTTTTAAGTCTAAGTGTTATATTTACAAATTATCGTCGTATTCTCAAACCGGGAGCCCCTAGACTACGCGATCTGTTCGTACAAGTTACATTAGTCCCGTGTGAGTTGTTCGTGCCTCCTACGGGGTTGTTTTGGGGGGCGGTTTGGGTTCTCACACTTTAACGGCTTGTTTTTATGTTTAAGTGTGATTTTTATAAATTATCATCGTATTCTCTAACTGGGAGCCCCGGGACTATGCGATCAGTTCGTACAAGTTACATTGGTCCCGTGCGAGGTGTTCGTGCCTCCTACGGGGTCGTTTGGTGCTGGTTTGGGTTTTCACCCTTTAACGACTTGTTTTTAAGTCTAAGTGTGATTTTTGCAAATTATCTTCATATTCTAAAAGTGGGAGACCCGGGACTACGCGGTCAGTTCCTACAAGTTACATTGGTCCCGTGCGAGGTGTTCGTGCCTCCTACGGGGTCGTTTGGGGGTTGGTTTGGGTTTTCAACATTTAACGGCTTGTTTTTAAGTCTAAGTGTGATTTTTGCAAATTATCGTCATACTCTTAAATCGGGAGACCCGGGACTACGCGATCAGTTCCTACAAGTTACATTGGTCCCATGTGAGGTGTTCGTGCCTCCAATGGGGTCGTTTGGGGGCTTATTTGGATTTTCACCCATTAACGGCTTATTTTTAAGTCTAAGTGTGATTTTTGTAAATTATCATCGTATTCTCAAACCATGAGACCCGGGACTACGCGGTCAGTTCCTACAGTTACATTGGTCCCGTGCGAGGTGTTCGTGCCTCCTACGGGGTCGTTTGGGGGTTGGTTTGGGTTATCAACCTTTTATGGCTTATTTTTAAGTCTAAGTGTGATTTTTGCAAATGATTATCACATTCTCATACCGGGAGACCCGGGACTACACGGCCAGTTCCTACAAGTTACATTGGTCCCGTGCGAGGTGTTCGTGCCTCCTACGGGGACGTTTGGGGGTAGGTTTGGGTTTTCACCCTTTAACGGACTGTTTTTAAGTCTAAGTGTTATATTTACAAATTATCGTCGTATTCTCAAATCGGGAGCCCCTAGACTACGCGATCTGTTCGTACAAGTTACATTAGTCCCGTGTGAGTTGTTCGTACCTCCTACGGGGTTGTTTTGGGGGGCGGTTTGGGTTCTCACACTTTAACGGCTTGTTTTCATGTTTAAGTGTGATTTTTATAAATTATCATCGTATTCTCTAACTGGGAGCCCCGGGACTATGCGATCAGTTCGTACAAGTTACATTGGTCCCGTGCGAGGTGTTCGTTTCTCCTACGAGGTCGTTTGGTGCTGGTTTGGGTTTTCACCCTTTAACGACTTGTTTTTAAGTCTAAGTGTGATTTTTGCAAATTATCTTCATATTCTAAAAGTGGGAGACCCGGGACTACGCGGTCAGTTCCTACAAGTTACATTGGTCCCGTGCGAGGTGTTCGTGCCTCCTACGGGGTCGTTTGGGGGTTGGTTTGGGTTTTCAACATTTAACGGCTTGTTTTTAAGTCTAAGTGTGATTTTTGCAAATTATCGTCATACTCTTAAATCGGGAGACCCGGGACTACGCGATCAGTTCCTACAAGTTACATTGGTCCCATGTGAGGTGTTCGTGCCTCCAATGGGGTCGTTTGGGGGCTTATTTGGATTTTCACCCATTAACGGCTTATTTTTAAGTCTAAGTGTGATTTTTGTAAATTATCATCGTATTCTCAAACCATGAGACCCGGGACTACGCGGTCAGTTCCTACAGTTACATTGGTCCCGTGCGAGGTGTTCGTGCCTCCTACGGGGTCGTTTGGGGGTTGGTTTGGGTTATCAACCTTTTATGGCTTATTTTTAAGTCTAAGTGTGATTTTTGCAAATGATTATCACATTCTCATACCGGGAGACCCGGGACTACACGGCCAGTTCCTACAAGTTACATTGGTCCCGTGCGAGGTGTTCGTGCCTCCTACGGGGACGTTTGGGGGTAGGTTTGGGTTTTCACCCTTTAACGGACTGTTTTTAAGTCTAAGTGTTATATTTACAAATTATCGTCGTATTCTCAAATCGGGAGCCCCTAGACTACGCGATCTGTTCGTACAAGTTACATTAGTCCCGTGTGAGTTGTTCGTACCTCCTACGGGGTTGTTTTGGGGGGCGGTTTGGGTTCTCACACTTTAACGGCTTGTTTTCATGTTTAAGTGTGATTTTTATAAATTATCATCGTATTCTCTAACTGGGAGCCCCGGGACTATGCGATCAGTTCGTACAAGTTACATTGGTCCCGTGCGAGGTGTTCGTGCCTCCTACGGGGTCGTTTGGGGCTGGTTTGGGTTTTCACCCTTTAACGACTTGTTTTTAAGTCTAAGTGTGATTTTTGCAAATTATCTTCATATTCTAAAAGTGGGAGACCTGGGACTACGCGGTCAGTTCCTACAAGTTACATTGGTCCTGTGCGAGGTGTTCGTGCCTCCTACGGGGTCGTTTTGGGGTTGGTTTGGGTTTTAAACATTTAACGGCTTGTTTTTAAGTCTAAGTGTGATTTTTGCAAATTATCGTCATACTCTCAAACCGGGAGACTCGAGACTACGCGATCAGTTCCTACAAGTTACATTAGTCCCGTGTGAGGTGTTCGTGCCCCTTACGGGTCAGTTTCGGGGCTGGTTTGGGTTTTCACCCTTTAACGGCTTGTTTTTAAGTCATTAATTTTTTGCAAATTGTCATCATATTCTCAAACTAGTAGACCCTAGACTACGCGGTCAATTCCTAGAAGTTACAATGGTCCCAGGCGAGGTGTTTGTGCCTCTTACGGGTCCGTTTGGGGTCTAGTTTATGTTTTCAGCCTTTAACGGCCTGTTTTTAAATTTAGGTGTTGATTTTTATGAATTACCGTCGTATTCTCGTGCTGGAAGACCCGGGACTATGCGGACAGTTCCTACAAGTTACATTGGTCCCGTGCGAGGTGTTCGTGCCTCCTACGAGGACGTTTGGGGGCTGGTTTGGGTTTTCAACATTTAATGACTTGTTTTTAAGTCTAAGTGATATTTTTGCAAATTATCATCGTATTATCTAACTGGGAGCCCTGAGACTATGCGGTCAGTTCGTACAAGTTACATTGGTCCCGTGCGAGGTTTTTGTGCATCCTACGGGGTCGTTAGGGGCTGGTTTGGATTTTCACCCTTTAACGACTTGTTTTTAAGTCTAAGTGTGATTTTTGCAAATTATCGTCATATTCTAAAACTGGGAGACCCGGGACTACGCGGTCAGTTCCTACAAGTTACATTGGTCCCGTGCAAGGTGTTCGTGCCTCCTACGGTGTCGTTTGGGGACTGGTTTGGGTTTTCAACATTTAACGGCTTGTTTTTGAGTCTAAGTGTGATTTTTGCAAATTATCGTCATACTCTCAAACCGGGAGACTCCGGACTACGCGGTCAGTTCCTACAAGTTACATTGGTCCCATGTGAGGTGTTCGTGCCTCCTACGGGGCCGTTTAGGGGCTGGTTTGGGTTTTCAACCTTTAACGACTTGTTTTAAAGTCTTTAATTTTTTCAAATTATCATCATATTCTCAAACCGGGAGACCCTGGACTATGCAGTCAGTTCCTATAAGTTACATTGGTCCCGGACGAGGTATTCATGCCTCTTACGGGTCCGTTGGGGGCCTGGTTTATGTTTTCAGCCATTAACGGCCTGTTTTTAAGTTTAAGTGTTGATTTTTACGAATTATAATCGTATTCTCATGCCGAAAGACCCAGGACTACGCGTACAGTTCCTACAAGTTACATTGGTCACGTGCGAGGTGTTCGTGCCTCCTACGGGACCGTTTCGAGGTTTGTTTAGTTTTTCACCCTCTAATGGCCTGTTTTTAAGTCTAAGTGATATTTTTTCAAATTATCATCGTATTTTCAAATCGAGAGACATGGGACTACGCGGTTAGTTCCTACAAGTTACATTGGCCCCGTACGAGGTGTTCGTGCCTCCTACGGGGTCGTTTGGGGGCTGGTTTGGGTAATCAACCTTTAACTGCTTATTTTTAAGTCTAAGTGTGATTTTTTCAAATTATCGTCATACTCTCATACCGGGAGACTCGGGACTACGCGGTCAGTTCCTACAAGTTACATTGGTCCCGTGTGAGGTGTTCGTGCCTCTTACGGGTCAGTTTCGGGGCTGGTTTGGGGTTTCACCCTTTAACGGCTTATTTTTAAGTCATTAATTTTTTGCAAATTGTCATCATATTCTCAAACTAGGAGACCCTGGACTATGCGGTCAATTCCTAGAAGTTACAATTGTCCCGGGCGAGGTATTCGTGCCTCTTACGGGTCCGTTTGGGGGTTGGTTTATGTTTTCATCCTTTAATGGCCTGTTTTTTAAATTTAAGTGTTGATTTTTATGAATTATCGTCGTATTCTCATACCGGAAGACCCGGGACTACGCGGACTGTTCCTACAAGTTACATTGGTCCCGTGCGAGGTGTTCGAGCCTCCTACGGGGATGTTTGGGGGCTGGTTTGGGTTTTCAACATTTAACGGCTTGTTTTTAAGTCTAAGTGATATTTTTGCAAATTATCTTCGTATTCTCTAACTGGGAGCCCCGGGACTATGCGGTCAGTTCGTACAAGTTACATTGGTCTTGTGCGAGGTTTTTGTGCATCCTACGGGGTCGTTAGAGGCTGGTTTGGATTTTCACCCTTTAACAACTTGTTTTTAAGTCTAAGTGTGATTTTTGCAAATTATCGTCATATTCTAAAATCGGGAGACCCGGGACTACGCGGTGAGTTCCTACAAGTTACATTGGTCCCGTGCAAGGTGTCCGTGCCTCCTACAGGGTCGTTTGGGGGCTGGTTTGGGTTTTCAACATTTAACGGCTTATTTTTAAGTCTAAGTGTGATTTTTGTAAATTATCGTCATACTCTCAAATCGGGAGACTCGGGACTACGCGGTCAGTTCCTACAAGTTACATTGGTCCCATGTGAGATGTTCGTGCCTCCTACGGGGTTGTTTGGGGGCTGGTTTGGGTTTTTAACCTTTAACGACTTGTTTTTTAGTCTTTAATTTTTTCAAATTATCATCATATTCTCAAACCGGGAGACCCTAGACTATGCAATCAGTTCCTATAAGTTACATTGGTCCCGGGCGAGGTATTCATGCCTCTTACGGGTCCGTTTGGGGGCTGGTTTATGTTTTCAGCCTTTAACGGTCTATTTTTAAGTTTAAGAGTTGATTTTTATGAATTATCATCGTATTCTCATGCCGAAAGACCCGGGACTACGCGGACAGTTCCTACAAGTTACATTGGTCCAGTGCGAGGTGTTCGTGCCTCCTACGGGGACGTTTCGAGGTTTGTTTAGTTTTTCACACTCTAATGGCCTGTTTTTTAAGTCTAAATGATATTTTTGCAAATTATCATCGTATTTTCAAATCGAGAGACATGGGAATACGCGGTCAGTTCCTACAAGTTACATTGGCCCCGTGCGAGGTGTTCATGCCTCCTACGGGGTCGTCTGGGGGCTGGTTTGAGTTTTCACCCTTTAACGGCTTATTTTAAAGTGTAAGTGTGATTTTTACCAATTATCCTCCTATTCTCAAACCGGGAGACCCTGGACTACGCGATCATTTCCTATAAGTTATACTGGTCCCATGCGAGGTGTTCGAGCCTCCTACGGGATCGTTTGGGGGCTGATTTGGATTTTCACCCATTAACGGCTTGTTTTTAAGTCTAAGTGTGATTTTTGCAAATTATCGTTATATTCTCATACCGAGAGACCCGGGACTACGCTGCGAGTTCCTACAAGTAACATTGGTCCCGTACGAGGTGTTCGTGCGTCCTACGGGGACGTTTGGGGGTTGGTTTGGGTTTTCACCCTTTAACGGCCTGTTTCTAAGTCTAAGTGTCATATTTACAAATTATCGTCGTATTATCAAATTGGGAGCCCCTAGACTACGCGATCCGTTCGTACAAGTTACATTAGTCCCGTGCGAGGTGTTCGTGCCTCTTACAGGGTTATTTTGGGGGGCGGTTTGGGTTCTCACACTCTAACGGCTTGTTTTTATGTCTAAGTGATATTTTTGCAAATTATCATCGTATTATCTAACTGGGAGCCCTGAGACTATGCGGTCAGTTCGTACAAGTTACATTGGTCCCGTGCGAGGTTTTTGTGCATCCTACGGGGTCGTTAGGGGTTGGTTTGGATTTTCACCCTTTAACGACTTGTTTTTAAGTCTAAGTGTGATTTTTGCAAATTATCGTCATATTCTAAAACTGGGAGACCCGGGACTACGCGGTCAGTTCCTACAAGTTACATTGGTCCCATGCAAGGTGTTCGTGCCTCCTACGGGGTCGTTTGGGGACTGGTTTGGGTTTTCAACATTTAACGGCTTGTTTTTGAGTCTAAGTGTGATTTTTGCAAATTATCGTCATACTCTCATACCGGCAGACTCCGGACTACGCGGTCAGTTCCTACAAGTTACATTGGTCCCATGTGAGGTGTTCGTGCCTCCTATGGGGCCGTTTAGGGGCTGGTTTGGGTTTTCAACCTTTAACGACTTGTTTTAAAGTCTTTAATTTTTTCAAATTATCATCATATTCTCAAACCGGGAGACCCTGGACTATGCAGTCAGTTCCTATAAGTTACATTGGTCCCGGGCGAGGTATTCATGCCTCCTACGGGTCCGTTGGGGGGCTGGTTTATGTTTTCAGCCATTAACGGCCTGTTTTTAAGTTTAAGTGTTAATTTTTACGAATTATAATCGTATTCTCATGCCGAAAGACCCGGGACTACGCGTACAGTTCCTACAAGTTACATTGGTCACGTGCGAGGTGTTCGTGCCTCCTACGGGGACGTTTCGAGGTTTGTTTAGTTTTTCACCCTCTAATGGCCTGCTTTTAAGTCTAAGTGATATTTTTTCAAATTATCATCATATTTTCAAATCGAGAGACATGGGACTACGCGGTCAGTTCCTACAAGTTACATTGGCCCCGTACGAGGTGTTCGTGCCTCCTACGGGGTCGTTTGGGGGCTGGTTTGGGTAATCAACCTTTAACGGCTTATTTTTAAGTCTAAGTGTGATTTTTGCAAATTATCGTCATATTCTCATACCGGGAGACCCGGGACTACGCGGCGAGTTCCTATAAGTAACATTGGTCCCGTGCGAGGTGTTCGTGCCTCCTACGGGGACGTTTGGGGGTTGGTTTGGGTTTTCACCCTTTAACGGCCTGTTTCTAAGTCTAAGTGTTATATTTACAAATTATCGTTGTATTATCAAATTGGGAGCCCCTAGACTACGCGATCCGTTCGTACAAGTTACATTAGTCCCGTGCGAGGTGTTCGTGCCTCTTACGGGGTTATTTTGGGCGGCGGTTTGGGTTCTCACACTCTAACGGCTTGTTTTTATGTGTAAGTGTGATTTTTATAAATTATCGTCGTATTCTCTAACTGGGAGCCCCGAGACTATGCGATCAGTTTGTACAAGTTACATTGGTCCCGTGCGAGGTGTTCGTGCCTCCTATGGGGTCGTTTGGGGCTGGTTTGGGTTTTCACCCTTTAACGACTTATTTTTAAGTCTAAGTGTGATTTTTGCAAATTATCGTCATATTCTAAAACGGGGATACCCAGGACTACGCGGTCAGTTCCTACAAGTTATATTGGTCCCGTACGAGGTGTTCGTGCCTCCTACGGGGTCGTTTGGGGGCTGGTTTGGGTTGTCAAAATTTAACGGCATGGTTTTAAGTCTAAGTGTGATTTTTGCAAATTATCGTCATACTCTCAAACCGGGAGACTCGGGACTACGCGGTCAGTTCCTACAAGTTACATTGGTCCCGTGTGAATTGTTCGTGCCTCTTACGGGTCAGTTTCGGGGCTGGTTTGGGGTTTCACCCTTTAACGGCTTATTTTTAAGTCATTATTTTTTTGCAAATTGTCATCATATTCTCAAACTAGGAGACCCTGGACTACGCGGTCAATTTCTAGAAGTTACAATTGTCCCGGGCGAGGTATTCGTGCCTCTTACGGGTCCGTTTGGGGGTTGGTTTATGTTTTCATCCTTTAATGGCCTGTTTTTAAATTTAAGTGTTGATTTTTATGAATTATCGTCGTATTCTCATGCCGGAAGACCCGGGACTACGCGGACAGTTCCTACAAGTTACATTGGTCACGTGCGAGGTGTTCGAGCCTCCTACGGGGATGTTTGGGGGCTGGTTTGGGTTTTCAACATTTAACGGCTTGTTTTTAAGTCTAAGTGATATTTTTGCAAATTATCTTCGTATTCTCTAACTGGGAGCCCCGGGACTATGCGGTCAGTTCGTACAAGTTACATTGGTCTTGTGCGAGGTTTTTGTGCATCCTACGGGGTCGTTAGAGGCGGGTTTGGATTTTCACCCTTTAACGACTTGTTTTTAAGTCTAAGTGTGATTTTTGCAAATTATCGTCATATTCTAAAACCGGGTGACCCGGGACTACGCGGTGAGTTCCTACAAGTTACATTGGTCCCGTGCAAGGTGTCCGTGCCTCCTACAGGGTCGTTTGGGGGCTGGTTTGGGTTTTCAACATTTAACGGCTTGTTTTTAAGTCTAAGTGTGATTTTTGCAAGTTATCGTCATACTCTCAAATCGGGAGACTCGGGACTACGCGGTCAGTTCCTACAAGTTACATTGGTCCCATGTGAGGTGTTCGTGCCTCCTACGGGGTTGTTTGGGGACTGGTTTGGGTTTTCAACCTTTAACGACTTGTTTTTTAGTCTTTAATTTTTTCAAATTATCATCATATTCTCAAACCGGGAGACCCTAGACTATGCAGTCAGTTCCTATAAGTTACATTGGTCCCGGGCGAGGTATTATTGCCTCTTACGGGTCCGTTTGGGGGCTGGTTTATGTTTTCAGCCTTTAACGGTCGATTTTTAAGTTTAAGTGTTGATTTTTATGAATTATCATCGTAATCTCATGCCGAAAGACCCGGGACTACGCGGACAGTTCCTACAAGTTACATTGGTCCAGTGCGAGGTGTTCGTGCCTCCTACGGGGACGTTTCGAGGTTTGTTTAGTTTTTCACCCTCTAATGGCATGTTTTTAAGTCTAAATGATATTTTTGCAAATTATCATCGTATTTTCAAATCGAGAGACATGGGAATACGCGGTCAGTTCCTACAAGTTACATTGGCCCCGTGCGAGGTGTTCATGCCTCCTACGGGGTCGTCTGGGGGCTGGTTTGAGTTTTCACCCTTTAACGGCTTATTTTAAAGTGTAAGTGTGATTTTTACCAATTATCCTCCTACTCTCAAACCGGGAGACCCTGGACTACGCGATCATTTCCTATAAGTTATACTGGTCCCATGCGAGGTGTTCGAGCCTCCTACGAGATCGTTTGGGGGCTGATTTGGATTTTCACCCATTAACGGCTTGTTTTTAAGTCTAAGTGTGATTTTTGCAAATTATCGTTATATTCTCATACCGGGAGACCCGGGACTACGCTGCGAGTTCCTACAAGTAACATTGGTCCCGTGCGAGGTGTTCGTGCCTCCTACGGGGACGTTTGGGGGTTGGTTTGGGTTTTCACCCTTTAACGGCCTGTTTCTAAGTCTAAGTGTCATATTTACAAATTATCGTCGTATTATCAAATTGGGAGCCCCTAGACTACGCGATCCGTTCGTACAAGTTACATTAGTCCCGTGGGAGGTGTTCGTGCCTCTTACGGGGTTATTTTGGGGGGCGGTTTGGGTTCTCACACTCTAACGGCTTGTTTTTATGTCTAAGTGATATTTTTGCAAATTATCATCGTATTATCTAACTGGGAGCCCTGAGACTATGCGGTCAGTTCGTACAAGTTACATTGGTCCCGTGCGAGGTTTTTGTGCATCCTACGGGGTCGTTAGGGGCTGGTTTGGATTTTCACCCTTTAACGACTTGTTTTTAAGTCTAAGTGTGATTTTTGCAAATTATCGTCATATTCTAAAACTGGGAGACCCGGGACTACGCGGTCAGTTCCTACAAGGTACATTGGTCCCGTGCAAGGTGTTCGTGCCTCCTACGGGGTCGTTTGGGGACTGGTTTGGGTTTTCAACATTTAACGGCTTGTTTTTGAGTCTAAGTGTGATTTTTGCAAATTATCGTCATACTCTCAAACCGGGAGACTCCGGACTACGCGGTCAGTTCCTACAAGTTACATTGGTCCCATGTGAGGTGTTCGTGCCTCCTACGGGGCCGTTTAGGGGCTGGTTTGGGTTTTCAACCTTTAACGACTTGTTTTAAAGTCTTTAATTTTTTCAAATTATCATCATATTCTCAAACCGGGAGACCCTGGACTATGCAGTCAGTTCCTATAAGTTACATTGGTCCCGGGCGAGGTATTCATGCCTCTTACGGGTCCGTTGGGGGGCTGGTTTATGTTTTCAGCCATTAACGGCCTCTTTTTAAGTTTAAGTGTTAATTTTTACGAATTATAATCGTATTCTCATGCCGAAAGACCCGGGACTACGCGTACAGTTCCTACAAGTTACATTGGTCTCGTGCGAGGTGTTCGTGCCTCCTACGGGGACGTTTCGAGGTTTGTTTAGTTTTTCACCCTCTAATGGCCTGTTTATAAGTCTAAGTGATATTTTTTTAAATTATCATCATATTTTCAAATCGAGAGACATGGGACTACGCGGTCAGTTCCTACAAGTTACATTGGCCCCGTACGAGGTGTTCGTGCCTCCTACGGGGTCGTTTGGGGGCTGGTTTGGGTAATCAACCTTTAACGGCTTATTTTTAAGTCTAAGTGTGATTTTTTCAAATTATCGTCATATTCTCACACCGGGAGACCCGGGACTACGCGGCGAGTTCCTACAAGTAGAATTGGTCCCGTGCGAGGTGTTCGTGCCTCCTACGGGGACGTTTGGGGGTTGGTTTGGGTTTTCACCCTTTAACGGCCTGTTTCTAAGTCTAGGTGTTATATTTACAAATTATCGTCGTATTATCAAATTGGGAGCCCCTAGACTACGCGATCCGTTCGTACAAGTTACATTAGTCCCGTGCGAGGTGTTCGTGCCTCTTACGGGGTTAATTTGAGGGGCGGTTTGGGTTCTCACACTCTAACGGCTTGTTTTTATGTCTAAGTGTGATTTTTATAAATTATCGTCGTATTCTCTAACTGGGAGCCCCGGGACTATGCGATCAGTTTGTACAAGTTACATTGGTCCCGTGCGAGGTGTTCGTGCCTCCTATGGGGTCGTTTGGGGCTGGTTTGGGTTTTCAACCTTTAACGACTTATTTTTAAGTCTAAGTGAGATTTTTGCAAATTATCGTCATATTCTAAAATGGGGATACCCGGGACTACGCGGTCAGTTCCTACAAGTTATATTGGTCCCGTGCGAGGTGTTCGTGCCTCCTACGGGGTCGTTTGGGGGCTGGTTTGGGTTTTCAAAATTTAACGGCATGGTTTTAAGTCTAAGTGTGATTTTTGCAAATTATCATCATACTCTCAAACCGGGAGACTCGGGACTACGCGGTCAGTTCCTACAAGTTACATTGGTCCCGTGTGAGGTGTTCGTGCCTCTTTCGAGTCAGTTTCGGGGCTGGTTTGGGGTTTCACCCTTTAACGGCTTATTTTTAAGTCATTAATTTTTTGTAAATTGTCATCATATTCTCAAACTAGGAGACCCTGGACTACGCGGTCAATTCCTAGAAGTTACAATTGTCCCGGGCGAGGTATTCGTGCCTCTTACGGGTCCGTTTGGGGGTTGGTTTATGTTTTCATCCTTTAATGGCCTGTTTTTAAATTTAAGTGTTGATTTTTATGAATTATCGTCGTATTCTCATGCCGGAAGACCCGGGACTACGCGGACAGTTCCTACAAGTTACATTGGTCACGTGCGAGGTGTTCGAGCCTCCTACGGGGATGTTTGGGGGCTGGTTTGGGTTTTCAACATTTAACGGCTTGTTTTTAAGTCTAAGTGATATTTTTGCAAATTATCTTCGTATTCTCTAACTGGGAGCCCCGGGACTATGCGGTCAGTATGTATAAGTTACATTGGTCTTGTGCGAGATTTTTGTGCATCCTACGGGGTCGTTAGAGGCTGGTTTGGATTTTCACCCTTTAACGACTTGTTTTTAAGTCTAAGTGTAATTTTTGCAAATTATCGTCATATTCTAAAACTGGGAGACCCGGGACTACGCGGTGAGTTCCTACAAGTTACATTGGTCCCGTGCAAGGTGTTCGTGCCTCCTACGGGGTCGTTTGGGGGATGGTTTGGGTTTTCAACATTTAACGGCTTATTTTTAAGTCTAAGTGTGATTTTTGCAAATTATCGTCATACTCTCAAATCGGGAGACTCGGGACTACGCGGTCAGTTCCTACATGTTACATTGGTCCCATGTGAGGTGTTCGTGCCTCCTACGGGGTCATTTGGGGGCTGGTTTGGATTTTTAACCTTTAACGACTTGTTTTTAAGTCTTTAATTTTTTCAAATTATCATCATATTCTCAAACCGGGAGACCCTAGACTATGCAGTCAGTTCCTATAAGTTACATTGGTCCCGGGCGAGGTATTCATGCCTCTTACGGGTCCGTTTGGGGGCTGGTTTATGTTTTCAGCCTTTAACGGCCTATTTTTAAGTTTAAGTGTTGATTTTTATAAATTATCATCGTATTCTCATACCGAAAGACCCGGGACTACGCGGACAGTTCCTACAAGTTACATTGGTCCAGTGCGAGGTGTTCGTGCCTCCTACGGGGACGTTTTGAGGTTTGTTTAGTTTTTCACCCTCTAATGGCCTGTTTTTAAGTCTAAATGATATTTTTGCAAATTATCATCGTATTTTCAAATCGAGAGACATGGGAATACGCGGCCAGTTCCTACAAGTTACATTGGCCCCGTGCGAGGTGTTCATGTCTCCTACGGGGTCGTCTGGGGGCTCGTTTGAGTTTTCACTCTTTAACGGCTTATTTTTAAGTGTAAGTGTGATTTTTGCCAATTATCGTCCTACTCTCAAACCGGGAGACCCTGGACTATGAGATCATTTCCTATAAGTTATACTGGTCCCATGCGAGGTGTCCGTGCCTCCTACGGGATCGTTTGGGGGCTGATTTGGATTTTCACCCATTAACGGCTTGTTTTTAAGTCTAAGTGTGATTTTTGCAAATTATCGTCATATTCTCAAACCGGTAGACGCGAGACTACGCGGTCATTCCCTACAAGTTACATTGGTCCCGTGCGAGGTGTTCATGCCTCCTACATGGTCGTTTGGGGGCTGGTTTGGGATTTCAACCTTTAACGGCTTATTTGTTAGTCTAAGTGTGATTTTGGCAAATTATCGTCATATTCTCAAACTGGGTGACCCGAGACTACCAGGTCAGTTCCTACAAGTGACATTGGTCCCGAGCGAGGTGTTCGTGCCTCCTATGGGGAGGTTTGGGTGTTAGTTTGGGTTTTCACCCTTTAACGGCATGTTTTTAAGTCTAAGTGTAATTTTATAAATTATCGTCATATTTTCAAACCGGGAGCCCCGGGACTACGCGGTCATTTCGTACATGTTACATTAGTCCCGTGCGAGGTGTTCGTTCCTCCTACGAGGTCGTTTGGGGGATGGTTTGGGTTCTCACCCTTTAACGGCTTATTTTTAAGTCTAAGTGTGATTTTTGCAAATAATCGTCATATTCTCAAACCGGGAGACCCGAGACTACGCAGTCAGTTCCTACAAGTTACATTGGTCCCATGCGAGGTGTTCATGACTCCTACGGAGTCATTTGGGGGTTGGTTTGGGTTTTCAACCTTAAACGGCTTGTTTTTAAGTCTAAGTGTGATTTTTGCAAATTATCATCATATTCTCAAACCAGGAGACCCGGGACTACGCGGTCAGTTCCTACAAGTTACATTAGTCCCGAACGAGGTGTTCGTACCTCCTACGGGGATGTTTGGGGGTTAGTTTGGGTTTTCACCCTTTAACGGCTTGTTTTTAAGTTCAAGTGTTATTTTTACAAATTATCGTCGTATTCTCAAACCGGGCGCTCCGGGACTACGCGGTCAGTTCGTAAAAGTTACATTGGTCCCGTGCGAGGTGTTCGTTTTCTCCTACGGGGTCTTTTGGGGGCTACTTTGGATTTTTACCCTTTAACGGCTTGTTTTTAAGTCTAAGTGTGATTTTTTCAAATTATCATCATACTGTCAAATCGGGAGACCCGGGACTATGCGGTCAGTTCCTACAAGTTACATTGGTCCCGTGTGAGCTGTTCGTGCCTCTTACGGGTCAGTTTCGAGGCTGGTTTGGGTTTTCACCCTTCAACGGCTTATTTTTATGTCTTTGATTTTTGCAAATTATCATCATTTTCTCAAATCGTGCGATCCTGGACTACGCGGTCAGTTTTTATAAGTTACATTGGTCCCGAGCGTGGTGTTCGTGCCTCTTACGGGTCCGTTTGGGGGTTGGTTTAGGTTTTCACCCTTTAACGACCTGTTTTTAAGTTTAAGTGTTTTTTTATGAATTATCGCCGTATTCTCATGCCAGGAGATCCGGGACTACGCGGTCAGTTCCTATAAGTTACATTGGTCCCGTGCGAGGTGTTCATGCCTCCTACGGGGACGTGTGGAGGTTTTTTTTGGTTTTCACCCTCTAACGGCCTGTTTTTAAGTCTATGTGATATTTTTGCAAATTTTTGTCGTATTTTCAAACCGAGAGATATGGGACTACGCGGTCAGTTCCTACAAATTACATTAGTCCCATGCGAGGTGTTCGTCCCTTCTACGGGGTCGTTTGGGGGCTGGTTTGAGTTTTCGCCCTTTAACGGCTTGTTTTTAAGTCTAAGTGTGATTTTTGTAAATTATCATCATACTCTCAAACCAGTAGACCCGGGACTACGCGATCAGTTCCTACAAGTTACATTGGTCCCATGGGAGGTGTTCGTTCCTCCTACGTGGTCATTTGGGGGCTGATTTGTGTTTTCACCCACTAACAGCTTGTTTTTAAGTCTAAGTCTGATTTTTGTAAATATATCATATTCTCAAACCGGGAGACCCGGGACTACGCGGTCAGTTCCTACAAGTTACATTGGTCCCGTACGAGGTGTTCGTGCCACCTACGGGGTCGTTTGGGGGCTGGTTTGGGTTATCAACCTTTAACGGCTTATTTTTAAGTCTAAGTGTGATTTTTGCAAATTATCGTCATATTCTCATACTGGGAAACCCGGGACTACGCGGCCAGTTCCTACAAGTTACATTGGTCCCGTGCGAGGTGTTCGTGCCTCCTACGGGGACGTTTGGGGGTTGGTTTGGGTTTTCACCCTTTAACGGCCTGTTTCTAAGTCTAAGTGTTATATTTACAAATTATCATCTTATTCTCAAACCGGGAGCCCCGGGACTACGCGATCAGTTCGTACAAGTTACATTGGTCCCGTGCGAGGTGTTCGTGCCTCCTATGGGGCTGTTTGGGGGCTGGTTTGGGTTCTCACCCTTTAACGGCTTGTTTTTAAGTCTAAGTGTGATTTTTGCAAATTATCGTCGTATTCTCAAACCGGGAGCCTCGGGACTACGCAGTCAGTTCGTACAAGTTACATTGGTCCCGTGCGAGGTGTTTGTGCCTCCTACGGAGTCGTTTGGGGTTGGTTTGGGTTTTCACCCTTTAACGACTTGTTTTTAAGTCTAAATGTGATTTTTACAAATTTTTTTCATGCTCTCAAACCGGGAGACTCGGGACTACGTGGTCAGTTCGTACAAGTTACATTAGTCCCGTGCGAGGTGTTCGTGACTCCTACGGGGTGGTTTTGAGCCTGGTTTGGGGTTTCAACCTTTATCGGCTTGTTTTTTAAGTTTAAGTGTAATTTTTACAAATTATTGTCATATTCTAAAACTTGGAGACCCGGGACTACGCGGTCAGTTCCTACAAGTTACATTCGTCCCGTGCGAGGTGTCCGTGCCTCCTTCGGGGACGTTTGGGGGTTGGTTTGGTTTTTCACCCTTTAACGGATTGTTTTTAAGTCTAAGTGTTAGATTTGCAAATTATCGTCATACTCTCAAACCAGGAGACCCGGGACTGCATGGTTAGTTCCTACAAGTTACATTGGTCCCGTGCGAGCTGTTCGTGCCTCTTACGGGTCAGTTTCGGGGCTGGTTTGGGTTTTCACCCTTAAATGCCTTATTTTTAAATCTTTGATTTTTGCAAATTATCGTCATATTCTCAAACCGGGAGACCCCGGACTATGCGGTCAGTTCCTACAAGTTACATTGGTCTCGTGCGAGGTGTTCGTGCCTCTTACGGGTCCGTTTGGAGGACGGTTTAGGTTTTCACCCTTTAATGGCTTGTTTTTAAGTTTATATGTTGATTTTTTATGAATTATCATCGCATTCTCATGCCTAGATACCCGTAACTACGCGTTCAGTTCCTACAATTTACATTGTTTCCGTGCGAGGTGTCCGTGCCTCCTACGGGGACGTTTGGTGGTTGGATTAGGTTTTCACCTTGTAACGGCCAGTTTTTAAGTCTAAGTGTTATTTTTGTAAATTATCGTCGTATTCTCAAACCGGGAGACCCAGGACTATGCGGTCAGTTCCTACAAGTTACATTGGTCCCGTGCGAGGTTTTCTTTCCTCCTACGGGGTTGTTTGAAGGCTGGTTTGGGTTTTCAACCTTAAACGGCTTCTTTTCAACTGTTTTATTTTTGCAAATTATCGTCATATTCTCAAACTGGGAGACCTCGGACCACGTGGTCAGTTCCTACAAGTTACACTGGTCACATGCGAGGTGTTCGTGCCTCTTACGGGTCCCTTTGTGGGATGGTTTATGTTTTCACCCTTTAACGGCCAGTTTTTAAGTTTAAGTGTTGATTTTTGCGAATTATCATCTTATTCTCAAGCCAGGAGACCCGCGCCTACGCGGTCAGTTCCTACAAGTTACATTAGTCCCGTGCGATGTGTCCATGCCTCCTACAGGGACATTTGGTGGTTGGCTTAGGTTTTCACCCTCTAATGGCCTATTTTTAAGTCTAAGTGTTATTTTTCCAAATTATCATCGTATTCTCAAACCGGGAGACTCGAGACTACACGGTCAGTTCCTACAAGTTACATTGGTCCCGTGCGAGATGTTTGTGCCTCCTACGGGGACGTTTTGGGGGTTGGTTTGGGTTTTCACCATTTAACGGTATGTTTTTAAGTCTAAGTATTATTTTTGCAAATTATAATCGTATTCTCAAACCGGGAGCCCCGGGACTATGCGATCAGTTCTTACAAGTTACATTGGTCCCGTGCGAGGTGTTCGTACCTCGTACGGGGTCGTTTGGGGGCTGGTTTGGGTTCTCGCCCTTTAACGGCTTATTTTTAAGTCTAAGTGTGATTTTTTCAAATTATCATCGTATTCTCAAACCAGGAGCCCCGAAACTATGCAATCAATTCGTACAAGTTACATTGGTCCCGTGCAAGGTGTTCGTGCCTCCTACGGGGACGTTTAGGGCTTGTTTGGGTTTTTGCCCTTAACGGCTTATTTTTAAGTCTAAGTGTATTTTTGCAAATTATCATCCTGCTCTCAAATCGAGAGACGCGAGACTACGCGGTATGTTCCTACAAGTTACATTAGTCCCATGCGAGGTGTTCGTGCCTCCTATAGGGTCGTTTGGGGGCTGATTTGGGTTTTCACCCTTTAACGGCTTATTTTTAAGTTTACGTGTGATTTTTGCAAATTATCGTCATATTCTGAAACCGGGAGACCCGAGGCTACGTCAATTCGTACAAATTACATTGGTCCTGTGCGAGGTGTTCGTGACTCCTAAGGGGTCGTTTGGGTGCTGGTTTTTGTTTTCAACCTTTAACGGCTTGTTTTTAAGTCTAAGGGTGACTTTTGCAGATTATCGTCATATTCTCAAACCGGGAGATACGGGACTACGCGTTCAGTTCCTACAAGTTACATTGATCCCGTGCGAGGTGTTCGTGCCTCCTACGGGGACATTTGGGGGTTGGTTTGGATTTTCACCCTTTAATGACCTGTTTTTAAGTCTAATTATTATTTTTGCAAATTATGGTCGTATTCTCAAACCGGGAGCCCCGAGACTACGCGGTCAGTTCATTTAAGTTACATTGGTCCCGTGCGAGGTGTTCGTACCTCCTACGGGGTCGCTTGGGGACTAGTTTGAGTTTTCACCCTTGAACGGCTTCTTTTTAGTCTAAGTGAGATTTTTGCAAATTATTGTCATACTCTCAAACCGGGAGACCTGGGACTACGCGATCAGTTCCTACAAGTTACATCGGTCCCGTGCGAGGTGTTCGCGCCTCTTATGGGTCAGTTTCGGGGCTGGTTTAGGTTTTCACCCTTTAACGACTTGTTTTTAAGTCTTTGATTTTTTCAAATTATCGTCATATGCTCAAACAGGAAGACCCCGGACTACGCGGTCAGTTCCTACAAGTTATATTGGTCCCGTACGAGGTGTTCGTACCTCTTACGAGTCCGTTTGGGGGCTGGTTTAGGTTTTCACCCTTTAACGACCTGTTTTTAAGTTTAAGTGTTGATTTTTATGAATTATCGTCGTATTCTCATGTCGATAAACCCGGGACTATGCGGTCAGTTCCTACAAGTTACATTGGTCCCCTGCGGGGTGTTCGTGCCTCCTATAGGGACGTTTGGTAGTTGGTTTAGGTTTTCACCCTCTAACGACCTGTTTTTAAGTCTAAGTGTTATTTTTTCAAATTATCATCCTATTCTCAAACTGGGAGAACCCAGACTACGCGATCAGTTCCTATAAGTTACATTTGTCCCGTGTGAGGTGTTCGTGCCTCCTACGGGGTCATTTGGAGGTCGTTTTGGGTTTTCAACCTTTAACGGCTTGTTTTTAAGTCTAAGTGTTATTTTTGGAAATTATCATCATATTTTCAAACTGTTTGACCCTGGACTACGCCGTCAGTTCCTATAAGTTACATTGGTCCCGTGTGAGGTGTTCATGCCTCCTACGGGGACGTTTGGGGGTTGGTTTGGGTTTTCACCCTTTAATGGCCTGTTTTTATGTCTAAGTGTTATTTTTGTAAATTATTATCATCTTCTCAAACCGGGAGCTCCAGGACTACGCGACGAGTTCGTACAAGTTACATTGGTCCCATACAAGGTGTTCGTGCCTCCTACTGGGTCGTTTGGGGTCTGGATTGGGTTTTCACCCTTTAACGGCTTATTTTTAAGTCTAAGTGTTGATTTTCGCAAATTATCATCATATTCTCAAATCGAGAGACCCGAGAGTACGCGGTTAATTCCTACAAGTTACATTGGTCCCGTGTGAGGTGTTCGTGCCTCCTACGGTGTCGTTTGTGGGTTGATTTGGGTTTTCACCCTTTAACGACTTATTTTTAAGTCTAAGTGTTGTTTTTTGCAAATTACCATCATATTCTCAAACTGGGAGACCCGGGACTACGTGGTTAGTTCCTACTAGTTACATTGGTCCCGTACGAGGTGTTCGTGCGTCTTACGGGGTCGTTTGGTGGTTGGTTTGGGTTTTCACCATTTAACGGCATATTTTTGAATTTTAAGTGTTGATTTTTGCAAATTATCATCATATTCTCAAACCGAGAGAACCGCGACTACGCGGTTAGTTCGTACAAGTTACATTGGTCCCGTGCGAGGTGTTCGTGCCTCTTACGGGGCCGTTTGAGGGCAGGTTTAGGTTTTCACCCTTTGACGGCTTACTTTTAAGTCTAAGTGTTGGGTTTTTTAAATTATCGTCTTATTCTCTAACCGAGAGACCGGTGACTACGCGGTCAGTTCCTATAAGTTACATTGGTCCCGTGCGAGGTGTTTGTGCCTCCTATGGGGTCATTTGGTAGGTTGTTTAGGATTTCACCCTTTAACGACCTATTTTTCAGTCTAAGTGTTATTTTTGCAAATTATCATCATTTTCTCAAATCGGGACACCCCGAACTACGCAGTCAGATTCTACAAGTTATATTGGTCCCGTGCGAGGTGTTTGTGCCTCTTACGGGATCGTTTGGGGGATGGTTTAGGTTTTCTCCCTTTAACGGATTGTTTTTAAGTCTAAGTGCTGATTTCTGCCAGTTATCGTCATGTTTTCAAATCGAGAGACCCGAGACTACGCGGTCAGTTCCTACAAGTTACATTAGTCACGTACGAGGCGTCCGTGCCTCTTACGAGTCCGTTTGGGGGTTGGTTTTGTTTTTCACCCTTTAACGGCTTATTTTTAAGTTTTAAGTAATGATTTTTGTGAATTATCGTTGTATTTTCAAATCAGGAGATCCGGGACTACGCGGTTAGTTCCTACAAGTTACATTGGTCCTGTGTGAGGTGTTTGTGCCTCTTACGGGGCCATTTGGGGGTTGATTTAGGTTTTCACGATTTTAACCATTTATTTTTAAGCTTAATCTAGATGTTTTCAAATTATCGTCATATTCTCAAAGAGGTAGAAAACTACACTAAACACCGAGTATAATAACATTGATATGGCGAAAGAAAAAGGGCATATAATAATAGTGATTGTAGTAGTAATAGTAGTAGTGCTCACTTAGATTCAACTAGACAAGCACAAAAATCAAAACCCATTTACAACACTAAAGTGCTCACCTAGATTCATCCGTTCAAAAGTGATATAATATTTCCAATCATCAATCCCTGTAATCGTCAACGCCTTATCAAGAAAACCCCTCCGGTGCTCTTGTTCGGCCAAATTTCCAAAACACCCACAAAATCATAGATACATAGAAATTCAATAGCGTTTCAGAAGTTAGTTTTTAAGATTATCCCAAATTGACGAATCCAAACCATATCCGAGTCTAAAATTTTATTGTGCCCAACGTACCAATTAGAGAAGCCTTCGCATACTCCATGTTTAGCCAAAACTCCAAGTGTAGCAAGCATCTTCCTCTTATGATTTCTCTAATAGTCCCTGTTTAGCCAAACCCAATCAAATTCAAAAGTTAATCATCAATTCAAGTTTGAAATAAAATTGTATTTGCAATTGATGTATCAAAAGTTAATCATCAATTCAAGTATTTGCAATTGATGGACATTTTGTTATTCAATATACAAAATTTTGATACATCATTTTCCAATAACTAAACGGAGTTGATTGATAGAATCTTACATAGGGATACAAATGACTGTAAGAACGGTATTGAAACATGGATACATGTAATTGTTTCAACGATAGAGCCAACTTCATTACGAAGAATAAATAATTCTTTTGAAATAGATGACTAATTCAGCACAACTGATTTACCTAATTCGATTCGAACATCAAAAGACTCTTTACATGGCCACCCCTTATTTCCATCACATTTGAGCATCTTGAAAGTTAAGAAATATTATAAAACCAAATAAATACTTACACAGATGATACATAAATTATAACTTTCATACTTTTTTAGGTTAAAACATATAAGATGTGCAAAACATACCTTTTTTTTCACAAAAATAATTGAACTATTTAAATTTGTAGAATAATGCTCTCAAAACTTCAAAATTTTAGAAGCAATTTCATTAGATTCAATTAAACACCCCCTCCCAACATCATTGATTAAGATAACCAAATTGGGAGGTGTATTTTTTAACTCAATTGAAAATCATAATAAAATTAAAATTATATCACAAGTAAAATAATGCACATCATATACAGTTGATCACTCACATGTATATGGGTTGCTTCGAGGGTTTGAGGCTACTTCCATGGCAGCTGATGCTCCTATCATTACAACTCTTTGCAACCGTTCACGAATTCGAGTTTCCTTACAAGTCCAAAGTATGAAGTCTGTCAACAACTAGAGAAAAAATACAACTGTAACCTCTGATGTTTTAGATTACATCAAAATGAAAGCTAAAGATTAAAAAAATAATTTGAGACAAAAGCTCCAAGCTTGTTTCACATTTTTCAATATCGCAGCATACCATAAATGATCATTTCAATATCTGTTACAGTATACACACACACACACACACACACGTATAATTCGACATATTAAATAAAAAAACACAGCAATTCATAAAACTCTAGCTTATCAGTGCTTATTTTATACACGAATTTGAAAAGAAAAAAGGGGCATTGAAATGGAAGGGCTTATTTTTACCTTAACCTCATTCTTGGATAAAATTTGCCAGCCTTATCTCACCTTCTTCCATGTTTGTTTCTTTCTCTACTTCTCCCTTCTCCTCCTCTTCTCCTCTTCCCCTTCATTTCCATTTTTTCTTCCCTCGTCACTATCATCATAGTCGTCATCATCATCACTACTACAGCCTGTAACAAACCCTAATTTCTCCCCCTATACCAAGGCGGAGGCTTACCACTTCGAGGTCGGGGTCAAATATCCATTGACGACGAACAGAGGCAGGGATGTAGAGAGGTTATACGGTGTAAGATTTGTGGTTGTGGGTGGGTTGGTCTCAGGAAGAATTGGGCTGAGAAAAACTAGGGGGATTTCTTGAACGTGAGAGAGAGAGAGAGCGGGAGACAAAAAATAATCGAGGGAGGTAATTTTTTTTTAGGATATTTATATTTTAGCAAAGTGTTCTCAATTTTGGCACACTTTTAAACGGTACCAAAATTTGGCACTGCTTAAAAGTGTGCCATATTATCATTAAACCGTGCCAAAATTTGGCACAGTTTTAAACTGTGCCAAATTTTTAACATCAAGGTGTGATAAATTGGTGTTTTTGGTGTAGTGCATGTCCAAGGTAACATCGATGATGTCAGGGCCTTCTTTTGTGTGGTTGCATTCCCCTAGTTACACCCTTCGATGAGCTGAAAGGGGATCGGTGCATCTAAAGAATCGTTCTCATGCGATGGACCCGAAGGAGTTGGGCCTGAAGGAGGAGGTCCTTAGGCCTGCGATATGCCTTTTTTTTATTTCCTTAATTTCTTTCTTTTTTCTCATGCTTGACTGATTTGATCTTTTCCATTCTTCCTCGCAGCATAACAGTGTTTTGACCCCTAGTCTGAAGGACATTAGGGACTGAATATCTTGGACGACAGCTCATATTCGTGAGGCGGTTCTGGTGACTTTTTTCTTGGTGTCGAATGGCGCGTCCGAGGAAGGGTTTGGCTCTGGAAGTAGGGGAACATCGTCTCGTCGCAGGGGGAAGAGGGCTCGCTGTAGGGATGGGGGATCTTAGAGAGAGAGAATAGAAAGAAGAAAGAGAGAAATTGGGTTGTGGATGAGTCCAGTTGTTTTTCCACTTTTCCTATAAAATATCAATGTAACAGAGCAAAATATATGAAGAATAAAGTTTTTTTTTGTTAATTTTCTTTGATTTAATGATTAAAGCACATGCACTTTTTACCTTTTTGCTGAACCATAAAAAGAATTTGAAAATTGATTTGATAAATATTTTACTTAAAATGAGATTAGTAACAGTATAAGTATAAAGGAAGTTCATAATTTCCTTAGATAAAAATTATTTTTATTGGGTTTTTTTATTTTGACAAAAGAGGCAAAAAGGGATTTTCCCAAAATGGGGGGTTGCCAATCCGCATGACCTCTGTCCTGCCTATCGGCATATCAGTCAAGTCCAATCAATCCAAGACTTTGATTGCACTTTCATCAATTTCTTGGTACTTGGTTGGCCACGTTTTACTCTGAATTCTGCAGGGTTTCTTGTCCTTGATTGAGAGTTTCCAAGTATAAAAAGGAGTGTAAATGGGGCTTTCCTCCTCACACTTTCATCTTCTTTCTTTTTCACAATATTTCTTCCTTATTATTTCTTGGTTTTGCAAGATGGATCTCCCTGGTAGCATTGAGTTCTCCAACTACCTCGAAGCCTTGTAAGCAATGTGTTCTTACAATGTTGATTATGACGCCTTCCACATGCGACGAGTCTCTTTGTGGTGCAAACCCATTGAGTGCAACATGTTGACGGCGGTTGTTGATTTTTGGTATCCCAAGGATCATGTCTTCCGCTTTGGGTTAGATGAGATTTGTCCTCCTTACGAGGAATTTTCTTCCATTCTAGGGATAAATCCCAGTGTTGTTGTGGATCAGTCTGAGTTTTCCCATTCTACCAAGGAATTGCTGGCTGGACTTCTTCATATTTTTCCCTCGGTGGCCACGTCAATATTTACGGGGGGGAATGATTTCTCTTCTGGATGTGTTGCAGTTCGAGCATTCGCAGGACATGAATGATGCTGGATATTGTGGGGCCGTCATCCTAGGCATTATTTCAAAAGTTTTGTGGGTGACTGGGGAGACACTAGTGGACCCCCATCTGGTTGCTATTGTTTCTTCGATGTCATACCATCGCAGTCTTGCAGCAGTGATACTAACGGAGACCTTGAATGGCCTAGATGCCTAGCGAGAGGGTCATTCTGACTTTATGAGGGGTATCCTTGTAATGTTATTTATGTGGCAATCATAAATGTTTCATATAGCGGTCCCACCTGAGTATCCTTTGTCGGCGGTGCCAAACTTCTTCTCGTTCTATTTTATTAGAATAGGCCTAGACATTGAGAGTTGGGGGAACTGTTTTGCAAAGCATGGGGCTCGAGGTTTATACTGGTATGTGCCTTAGTGGGGGGAGTTGCTGCCCATTCTGGAACTCGGGGACTAGCAATATGTATTATTAGTAGGCCTTAGGTAGACCTTTTTCTACTTTCTCTAGCAATTGTTGTGCTAATTTGGTTGGGAGAAAATCATTCCACCACGGACACCAAACTTTTTTTTTATGGAGGACCTGATAGACGTATGCTCATGCGGCTTGGTTCTCTGTGGGAGAATCTTCATCCGTCAACCCGTTCTTCTTTGTCTACTGGGCGAGTCTGGCATGTCTCTGGGGACTACATGAAGTGGTTATGGAGGAAGGTAGAGCCCAGGATGCTAGCTGTACAGACTAGTCAAAGGTGGTTTGCCATATCTGACACCATGGAGGGAGGCGTTGTGGTCTACCCCAAGCTAGTCCGAGCTTATCACTCTATGGAGCATCTGTGATCCTCTATTCAGGTAGGGGAAGTTTGGGGAGCCCAGGATGCAGATGATGATGGTGCCGGTTCCTCTGGAAGTTACGGGTGGGGATTTGGAAAGCTTTTTTAATAGGTGTGTTTTTGTGTTGTGTGGGAATAATAATTGGAGGTGATTTTCAAGAGTAGTGGGGCTTGTTATTATCTGGGTTTTTTAGCAGGTTTAGTGCTAGAAAGGGAAGTCGTTTGACTCCTTACGTCGATGTAATCATACAAAATTTTCAGATAATGAAGTAAATAAGTTTTTGATCATCTAATTGTGCCTCTTTATGACTTTTGCATTTTGAATTATCCATAACAATTGCTAAGGCATACATAATCCTTTTGTTAATGTATATGAAAAAATGAACTGTCATTCTCGGGGATAAGAAAAGAAGAACCTCTTATGAAAAAGAAGGGGGTGTGCTGATGTGAAGCGAATGAGCTTCCTACGTACCTATGAGGGTTTTGAAAAAAAATTAAATTCATTTTTGAAAATGTTTTTAGAGGATTAGACCCACGTAGTTCTGGGTAGGGGAAAATAAGATATTTTTTTAAGAATAGAAGGGAGATGAGAATAGTCATAACTTGATGAGATTTTGAACTAGGGGTAGAATTTCTTGAGATGGTCCAAGTTGATTGGATGCCACATTTTTCTCCATCGAGGTCCGTGAGCACAACGACGCTTCCCGACAAGATCTTCTTCACAATGTAGGGGTCTCTCCAATTGGTCTTAAATTTTCTTCTAGGGTCCTAGATGGGTTCTACTATTTCTTTGAGGGATAGGTCCCTTTTTCAAACACCACAATCCTTGTCTCTCTTATTGAAGGATCGCGCTATATGGCGATGGTACCCTTGTATATGATATAGAGAGTTCAATCTCCCCTCATCCAAGAGGGATAGCTCGTCAAGATGACTTTGGTACCAGTATTCTTCGTTAACCTTTCTCTCAAGCATAATGTGAAGCAAAGGTATTTCCAGCTCCTCAGGCAGGACTGCTTCCTTATCGTAGACTAGAGAGTAAGGGGTAACCCCAGTAGAGGTTTAAATTGAAGTGCAGTAGCTCCAGAGGGCATAACGAATCCTGTCGGTCTAATCACGACAACTTTAGGTAATCTTACTAATGATGACTTTGAGATTCTTGTTGGCTTCTTTGACCGCCCCATTGGTTTGAGGTCGGTATGGAGAGTATTTGTGCCTCTGAATTCCATACTCGTCGACCACCTCCGTAACTTCCACCTCAAAATGTAACCCATTGTCTGATACCAGCTCGTGTGGGAACCTATATTAGCAGATGATGTTTTTCATTATGAATTTGTCCAATTTCTTGGTATTTAGAACTATGTATGACTCGACTTCAACCTATTTGGTGAAGTAGTCAATAGTGACTAGGATGAACTCATGCCCATTGGATGCTTTCGGTGTAACTTTCCTTATGATGTTGATGGCCCATGTAGCTTAGAGAATAGTTAGCACTTGAGATAACTTTGAACGTAGGTTGTACAGTCCTGAACCATGGTAGTCCAGTAGTAACCTTACCGAATGATCTTTTTAGCGAGCGCATAGTCGTTCATGTGGGGTCTTCATTCCTCGCTGTGGATTTTCTGCGTCATTTCTTCAATGTTAGCCCTTGCGATGCAGTGTAATTGGGTTACATCGAAGTTTCTCTTAAATAGTGATTTCATCACAAACAATATACTGGGCGACCAATCTACGAAGAGTTTCTCGATCTTTCTTATTATATCCTTGGGGATACCTACCGTGTTTGAGGAGGCACCAAATATCATAGTACCAACAGTTGGCTATTTCGAGTTCTTCCTTTGTGCTGAGATCGATGTGGTAGTAGTGGGTTGATTTGTCTTAATTTTGGAAAAGGAAAGGGTCTATAGCTATTCCTTCGGGCATGTCAATCATGGAGGCTAATGTGGTAAAGTGTCAACCAGGTTGTTTTTTGCTGGGGGCTGATAGTGGAAGGTGATTTCTTAGAATTGGGAAGCTAGTTCTTCAAGGTGGGCATGGAAGGGTAGGACTTTCTCATCCTTGACTTTCCATTTCCTGAGTACTTGACCGATGATGAGGGTTGAATCCTCGTAGACATCGAGGTATCGAATTCCTTTCTTGAGGTCAACTTTGAGGCGTACCGTGCACGCCTCGCATTCAGTCATGTTATTAGTTCAAGGGAAATTCAATTTGATGGCAATGGAAGTGTGGGAGTCATGAGAGGAAATTTGGAGGATTACAATGCCATATCCTTTTTTGTTGGTAGCGCCGTCAAAGAACATTTTCCATCAAATATTTTCTTGGGAGGCGTAAGGATATTCTCATTTGGGAATTCGGAAATCCATACATCGTCTTCTTCCATCGGGTAGTCAGTAAGGTAGTCAGAGATGGATCTCCATTTCAGGGCTTTCTGTGGGACATAGGTGATATCAAACTCGGATAGGAGCATCAACCAATGTACTATTTGCTTGGATATGGCACGACACTTGAGTAGGTACTTAATGGGATACGATTTGGATAGGGAAGGTGAGCATATAGTGTCATAACTTTTAGGTAACCCAGACAAAAGCGACACAAGATTTTTCCAAGGCGGTGTAGTTAACTTCATAACTAGCCTATTTTTTACTGGCATAGTAGATGGGTTTCCTCTTGCAAGTTTCTTCAAGGTATTGGGCTAGTAAAGGCCTGACTCTCGTATCGGTCACGGTTAGGTATAGGAGTAAGGGAAGACCAGGTTGTGGTGGAATGAGCACCGGAGGTCGGGTTAGGTATTACTTAACTCGGTTGATGTCTTCTTGGCCAGATTCGTTCTAGACCTTGTTTGAATCCTTTCAGGGGATTTTAAAGATGGGTTCATATATAGAGGTCAATTCACTGATGAATCAAATGATGTACTGTAATTTCCCAAGGAATCCTGGGACTTTTTTATCCGTCCAGGGAGGTGGCATCTCAAGTATGGCTTTCAGCTTAACAGGATCTACCTCTATCCATTTCTCACTAACCATGAATCCCAAGAGTTTTCTTTAGTAACACCGAAGACACATTTATGTGGAATGAGCCGCATTTCCTACTGTCACAGTCGTTCAAAGAATTTACGAAGAGCAAAAACATGACCTTCTCTAGTCTTGGAATTGATAATCATGTCATCTACATAGATCTCGACTTCCTTGTGTATCACATCATGCAGAATAGTTGTGGAAGACCTTTGATAGGTAGCCCCTGTATTTTTTAGACCAAATGGCATGGCAGTGTAGAAAAATATTCCCCAAGTGATGACGAATGCGGTTTTCTCTTGATGATCAGGGTGCATCTTGATCGGGTTATTTCCGAAAAACCCATCGATGAATGACTTGAGAGTATGACTGGTTGTATTTTCCATAATAATATTGATGTTAGGTAGTGGGTAATCATCCTTCAGAGAGGGCTTATTCAAGTCTGGGTAGTAGACACACATGTGAACCTTCCCTCCTGATTTTGGCACGGGTACGATATTGGCTATCCATGTGGGATAGTCAATTACTTGAATGACGCCCACATTCAATTGCTTGACCACTTATTCTTTTACTTTGAGTGACCATTCGGTGCGAAGCTTTCGCAGCTTCTGTTTGATTAGTTTACATTCCAGGAGAGTTGGGATCTCATGATGTGCTATCTCAAAGTCAATATCGGGCATATCATTGTAGGACCATGCGAAGACATCCACAAATTCCTTCAAAAGTTCTTCAATTTGTGTGCACTCGTGCTCATCAAGGGTATCCCCTATTCTAATATAGGGCATTTGGCTACTAAAATCGAGATAAATAGCAATAACTTTATCTTCATTAACTTGAACGCTATTATGTTATTTGTTATTAACGTTATTTAAATCAGTTAAGAATTGATTATTTGCAAATTCATCATCATTAAGAGTTTGATTGGAATCATGTAAGGCACATCAAGATACTCAAAATCTTCATTTATTTCATTGATAGGAAAAACAAAAATGAGAACCTCATCGTAGGAGGTCTCAATTACATCAGAGTGAGAGGAAATAACTAAAGGGGAAAGGGGGTAAACAACGGGGTTAGGTTAAACATTAGCAGGTGGCACCGGTACAACATGCAAGTTAAGAAGAGGTGGCACACGTGATTGATCGAAGATGCTGATATACCTTTTCTTAATTGATATACCTTTTCTCAATTGACATGCTGAACCGAAATTCCATTAGCAGGTTGAATATCAGCAGGTGGCATAGGTGCAGCATGTCAATTGAGAAAAGGTATATCATCATCTTCGATGAGGTAGGATGGATCAGATGATGTAGTCCCTGAATGGATCATGCGGAGTGCCAGCCCTAGTATCTGTAAGTTAAAAGAATCCCTATAGTAACTTCCTTCAGACCCCTGTTATCAACTATGGTCTCCTCAGTGAGTGGTTGTACATAGTTTTGGGAACTTTCGGCCCTGAGGTAGCTCTCTTGAAAAATGATCACCATTCTTGGTTTCATCCTCTTATCCATAGGGCCATACCAAGGTTCAGGGAAGGTGCAGAAGGGGAAATCTTCACCCTCTCTGATGAACCTTCCATTTATGGAATCTCCCCAGACAATCTGGAACTTTCTAACTTTCTCTTCAATCGAGGTTGATGGATCAATCTGAGTTCTTCTTCTGATGGTTGATATCCCAAGCCACATGGAGGAAAGGCCTCCTTCAACATGATAGGTTCAGTTATCCCTTGTGATCTTTTCCCTAGCCCCAATCCAGTCATGAAGTGTATATTCTTTAACATTTGGATTACATTGATGTTTCCATGAGGATCATATTCTAGACAAACCTTTTGTTTAAAGTCATCCTCTACTGGGAGTAAGAGTGGTTCGAATTGGAAGCCTGATAGTAGTATATCGTTCACCCCATGTTGTATCTCGAGTACCGGATTATTAGTGCTTGCATTCTCGATGTTATCACTGTCTCCCAAGATGGTGATAACTTGTCCATTGATAAAGAATTTTAATTTCTTATGAAGGGAAAAAGACACCCATTCGATGTTGTTGATCCACGATCGTTCGAGGGGTAGATTAAAGCAGGCTGGGATGTCGATGATGTGGAATTCAACAATAATATTTATAGGTTTAGCCCCTATTGCAAGCTTGATAGATCCCATCACTTCACGGAGTGTGTTGTCGTAGGCACGTACAATAGCGGAGGTTAGAGAAAGGTCGCTCAATTTCAATCCCAAACAGTTTAGAGTCCTTAGTTGTCACACATTCAGAGTTGATCCATTGTCGACGAGTGAGAGAGGAACAATTTTCCCAATGACTTCAACATAAATATTAAGTGCATGATTGTGGTTGGTACCGGTGTTAGGGATTTCCTCTTCAGAAAAATATGAGCATTCGAGAAGAGGTCAAGAATCCAAATAAGTTCACTTCTTATTCTGACATGGTTGAGGGTGAAACTGTGGGTCCTATGAGTAGCTTGATTAGGGTATTTTGATGTAGTTGGGAAGACATGAAAAGTACTCATAGGGTAACGTTAGCTTGAGTTTTCTTCAGTTGATGAAGGACCTTACTTTCTTCAAGAGTAATTTCTGGCATAAGGAGATTCTAAACACATTTCCCTTTATCGCTTGCTGATGGTTGTAAGCTTGAGTTCTGCTAATGTCTCCCCGACCTAGTCATGTGGTTCACGAAAGAGGGGAAAAACATAAACCCTATTTCTTCATCAATATTGGGTTTCTTAGCTACCTAGTTGATCTCTCATAGAAGCTCTTCAAATGATATCACCCCATATAAGTTGGCTATTAAACTGGTCTTTCTTTAATCTGGCTCACCATCTGAATCCTTGGAATCGTCCCCCTATCCGGTGGCAACCGTATTGTCTTTCCATATAAATTTAATACCCTCTACCACTTCTATGGCCTCTTCATATAATTATTCTCATTCGATAGGGAAATACAGGACTAAAGGAACAAGTGCCCTTGTAATTTCAAAGCGTCAAGCACCTTGGATATGCAGCAAATATCACCAGTCTGTTGAAACAAATCTGCCATGATCCAAACCATGTCATCTAGACTGACCTCGTCGGTTGGAACTACCCAATTATCTGAATATTGTGCCCATTTTCGAGTTTTTAAGAATAGCCCACTGAATCTTTGACAGTCGATGATCACCTGGGAGGGTAATTTCAGCCCGAACTCTAGGAGTTGGTTCAGGATTTCTGATAATTCCATAATTTTACCTCCAGAATAGGTACGCATAGCGATGCATTCTCTGGTGAGGAGTGATAAGGTTTGATCAAAAAAACTAACAGGGTGTAAGAGGAAATATGGGAATGTTTGGAGAGGTTTAGGAGAGTATATGGGTGCCACTAGTGATTTACTTGGCATGATTTGGGTAGATGGGTCGAGTTCTGAGTCTTCTTCTAGGAAGATGGCGTTTACATGATTCGGGAGTGGATTATGGGTAGTGTTTGGTTTAGGATTAGCTGGTGGGGCGATGATATCCCTATCAATCATGCTTTGGATTGTGTTTTAAAGATGGAAACATTGGTCGATGGTATGGCCAGCAGTTTGGTGAAAGTCACAACGGTCATTAGGTTTGAAGTTTTTTAGAAGTGGATTTGGTAACTGATGACGGTCCAAGGGTTTGATCAGGTTTTAGTTTAAGAGATCCAGGTAGACTTTGGAGAGAGGAGCATGAAGCTTGGTATATTCCTTCCAAATTGGGTTTGGGTAACTTTTTTATGCCCACAAAGTGGCAGGCTGAGAGATGTTGTTGATAGTAGAGACTGGGGTACTACCTGGCTTTTCAAACTTTCTAAGAGCAAACCGTTTAGACGTTTTCTTCGATTCAAATTCTGTCTTGACAAGACCTTCTTAAATTTTTACTCCTGCTTCTTGGAGGACTCGAAAGTGAGGGTAGTACTGTCCTCCCATTGTTATTCAGACATGGGGTAGGAAGTTATTTTTCACAATGCTGACTTGTTCTTCTTCGAAAGGCCGATTGTTCATGGTAGCTGATTTTTCTCTCCATCTTACTATGAAGTTGTTGACTGATTCCCCAGGATTCCTGTTTAAGTAACTCTAAGTCACGATGGGTAACCTCTATCTCCTCATTGTATTTGTAATATGGTATGAACTCACGGGAAATGTCTACCCAAATGCAAATTCTGGATTCTTTAAGGGATGGGAACCAACGGAGGGCGCTATCTTTGAAAGTCTACTAGAACATCTGAGTCGTGATTTCTTTAGAATCCCGTAGGAGAGTCATGGCTCGGTGATAGCTATAGAGACTGCCTCCAAACTTCTCGATACTGGGCATCTTGAATTTTTTTGGTAACCTGGCTTTAGGATAGGGATACATGTGGGTGTAGTCCATGTAGTTCCTATAGATTATGACCTGGTCAAATTTCTTGGTCAAAATCTTGAGGTCCTCCTTGATTTTATTCAGTTATTCTTCTTTCGAATCAAAAGTTACAAGTAAATTAGCACCTATCTGAGCAAGGTTTGGCATAGGAAGATAGGCTGGGGCAGCCCATTAGTAGGAGGAGTACGTTGAACATGATGGTTTTCTTCAGGTACCCAAATAGGCTTGGGTGTAGGCGAACCCATGGAGCGAGGTAAAATGACCTCAGGAACTTCTGGGATAAGGACCCAGTTTCTCTACATCTCATGAACCTCAATTTGAAGGTTGTCAATTTTGGCAGTGAGCTGAGCCAGAACCATCAACAAATTTGGTTGTACATTCGGCACTTGATATGTGTTCTCCATGGAAGGCAAATGAGTCTCGAACTCAGAGGAAGTAAGGGTACTAACAGAACATTGGGGTAGTTCCACTGAAGATCGAAGTGAATAGGGAGTGAGTCCAAGGGTATGTGATCTATCTGAGAAGGAGAAAAATTAGAATATATTTTCTATAAAGGGAAATTTGTTATTTTTGGAAAGGGGGGAAAATATTTTTGGCATTCCTCGAAAAGATGAAGACGAAAATGTGTTTTTTTTAGGGAAAAGGAGAAAAAATATTTTTGGTATTTCTAATAAAAGAGGGAGAAATGTTTTGGACACTTTTCGAGAAAAAAAGAGAGGAAAAGATTAGAGACGGGTCTCAGCACGATTATTATGTTTATTAGGTTCTCACTTGTATTAAGTTCACCTAAACGAAAAATAAAATGTCAGACGGCACCTGAGCTTGGAAAAATTAGGTTTGCAACATATGTAAAACTACGATTGGACTTGTCACCAAGCTCACGGGCAGGGTCTCATTTTAAAAATTGAGCAAAAATTTGGGCGGTAAGCCGACCCGAAATTTTGGCAGAGTTTTGGGTCAAAATCGACAATCTAACATGTGTGTCCTAGGTTTGACACATATATGCAGGTATGAAGTTGGTTAGGTTAATTGGAATGGGTTCCCCCTTTAGCGTAACTTTCGCAATATATGTCTTGCTTTTTAGGGCAATCGATAAGTGTGGCCAAGCCATTTGATGTACCTGAGTGTCTATGAATTGCCGCACTATATACCTCATGGCGACGGTATGTGTGAGAGAGAAATCAATATACTCGACGTACTTGAAAGAGTTCCCTGTGATATACCTTCCGTCATGACTTTGCTTTAAGCGGTATGATGCGGGAGAATGATTCAATATACATCGAAGGTACTTGGCCAATGGAAGGTGAGAGTCATATAACTTAGGCTAACTACAACCTGTCAGACCAGCGCCCATCATGAAGTGACTCCCTAGTTATGGGACAAATTTTGGTCAGTAACAATGCTCTTTGGTGATGTCGTGTGAATCATGCTTAATTCATTTATTAGTATCTTATGGAGAGACTATCTTTTTCTTGATCATGTCGAATAGGGAGCAAGGCGCAAGTACAAATAGTAAATCTATACTACGCATAGATAAGTGATGTGTGAGTGATGTGTAATTATCTACAAGTGAGTGTGTGATAAGTGAGCATGGACATATACAATTGGAGGTGTGTTCTAGCGACACCTAAGCATGGATTTCTAAGTGATGTTTGCATTATGTGGATAAACGTGATCCTAGGTGCACGTGGTGTGAAGTGTATATGGAGAGTCTTCTATAAGTTTGTGAATAGTATCATAATCATGAGGTACATATGAATAATAAATGGGAACATGCAAATGGGGGGATATACAAGAAAATAAAACACCCATGTAAACATAGTATAACCCTCTTAAAAAAAACTCCCTAGCGGAGTTGCCACTCTGGCCATCCCGGGCTGTGCGACGTTCATTCCGAGGGGGGAGGAGGAGGATCCCTCGAGAAAGAATCTCTTCACGGTCTCACAACCTTCTCTTCAACAAGGTGTTTCGTTCGTCGTCGGTGTGGGGTGAATGTAAAGAGATGGAGTCACCATCCTATTTTGCTCAAAACAGGCAAAAGAACATGTTCCACTTCGAGAGAGCGGCATTAAAGACAAAACTGATGCATATGAAACCAATAGATTGGAGGTCTGGGGGCTAAGTTACCAAATGGGAAGGTGTTAGGCACCCATCCCGCCCTTTCGGTCTCTTATGGGAAAAGGTTAATATTTTTCTTTATCTCCGTGAAGTGTGTGTATGTGTTTATATAATGGAGATTGGAATCATTCGACCCATACCATGAAAAAGGTAGGGTGAGGTCATCCACAGGAATATTCCAAAATAATAACAAATGTAGAAGATAGAATATGAGCATGCATCACGATATTGATCGTTATTGGAAAACGATAATATGTGTGGGATGAAACGCAAACAAACATTATATATATATATATATATATATATATATATATATATATATATATATATATATATATATATATATATATATATATATATATATATATATAATAAAGTAAGAAACTTATATATGTCATAAGATGAAAAGATGATGTCATCAATATGATTGTATCCTTCAATACCTATTTTGCCCTTGAAATTTTTGATTTCCCCCTTCTTCCTTCTTATTAAACTCTCCCTTTAATTCAAAATTTGGGGCCTTTTGGTCATAACCACTTCATCAATTCTTTGGTTTCTCAAACAAACACAACTTTCCTCTCACTTTCCTCTCTTTCCTTTTTACAAATTTACCCCTTAATTTTAAGATTTCCCCCTCTTTTTTTACTTATAAATTTTCATTTTAATTCAAAAATTGGATAGTTTGGTAACCTTATCTCATTTTAATACAGCCCCATCTTTGAACGTGGGAAGTTCTCTACCTCGAGCCTCTCAAAATTTGAGAGGTTTACCTCGAGTCTCACTAAATTTCCTGAGTTCTCACATAACCAAAACGTCTCTCTCTCTCTCTCTCTCTCTCTCTCTCTCTCTCTCTCTCTCTCTCTCTATATATATATATATATATCTCTCTCTCCCCACACTCACACAGAAATTACCTCAAGCCTCAATGGCGTCACTCTCACTGTAGATCTCTCTCTCTCTCTCTCTCTTTCTCTATCGCGCGCGATTTACTATTTCCGGAGCCTTCAACATCCCCATTTTTTGGGAGTGTTGAAGGTTGGGCTTCGGTGCCTTCAACAACATCACGAGGTAGTATTTGGTAGTAATTTTTCATTTTATTTTTTCCAGATCTAACATATTTTTTTTCAGATCTACGAACGTATGTTCTGCTTTCTCACTAACATATTGTTTGTTTGATTTTTAATCTCTTTACTTTTTGCAGATCTTCACTTTGTTTGGACCTATTTTTATCTTTTCTTCATGGGTTTGGGGAATCTTACTATGATTAAAATCATAGCATGTCATAGATACGATGGAACTACGGTATATGTTATATCTGAGTTCTTAAACTTATTGTTTTGAATGTGAATTCTTTGCGCTCAATGAGAATATTTGGTGGATGTTGTTAAAAGTATCTGTTTGTTTATATTTATGATTTTAAGACTTTGGTATCATATTAGTGTCCAGTTTTATGGGTTTTTTTATCTTTTTGACCAAGCCTGAGTATATGGTCAAGTTTTATGGTTTTTTTTCATCTTCGACCAAACCTATCAAATGGGTCTTCAATTATACTCCTTCCAGTTCTCAACTGTTTTTTTTCTTTCTTAAGTTTAGCTTACAATTACTTCAATTTTGTTTTGATTTTTTTTCTTTTAGGTAATCACAGAAAATCTATCAAATGGGAGTTGGGGGTCATGTTGGGTTCAAGCTTCAGCAAAAACTGACTCCAAGAAAATCGAAGAAACTAAAGTCGAACGAGCTGTAAAGGGAAATAATGAAATTAGTTGCAGGTTCAATCAAAACTTATGTATGGAGATTATTTTTGTGCCCATTAATATCAATCACAATGTACAATCTGAAATTTTGAACTCATTTGTAAGGTTAGGATTTTTTTGAATCCATTTGTAAACAAGATTTTATGTTTACTGTTTATACAATACTACATTTTTTTTACTTTGGAGTTCCTAAACTAAGGTCGTATAATATTTTCTTCTCTGTTTATTATCTATTCTTTCCAAATTAGGCTTTTTCCTCTAATTCACAACTGGTAAATCCACTATTTGGATGGGATTGATCTATATGTTCTTGGGGTCCCTCTAATTCCGTAGTCCACTATTTTTTTTCCTAAGAATGCATGGAGCAATATTTATTCCCATATAACATAGTGCACAGCTGCAGATTCAAGCCTAAAGTACAACTCAACGTCCTTTGTTCGCTCATCATTTAGGTAACATAATTTCTAAAACAGATGGGAACTGGCAGCGAGAGGGAACCGGCCTATATGGTTTCCAGAGCCTGAAGGATATCAGCCTTTAAGTCCTCAAAGTCCTCTACTCCAAAACTAAAGTGAACCAAATTGTCCTTGATCCCAAACTTATCCCTTTTCGACTGGCTAATATCCCAGTACGACATAATTGCAGGCTGATCTACAAAGCTCTCACAGCCTCTAAATGAAGGGGCAATATAAGGAATTTTCAAGGCATCAATGAATTTTGCAGTTCTCAGCAAGTCCCCATCAATCTGAAAACTAACCACACCACCAAAACCACTCATTGTCCACTTGGCAAGGTTGTGCTCAGGATGACTAACAAGGCCGGGATAATATACGCAACTCACCTTAGGATGTGGCTCTAAAAGTCTGGCCATCTTCAATCCAGTCATGTTTTGCTGCAGTATACGAAGATGCAGCGTCTTCATTCCGAGAATGATCAGATAAGAAGCATTTGGATTAAGAGCACCACCCATGATGTGATGAAGTTTTCGAACTTTATCCACAAGATTCTCAGGACCACTAATGCAACCAGCAATATATTTTGTAGCAGAATGCAAAATAATGTCAGCACCAAGAGCAAGGGCCTTTTGGTTCATAGGTGTTGCAAATGTGTTCTATTGTTTTTTAACCGTGGTGTTTTTCCTTTCTAAATATGTCACCAGTTGGTATACTATACTTATAGTTATTTCGTACTGAATATATTAATATGAAGTTGTCTTTGAATTCACAGGAATCATACATCAGGAGTGCACTTGGTGATTCGTTGCTTCCTGCTACCATGATTGCACCACATACTGTCATCATAGCTGAGGAGAGTTTTCACAGGGTTGCAAATCAGGCATTTATTTCTTTTTCAAATATATCTCAGGACTGTTTTTGGTGTTTTGAAAGAAACACGTGGCACCTCTATTCAATCCATGGACAAAAGTGAGAATGGGACCTTAACTGAAAGCAAGAAAAGAAGAATGTGTGTTGTAGCCATGGCAATCAAGGTAAAAACACCATTGACTTCATTTCAAAACATGGGCCAAACTTAATGAACCAAAGACTAAATTAAAACAATCTTTGAACAGTGATGAAATTTTCTGGAAACCGAAATCTAGAATTAAATGGATGGCAGCAGGTGATGTCAATACAAGGTACTTTTATGGGGGCAGGTGATGGCAGAATTATAGTTCATTCATTTCAAAGCACGCTCCCTCGAACTTCCTGTTACTGGTTCGATACATATGATCAATGATCGAGGGTTTCATAGTGCACTTTATATGATCGATATTGGCCAAAGCGACCTGTCTGATTCATTTTCTAAGAACCTATCCTATGTGCCAGTTACCAAAAGAATCCAGTCCGTGCTTACAAAAATCAAGAGTTCCACTGGGATGTTCGCCTCAAAAACTTAAATTTTAGGAGCACAACACTGCACAACACTGAAATTTTAGGTGCACAACACTGGTTCATTAGATGTAGCATCCCAAGTCCTTGACTCATGAATTCTATTAGGGACATCTTCATTTTGAGTTATGTCTTTGCTTTTGTGAGCAGGGCTATCTTCTGTACTTAATTACAACATAAACCACTGGAAAAATATTGTAAGATAATAAGAGAACGACATTAGCACCCTTTAGCATGTTGTATTCTTTTGGATAATAAATTTGTTACGAACCTTGCTTAGTAGTGTTTGGGTGGACTCCACCTTTTCTTTTCTTTTCTTTTTTTGTTTTAGTTGTGACCACAATGAATGTACATTTGTGTTTTTTGTTAGTTTTTTAAATATTTTCTCCCATGCCTTAAGTATATTTTTTTTATATTTTCTATTCGAGGTATATGGTTTTAACTTGAGATGCTCCGTTTGATTCACAATTTTGACTTGATGATTGGTGTTTGTGTATAATGGTTTGTTTGATTTATTTACTTTTGACAGATATAATGTTAGATATGATGTTGTGAGGACATAAATAGTGATGTCATTTAATTCTCCATATATAAAATAATAACTGTTATTGTTCACAGGAATATACTTATATTATTCAATCACTTGGTTCAAAGTCTCGGTATCGATCGCCGTATCGGACATTCGGGTTTCAACCCCATCGGGGTATCGATTGCGGTATGTTTTTCATTTAGAGTTGTTCATTTTTCATCTAGAGTATTTCATTTTGTTTTAATCCGCCTAATGAAAATGTTTTAATACACAAAAATGTTAAATCCCCTGTTAAAATGTTTTGTTCCCTTATTTTGTGTGGCAATCAGTTTAAATCCCATGTCAGTAACAAGTCATTCAGGAAAAAATGTGTCGGTTTATTTTTAACAAGGGTTTGACATTCGAGTCTTGGATCTTAAGAGAGAGTCATGACAGATCTAGACAGTGCCACTGCAGTTGGCTTGGTATGTTTTAACTCCCGTGAGTTCCACTGTGTGTAAGAGGTTGTCTTAATGCCCAAACTTTTTTATTTTTAATATTCAGTTTCTTCATGGGGTGAATTTTGCAATTTGTAGAATTGAGTTTTTGTATGTTCAATTGCTTTTGGGTTAAGTTTAGAGTAAAATGTAAAATAAGGCAACTGAAATATATAGGACTGGACTTCTTAATAAATACTAGAGATGGTGTATTGATAAAGGAAATGTAGAGTTTCTTCTCTCTCCAACAGCTCGGAGGAAACTGTGCTTGATCCTTATATAATGTGACATGATGTTCGAAGGTAAATTCATCGTTCAATTGCAAATGTTTGGGGTTTATTCAATTAGCCCAATTTGAACATGCAAAGTTCGCCCAAAGTTTGAACCGGAGAGCTGGAGATTTCCGATCGTAATATCAAGGTTTGATTAGTTACAGATCATGTTAGTGCTCAAGATACAGGAGCCAAAGATGCAGAATTTGATGATGATAGGGGTGGTTTGGTATTAGATATCCAATCTAGAGCGATGCTTATGCTGAAGCTGAATCGTAGGGGTATTGCTTCAAGTATTATAGGGTTCTATTGGAGCCCCTGTGCTTAATGGATCAGCTCCAACTAAAAAATCCATACACATCCCTATGGGGTTTATGTTCATATGCGCTTTTATTTTGTAAGACTGATAATTTTTTTTCAAAATTTCAGTTGTATTTTGGGAGTTTAATTTTGGATCAATTTTTATTTGTATTTTAACTCAAAACTGGGAATAAATGTTTTCTTTTGCAGGATCTCGCACTTGGTTTAGGATTGATCATCATGCTCATTTAACAAAATCTTGATTTGATTTGATTTCAAGTACAAGACCCCAAAATCTGCAGGAAAAAAAGGAGATGTATAGTAGCTCTGAGACCAGCTCCGTGACCTTCTTGGTAAGTTTATTAAATGTACAGTGTTTGAAGATATGCCCTTGATTTGAAGCCCATTAAAAATTTTAGATGCGTTGTAAGTGTTTGAAGATATGCCCTTTTTTGAATTCCTTTAATTTTGTTTATTTAATTTTCTTCTCTAAGTGGATTATCATAATAATAAAGAAGTAGTTGCTCAAGAACTGGTTGAGGAGGAGAACAACATACAAAAAAATGGCTTCTATGAAGAAGTTTCTCATCATAGGCTAAATTAAGCAGGTGTTCACGACGAACAAGATGAGGAGCGCTACTATAGGACAAAGAATCTGGGACAGTCTTCATCTAAGTTGTGAGTTAACCTAAGATTTTTCCAAGAACACGTTGAAAAACTTAAGGCAGTGGACATTGCTGAACGATTTGAGTATTTTTCTAGAGCAAAGAAAGTTGAAAAAAGAGGCTGCTAGCTATGGAAGTTATGATGGTGTTCTCTAGCTGAAAAAAGAGGCTGCTACCTAAGATTTACTGTGTTCTCCAGCTGAATCCCCGAGACGCAATGTATATAATGATTTTAAGTCCACATACTCAAACATGTAAAATAACACTTCAACGATGGACACACATTCTTTTTTGAGTTACATTAACTGTTTCTTTCTTTTTTCTTCTAATGTATGTACTTCAGTTGAGGTGGAAGTTATGTACAGTGTTACTTTAACTGTTTCGTTTTTTTCTTCTAATGTATGTACACATTATTTTTCTGATGTGTATGAGGTGGAATTTATGATGGTGGGAACAAGATGCTCACATAGTACATTGTACGTTCGTCGATTGTAGAAGTTGATTCTATGAAGTTTAGGCATTATTTTACCTCTGTACGTTCGTCGAATTATTTTGTAAAAACACTATTATTGAGTTTGTGATAATATGGACAGGGGATTACTCATTAGAATGGAAGTTGTGATAATTTTTTCATTATAATGAACTTGGCTATAGATTTATGTTTTATGAAGTAGTAGTTTTGTTTTTCTATAGCTCGAAGGTACACTACTTTAGTATTAGAAGGTGAACTCAATTGTAACTTCGATTTGTTTTTCTATAGCTCGAAGGTACACTATTTTAGCGTTTGTAATCTATCATTTCAATTGAATAGCTTAGTATTTTTTTAGATTCATTACATTCACTCACTGCATTTTTTTCTTTAAATCACTTTCTAAAAGCTTGACGTGAATTTCTAAAAAACATTATGATCTTTGGTTTGTTTTCGGAGTTAAAAAACATTACAAACTTTTAAAATTTTGTCGGGGAACGAAATTTTCACCATTTTTTTAGTTAGGTTCTTTGGAAATTTTTGTCCTCTTGCAATTACGTACTTTGGAATTTTCTTCGTGCCTTTAGGAAAGAGCATAAATAAAGAAGTTGCTCCTCTGTTTCGAACTCGAGATTCACTGTAGCTTTAGCGAGGGCACTAGCCATCGTACTAAGGCACGTCTTAATGATTTTCAAAATTATCAGCGTGCCTTCAGGCACGGGCATACCCTAGTATATATATATAATTATGAAAATGAGAGATTTTGAGAAATTTGGAAAATAAGAAAAATGGAAAAATTAAAAAATTAGACTCGAGTCTTGGATTTTAATCTGGGATGCCTACGTAGCCCATATAGGCATCAAAATCCACGCAGTTCGAATGTAGGATAGGGGTGGGGTTTATCCCATAGATTCGAATGGAGTTTTATTATGTGTGCACGTGTAGAAAAAGTGTTTTTGATTTTGGAAAAAGTGCGATGGATAATTTCGTTCGGAATTTACAAGTGTAACCCTATTTAATTTATTTTTTGTTTTTTTATGGAAAATAAAGTATTTCCATTATACTAATAAAAGCGTAGATGTTAATATGTATGAACTAAAGTGAAACTAGATTATGAATCCAATGTAAATTATGCGAAAAGAAGCGATTTAAAAGAGAAGGAGGAGGAGTTGGACCTTCCTTGGAGCTTGAGCCTGGATCTTGGATGAACTCATTTAAATGTTGATGAATGTTGATGAGAGAGAATGTTATTTTCCAAATTGGATGTGAACAGGATGGGTATTTAGTCTTGAATGGAACTTCTCATATGGAACTTAGCTGATTTCGAGAGCATGTTGTTGAGATCAGTGATGTTGTTGGATTTTCTTCCCTTTGGGAGTGAGTTCATGACTCCTATTTATAGGTCAGAGGGTGGGTGCCTATCGGCCTACCCCAGGGTGTGTCTATCGTCATGTCACCCTTGACACTATGCTGATAGGCAGGGTTCAGGACCTGCCAATTGGCAGTCTCGTGCGGACTTTTCTGGAAATACAACCGTAACGCCCAAACCGTTGATCCGAATCACGCACGGGGAATACCATTAGACATTTATTTCAAAGACCTTCGAGATACCCTGGGACCTATCCCGAGTTCGGGAGTTGACTTTGGGTCAAATGTGGCTCGAAAGCGCACATCGATCCTTTGGACGGGAGATCGCCCGATGCAAATGGATCGTTCGTCCATGTGGTAAGTTATAATCTCACATGGGTTGGACCATTGTAAAGGTTCGAAGATGTACTTGGACATTCCAAAAAGTTTTTCTTGGTTCAGAATGTTGACCTTGGTCAACCGAGGCCCGAAAGCGTCCGGTGACCTCTCAGAGTAAAACAGATCGTTCGTCCGTATCGTAGGTCAGAATCGCGCACGCGGAAGATTGTTAGAAAGGGTATTCATTTAACTTAGAAGATTCGTTCAGTCTCATTCCAGATGAAGAGTTAACTTTGGTCAAGCGGAGTCTGAGAGCGCCCAATGGCCTAGAGATCAATTTTTAGGGGAAAAATGATTGTTCTTCCGAACGGTTATGCTATTTTCTGCATGGGGTAGACCATTGGAAACGGGTTTCAGTTCCCTTTGAAGATTCAAAGATCTTATTCTCTGATTGTGAAGTTGATTGGGGTCAACTCAGGGCCCTGGGGCACCCGATGGCATCTAAATCAATTCTCGATAGTGAAATAGTTCGTTCGTTCGAATCGTTATGTAGATTCTCACACGGGGTGGACTGATGGAAAGGGTATTCAAACCCCTTCAAAGATTTAAATTTTTTTTCTCTGAATATAGAGTTGACCAGAGTCAAATGGGTCCCGAGGGTGCTCGATGCCCTCTAGATCGGTCCTCGGAGTGTGACCTAGGTTTGTGGTGGAAAGGGGAAGTTCTAGGAGTCTAAGTAGGGTGTTAGTGGGGGTCCTAGAATGTGGTGTATACATTAGCATTGATGACATGGAAATTGATGTCGGAAGTGAAATTTCCCAACTTAATTCCTACATTCACATATCCGAGGGATTGTATTCCGATGCTATCAAATCCCGATATCACTAGTGGTACAAAAACTATCTTCTCTTGATCAATCCTTGTCTTGTATAATGCGTCGATTAGAATAATGTTAATGGATGCTCTTACATATATTAATGATTTGGGAAATAAAACTACATTGATCATACATGTGACACATAACAGGAAATTTTGGAAGTAAGGCGACTGCCTATCAGCCTCAGAAAGTACCAGTTCAAAAGTATACCTTCTGATCAGCCTGCCAATCAGCCCATGATAATTCAATGAGGGATCTCCTCTCTACTGTACCGCCTCTAAAACTTTTCTTATTATGACCACCTTGGTGTCATACTTTACTCTTATTTTGTCGAAGAACCACTTGAACTTGAGTCTCCTCTCTATGGTTTCGCATTCAGAATCTAGGTCTACTTCATACATCTGGTCATTGCAAACGTATTCTGCTTCAGATGTCCCCCCTATCCAGAGCAATGCTGACATCCACCTGGAACTCTAGGAGGTTTTACTACTCGAGTTCTTCATCTCCGTCCTTTTCTTGGTCTGGGTTGAAGAACCAATCCTCGCCCTTTCTTTCTAGCACTGTTCTCTACTTGCTGCTCTGTGATAGCCTTTCCAACTCTTCACATATTATCTCACCACTTTCCTATTCCATCGGATATTGGGATGCTTCTTCATCATACACTATTACCATATTGGCAGTGGCATACTGATGAGATAGAAGTGGGTTTTCATTAATATCCACATGACGTATCGACGAAGTACCACTAGCCACCTGCTCGCCAATGATCCTCCTCAAATAGTAATAGTCCTTAGTAAAGTGTTGCACTTGTTGATGTAACTCTCAATACTCAGGGTTAGATTTGTCAGTTGTTGTTGGGGTTTCCCCATTCAGGTGAGGGGGACCTACTACCCCTCTCTTACTAATGTACGATAGCAATCCATAGCTTTTACTATGCTGCAAGGTAGAAGTGGTGGAGCATAATCTCCAAATTTCTCTTGTAACTCGGGTTACTGTTCTTGGATTCTAAACCTCCCTTCTTGACTTTGGGATTTCAATCCAAATAGTTGATTGCTTATCTCCTCAAGACTTAAATCCTTCCAGAAGTCAGTGGCACTTGTTTCCTCCAAATCGAGGTCATTGGCTTAATTATCATGGCTATATTTCTCGCAGCCCTTGTGAACTCCCTAAAGGTTCCATCTCTAGTCTCAATAACCAAATGGAGCTTTTATTCAACCAAGAGCACTTGACACGGATTTTAAGTATCTTTGCCTCTGTTACTTCCTCATGCACATCAAGTGCACTCTCACGAAAGCACTTGATATACTGCATTAACTCCTCCCCGAGCATTTGCACCTCTTGTGCTAGGTGTCTTAAGGTGAACTCATCTTCTGTCACAAAGAAATTTTGGAGGAATTGTCTATGAATTTATTCCCATAAGGGAATGATGTTGGGCGCATAGTGGGAATACCAAATGTAGGCCTTTCCTATGAGGGTCTTAGAGAAGTCCCTCAACTTTAAGTTATTTCCATTTCCATGCATTGCTAGGTACTCAACGAACCTTTTCACGTGCTCTCTTAGGTTTTCTCCTTTTCCATTAAACTTAATTAACATTGGTGGAATATACCCCTTTGGGCATGGTTTCTCATTCACAGCTCGATGATAAGGATCTTGCAGCTTATCATACAGATGAGGCATTTCTTTTTGAGTGGAGGAGAGTAGTTTTCTCACCTCATCCATAGTAACTACTTTGGAGGGTTATTCTTCCAAACTTATTCCCTTTGCTTCTGGTGTGTTGGGTGGTTCCCCAACCTTCTCTATTACCACCTTATGTGGTAGAATCATCTATGTTGGAATCATTATTGGACTGTCTACCCCTCCAGAGGGGGCAGCCGCAGGTGTTACACAGTCTTGACCCAAACTTGATAGGTCTACATTATTTTGCTTCAAAAAGTCAAAAAACATGCTCATAAGGCTAATACCTAGTATCAGAGCTATTGTCGGTGAGTTGGTCTACCCTATTTGAGGAGTAGGTGTCTTTGCTCCGGTCAATACCACATCCTCCAGAGTGGTCTAGTCACTTTGAGTTCCATTCCTAGGTGGAATGTCTTCAAAAACTATTTACTTAGAAACGTTGAAACCTTCTTTGTCCATGGAAGTGAGGATATCTTCCCAGTGGAGTCGCAAAATATATGAGGGTAGTTGTACTGGGTTCTATGAATAACTGGAAAGGGTGAGGCGTGAACCACTCCAATGGGCACTGCCTTCAAGGTCTTTCAAGAACTTATAGACCAGCTCCTGGTAAAAACTTCTCCTTTGGTAAAAATGGAACCAAAGTAAGAATGGTTCCCTGCAAGAAGATGAACTTCACAATAATAATAGTAGCTTTTTTCTCAATATAAACTCCTGAGAATGATAGTTGTCAATGTGGAGTGAAAGAATAAGGCACTCGGCCCTTAGAGACAGAGCAGGGAAAGAAAACTAGGTATCTGAGGCAATCTTGACAGGGTAAGGGTATGACTTGAGTTGTTATTATGACTTGACCTTGCCCGGGAGTCCTATTTATACTTGGTCACCAGGGCTGAGTTGGAACTTTTAGGTGCCAAAACTGAGGGGGTTGGTAAGGGAGAAGGTCGGCAATGTACCTTTTGTCCCTTTTTGTGTGCAACCGACTGTCCCCTCTGATAGGTGCCACCTGGTGTAAACTAAAGCCAAAAAGAAAATATTTCTTAACTTAAAGACAAAATATATGATTTGGTAAGTATCTTTTAAAATCGAAACATTTGTACAAACCTTGTAAATGTGAGGATGGGCTCAAGTACCACCTCCTCTAAAACCATTTTATAAACTATTCATTTTTTTTATGAGCAACCCCTTGGCTGCTCACTTCAATTATGACTGGGTATGAACTGTGTAAGGATTGGGTGACCCTTAGGGTCTATCTAATAGTGTTGTCTCTATCTTAAAGTGATAAGTGGTTGATCTTGCTCAACAAACCTTGTTCTTTATCCACCAAGCTAAAACTCCAAAGAGATCCCAACTTACCTTTTTGAGCCCTACTTGCTCAACAAGGCTACTTGTATAACAAAGTGACATGTTAGTGATTTAAAATATCCGTGAGTAACAAATCTTGAGGAGGTCACTATAGGTGGACCTCCTCGCCCACTGGTTCTACTTTGTAGGGAATTTGTATTTTTAGGTATGCGGATCTCCTCATGGTGGTATTCCTCCTTCATACTTTATTCCCGTGAATTTTGAACATTTGGGTACGAGTAGCCACTTGTGATGGGACTCCTTGTCCAAACTTCATTTCTATGTTTTCTAAATTGCTTGGGATGAGGAGCTCTTTTTTATGAACCTCCTCGCTCAAATTATAGTTGTGAGTCTGGGTATTTTGGGGCTAGGAGCCCTTCTTGGTGGGACTCCTCGCCTAAGTTAAATATTTGTGAACTTTGACTAAATTAGGAGGAGGAGTCCTTCCTGGTGGGCCTCTTGGCCTAAGTTCTAACTTTGTGAGCTTTGTACCAGTTGGGATGACGAGCCCTTCTTGGGGCCTCCCCGCCCAAGTTCTCATTATATGGGCTTTGGACAACTTGAGGCGAGGAGTACTTCCTGGAGCCCTCCTCGTTCAAGTTATAATTCTGTGAACTTTGGACAAATTGAGGTGAGGAGCCCTTCCCATGGGGCCTCCTCGCCCAAGTTCTAATTATGCGAGCTTGGACAAATTGGGTCGAGGTTACATTCCTGGGTCCCTCCTCTCCCATGTTCTTATTATGTGATCTTGGCCAAAGCACTTCCTTGGGGGGGGGGGGGGGGGGGGCTCGTGGTGGGCCCCCTCGCCAATTGGGCCAACTCGCCCAGGCCTTTGGTCCATTAAGTGTGTACCCCTCTACAGAAAGTATGATGTGTGAGCTTATCGAGATATTGATAGTTATAATGAAACGATAATATTCATTATATGGAATGCAAATATGAATGACAAGTATGATTCTTAGAGTGATATATAAATAAAAAGGATGAAAACATGAATATACGAAAATTGGAAAATTAGAAAATCAAAAAATTGGACTTGAGTCTCGATTTTATCCCAAAACACCTATGTAATCTATAAAGGCATCAAATTCCACGTAGTTTGCATGACACATAAGTGTGGGGTTTATCCCATAGATTCAAATGTGAATTTATTATGTGTGAGTGTGTGGAAAATGTATTTTTAATTTTGAGAAATTGTGATGGATAATCCCGTTGGAATTTATAGGGGTAACCCTCTTTTTCTTTTCTTTGGGTTATTTTTATAGAAAATAAAGTATGTGTAATATAACTAATAAAGGATGAGGCATTAATGTGTATGAACTAAAATAAAAGACTAGATTAAGAATTTAGGTAACTAATGCAAAAAAAAGAAATTTAAAGGGATGGGAGAATATTTTGACCTTCTTCGGAGAATTGATGCTTAATTTTGATCATTGATGGGATCCCTAGAATGTTCAGATGGCTGTTGGATGAGAGAGAACGATATTTTTCTAAAGGAGTTATAAAAATAATGGGAATGAAATGTGGAAAGGAATTTCACACAAGGAACTTCGCAGATTGCAAGAGAATGTTGCTAAGATCACTTATATTGATGGATCTGAGGTGTGCCTTGAGAGTGAGCTCATGCCTTCCTTTTATAGGGTAAGGTGACTACTGATGGGCATAACCCTATCCCTGACAATCGTCATGTGATCCTAGACGCACTGTCGAGAGGCAGGGAAAAGGACCAGCCAATCGGTAGTCTCGTGTAGATATTTCTGAAAAATTTTCATAAAATGCAATCTATTAATCAAAATCATGCACGAGTTATATAGTTTGAAACGTAATTTAGAGACCTTCAGGACGCTTTCACGTCCGAGAGTAAACTTTAGGTCAAATGGGGCTCGGAAGTGCTCTCCAAGCCTTTGGACGAGAGATCATCTAACGGTAATGGATCATTTGACCAAATTGTAAGCCCGAATCACGCATAGGGTAAACCGTTGGAAAGGTTATGCAAGGGACTTTGATGTTCCAAAGATATTTGCTCAGTTTAGAGAGTTGGCTTTGGCCAATTGGGGTCCGAAAGTGTCCGGTGACCTTTCGGAGTAAAATGGATCGTTCGTCCATATCATAAGGTTGATTTGTGCATGGTGTGGGCCATTATAAAGGGTATTCAGTTCCCTTAAAAGATTCATTTAGTCTCATTCGAGATGAAGAGTTGACCTTGGTCAAATAGAGCCCAGGAGCGCCACTTGGCCTCTAGATTAATTTTTGAGGGAAAGCGGATCGTTCGTCCGAATGGTTATGCCATTTGACGCACGAGGTGGACCATTGGAAAGGGGTTTCAATGACCTTCAAATATTTATTGAGATTTTTCTTTGATGATGGAGTTGATTGGGTTCAAATGAGGGCCCGAAAGGCCTGGTGGCCTCCAGATTGGTTTTCGGTAGTAAAATGGTCCGTTCGTCTGAACTGTTATGTCCATTTGTGCATGAGGCAAACCTTTGGAAAGTGGATTCAAAGTCCTATGAAGATGCATTGATCTTTCTCTCTCACGATAGAGTTTATCGGAGTCAAATGGGTGCCAAGAGAGCCTGGTGGCCTCTAAATCTGTACTCGAAGTATGTCCTAGGTTTTGTAGTGAATTAAGGAGGTGATAGGGACCTAAGGAGAGACTTAAGGGGTCCTAGAATGTGGTGTCTATAAAGACCCTCGACGGGTGAGCTTGGAACAAGTGAAAGACGTCTAATAGACACCACATGATGTTTTGGGAAGGAAGTCAATTTTGCAGACCTAAGGGAACGTGGATGATCGATTCAGAGGGTCGAGATCATTTCTGAGGCCTAAGGTGATTCTGAGTATGGTTAATTTTGAGGTATGAGGTCAATTCTGAGGATCTAAGATGGGAGAAACCAATTATGAGGGTCGAGGCCAATTCTGATGACCTTAAGTGGGGAGCAACCAATTCTAAGGGTCGAGGTCGATTATGAGGACCTTGAGTGGGAGCGATAAATTCAAAGGGTCGAGGTCAATTCTGAGGACCTTAAGTTAGAGCGACCAATTATGAGGTTCAAGGTCACTTCTAAGGACCTTAAGGGGGGGGGGGACCAATTCTGAGGGTGGAGATCAAATCTGAGGACCTAAAGTGGGGAGAGACCAATTCTGAGGGTCGATGTAAATTTTGAGGACCTTAAGTTGGAGCGATCAATTCTGAGGGTTGAGGTCAATTTCGAGGACCTTAAGGGGGAGACCAATTCTGAGGACCTTATGGAGTAATCAATTCTGAGGGTCGAGGTAAATTATGAGGATATTGAGTGGGGAGCGACCAATTCTGTGGGTCGAGGTCAATTATGAGGACCTTGAGTCGGGAGAAACCAATTCTAAGGGTCGAGGTCAATTCTGAGGACCTTGAGTGGGAGCGACCAATTCTGAGGATCGAGTTCAATTATGAGGACCTTGAGTGTGGAGCGACCAATTCTAAGGGTTGAGGTTAATTCTGAGGACCTAGAGTGGGGAACGATCAATTTTGAGGGTCGAGGTCAATTTTGAGGACCTTAAGTTGGAGTGACCAATTCTAAGGATCGAGGTCAATTCTGAGGACCTTAAGTGGGAGAGACCAATTCTAAGGGTCGAGGTCAATTTTGAGGACCTTAAGGAGGGAGACCAATTATGAGGGTCGAGGTCAATTATGATGACCTAAGGGGGGTAACCAATTCTAAGGGTTAAGTTCAATTATGAGTACCATAGATGGGAGTTTCCAATTTTAAGGGTTGAGGTTAATAATGATGACGTTAAGTGGGGCGCCGAATTTTGAGAGTCGAGGTTAATTTTGAGGACCTTAAGGGGGATAAGTTTATAGGGAATCTTGAATTTTATAAAATTTATTGGGGAAGACTCCTTTGACCGAGGATTATGTCCTTTTGAAAGGAGCTTAAAATCTTAGTTTGGAAATTTCATTTTGGGGAGACAGTTGGTAACTTGGGGTTTTGGGATTCTACTGAGGAATGTGTTTCCCTGAGACGCTATGGGGAAGAGATATCCGTTTGGCTTATATCTCAACTAGGGAAGTTGGATTTAGAAGTTATTTTGGAGAAATAGTGGACGACTTGAGCTTTTGGGATTCTGCTGGGGAATATTTTTGGAAACTTCTTGGAAAGAGTTCGAGAATTTGAGAGAACGGGTAGTTTTGTTAAAGTTCCTAATGGATGTGCTGATTTTTTTGGACTTTAATGTTAGGAATAAAAGGTGGTTTTAATCCGTATGGAAATTTGGGAAAAATGATTTTCTTGGTAAAGAAATGTTCCAAAATTCATTTGGCAATATTAGGAATTTTCTAGGATTTTTTTGTACAAAAATTTAGGGGGTGTCGGTGGGCAGGTAGTCAGAGTTTCCAAACGAAAGTGGCATGGTATTCTGGGCTACCTTGGGAAGAGGAATAGGTAGGTGCCGATCGGTGTGTGGTTCAGCAGCTTCTGGGGATTAATTGCGAGGGTTTTTAGATAGAGGTGGGTTTTTTGTTGAGGGTGATGCTGGAGGTGGGGTAATCGACATCGGGAGAAGTGGGTATGTAGGTGACCTTTTTATCTTTGAGGGATGGCACCTCAAGTTTTTCTTGTAGATTCATAGTTAACTGTGGGAGCTCGGAGTTGACCATATTGCATGCTTGATGTAGCAACATTGCACTTGAAAAGAGACTTTAAAAAAGGCAAAAAGAGATGCATGTTTTGTTTGATTATCTTGATTTAGTGGCTTACTCTACATAAACTTTAATTTTCTGGTGAATTTTTTTAGAAAGAGTAGAAGAATGCGTTTTTTTTGGAAATTTTTGTTTGAGTAGAAGATGGCCTTGAAGTCTTGGTTGAGAAAGAGATTCTCTTTTAAAGAAATTTATTTTGAGGAAAAGTAGGAAAATGAGTTTTCTGGAATTTTTCGAATAGAGGAAGGCCTTGGCAGCGAGATGTCAATGATATGGGTTACGTAGGAGTCATCTCCCTTAGCTTAACTTAGAAGCTACTATTGGTGACTGGGGATCCACTGGTGGACCCTCAAATAGTTGCCAATACTGTGTGGATGTAATATCATCGCAATCCTGCGGCGGTGATATTGGCGGAGACCCTGAATGGTGTAGATGCTTGGCGGGAAGGTTGTTTTGACTTTATAAGAGGCAACTCAGTTATGATGTTCATATGGTTGTCTGAGATATTCCGTTTGGTGGTCCCCCGAAATATCCTTAGCAGTTGTGATGAATTTCTTCACCGGTTATTTCATCAGTTTTTACCCGACTATCGAGAACGGGGAAAATTAGTTTGTGGATCATGGGGCTATATGTTTGTGCTTATCAGTACCCTAGTGGGGGGAGTTGAAACCTATTTTGAAATTGGAGGAATACCAGTATGTTCGGTTCGTTGGAATCCTATAGACTTCTTTCTATTTTCATTGGAGGCTCTTGCATCAATTTGGATGGCGATAGATCGTGCCTTCCCATATTTTGGACTTCCTCCCTAATATATGCCTAGTATAGCCCCGTCGCGAATATGGATTACCTCAGCCAATGATGACCTGAACCAATCTGTCCTTAATGATGAGTTATACCTCGGCCATGGACTCAGCCCGAGTTGACTCGTCCTCGGCTCATGACCCCTCTCAAGTAACCCCAGCCTCGTCCTTTTAGACTAGTCAGTATGCCTCACATCACTAATCAACGAACTATAGACCCTCGTCCTCGGCCTTCTTCAGAATGATGATGACAGGACGAGACTTCCCAACATGATAGGTGTCCTTTTAGCAATAGACCATAGATCAGTGACTCATCCTCGGCTAAGACAAGGGGCTGACAGTAGACAGCTGGTAGAGCGCGTGGATTGGGGAGTGCGTGAGAGTGTGCGCGTGGGATACAAATCCCACGTGTATCAAAATAGTTAAAATAACATCTTCCTCACACATGAGGGAATATTTTATCATTATGACCTATATGTGACAGAGATAAATGGCTCCACCTCATTGGCTAGGAACATTCCACGAATTCTTATTACATATTTGGGAGGCACACTTCACCCCCATTCACTATAAATACTTATCTTGTACATTCTTGTAAAGGATCTATCATTGTTATCCCTAGCTGAAAATCGATTAAAATCACAATTGAGAGACAGAGAGAGCTTGAGTGTTTGTATCCCAAAGCCATTAAAGCCCATATTTAGTGGATTTCTCACACACTCGCACAGTGGAGTAGGTCAGAATTGGCTAAACCACTTATATCTGGTGTTATCTTCTTCTTTACCTCATCTATCTCTATATTTTTATATACTCCATCATTGTGATGGTTTCAGTTTACACTCTATATTGATTTGGTGATATCATTTTTGGTATCATTAATTTTGCATCGTTTGTGGGAACGAAGTACAACTTCTTCCTCATATTTGTTTAACTTGAACTCATCGGATTCTCTGGTGGTGATCCATCTCCACTTAGCTGGCCCTGTATCACCATCGAAAGAGTTCTTATTGCGCATCTCAAGCTTTTATTCAGATTTCCAACTCTTCTAGTTCATCGGAGTATGTCCTCCGATTTGCCTCTGGGTGTTGGACCAAGTTCTAGTCAGGCCCTTCCTCAATCAAAATGGCTGTGGTGGTGACGGCCCTTCATTCCTTAGTGGACATCCATCGACAGATGTAGGTGACTCTTTCTACATTTATCCAGAACATAGTGGCTAGACCTGCTGGTTTCGAAGATATGATCATAACTCTGGCCTCCAGGGAAGGTGTTCTAGATCCGGTGGCCAGGGGACCACTCCAGTCCCCATACAAAGATCTTTCTCCTTAGTATAGGTGTAGAGATGTGGCCGACTCTAGGCATTTACGCCTGGGGAGGTCGGGTCAGGAATGCCCTAATGATGATGATAAACAGTATAATGATGAGGACGATAGAGAATGTTATGAGCCTTATCAAGTTTCTAGAGGCACTGTGTGACTAATTTAGCCAATTCAGGGATGTAGTGGGAGTTTGAGCTGAGAGTGTATGACAAGGGCATCAAATTTGGACAGATTAAGCAGAGGGTCATCATTTGATAGGCTCGACCCAACAACATATGACTTAATAAATCGCCTCTCCAGATCCTGAAGTATCACTGGTTCCAGAAGGAATAATGAATGTGATGATCGCTGACCTCCTCGAGGCCGAGATGAGGAACAACGAGAGATGAATAACCGATAGAGGACAGTTGCCAGGGAACCCTCAATTCATCCAGCCAACAAAGAGGGGGCTGGAGACAATGCGGCTCTAGCCAAGATTATAGTTGCGATCGAGAGACCATGGAATGATTCCATTCAGAGACTGGAGGATAAGACTAGGGATATACTGAGGAGGCGAGACCCCTTACAAAGCGGTTACATTGAAGGCTCTCCCTTTTTGGCAAAGATCGTGAGTTATCCAACCTCGATAAAGTTTAAGCCTCCGGTGGTCACACCTAAGTATGACGGGAGCACTAACATCGTCCACCATGTGGAGATGTATCTATTATTTATTAATATCTACTCGTTCTCAAACAAGATGAGGTGTTGGGCCTTCTCTAGCACACTGACCGATGCTACTCATGTGTGGTTCACCTCTCTCCCTAAAAACTCAATAGAGAATTTCAAGCAATTAGTAGAGAGGTTTATATATAATTTTTTTCTTTAGTGGGAGGCCCCAAAGAAGGTGACACACCTGTTGTATGTGAAGCAAGGAAATAATGAATTTTTGACGAAGTACATATCTAGATTCAACAAGGAGAAATTAGAGATTGAAGATTACGAAGAGAGCATTGATATGACTGCCCTTATGGGAGGGTTACAGAAAAGAAAGCTCTTTTGGAAGCTTGTTGAAGATACTCCTAAATCCATTGCCGAACTACTGGCTACGGCCGGGAAGGTCATGAATGCAGAGGAGGCAATAACTTCCAAGGGTGAAAGATGAGAAGGAAACAAGAAACGAAGGTAAGTTTTAGAAAAAGAATAAAGATGTTAAGAAGAGGTTGACGAATGATAAGTTCGCAGAATATAACCCTCTAACAGTCAATTGTGAGCGCATCCAGAATGGCATAAATAATGGTCGATCTCTGAGATGGCCTGAGAAGTTGAGAGCTCCTCTAATAAGAGTTTGTGGGGTGACTTTCACCAAGATCATGGACACACGACTGACATATGTTTCACTCTCAAGGATGAGATTGAGAAAATGCTAAAAGCAAGAAAGTTAAGAAAGTATATTGATAAGAACAATATAAAGAGTGGTCGGGGTGACACCCGAAAGAGGAGGCATGATAAGTGCAAGCCTAATGCTCTAGCCAATTGAGACGACAGTGACTTGGATGATGATAATGAAACAGACCCCATCCTGCCACCTCCAATCACCGATCCTAAGGGTCAGTAGAACGTGATTTCACTTAGAGTTAAAATGATTTATGGAGGACTTGCTAGAGGGGGAAAGGAGATTGCTGACAAAAAGCTTCATATGACAGAGTCCAGGGATCTCCCTCCAAAACCCAAAGAAGTGCACTCGATGACGGTTGAGCTGAAGACAGTAAGAAGAACAAAAGTTAATATGAATACTTTGATCATTGGTTCTTTTAGGTTTGTTTTAAGGGGATATTATCCCCCACATAATGACCCATTGGTGATTTCCACCCATGTGCATGGGTATGAGGTTCTTAGGATATTGGTCGACGGTGGAAGCTCGGTTGATGTGATGTTTTGGGACTGCTACAAAGGTCTGGGGTTGAGTAAGAAGAGGCTAGTACCTTATCATCAACCTCTCATTGGATTCAGGGGAAAAAAGGTGCAACCTTTGGGAATCTATGAGATGGAAGTCATAATGGGCAGCAATTGGCCAAAATGCCTTACAGAGAAAATCAATTTCTTTGTTATGGATGAGAACATCTACTCAACCTATAACATAATTCTAAGACGGGTATCCCCCAAGGAGTTTAAGGCCATGCCTTTAATAGTTTACCAGATGATTAAATTCCTGACTCTATATGGACTAAGGGAAGCTTAGGGTGACCAAGTTGAGGAACATGAATGTTACTTCAAATCGGCTAAGGAGAGGGAGGCATACAAAAGGTCCAATACAACTTACAACATTAATACTCTTAACCCTAGAGATGAGACTAAACTAAATAAAGGGGAAGCCGCTGAAGAGGTAGAATTCATCATCCTCGATGAAGACGAGATGAAAAATCCTATCCAAGTCAATAAATCCCTGAAGAAGTAGATCAAAGAGGATCTAATCAAACTGTTGAAGAATAAATAAAAGCATTTTTTCTTGGAGCCTTGAGGATATGCCCAGCATCGATCCGAAAATTCTTTTCCATAATCTTAATGTAGCTCAGGATGCAAAGCTGATGAAATAGAGAATGAGAGTGTACTCTAGAGAGAAGCATGATGTCATTAGAGAAAAGGTGAAAAAGTTAAAGAAGGCCAACTTCATTAGGGAAGTTATTTACCCTGAATGGCTAGTAAATGTCATCATCATACCCAAGGCCAACGACAACATTGATTTTAAAGACCTGAACAAAGCCTTCCCCAAAGACATCTTTTCTCGCCAAGGATAGATCAGACGGTTAATTCCACTAACGAACATGAATTAATGAGTATTATGGATGCATACTCATGATATAACTTGATATTCATGGACTCGACCGATGCTGAGAAGAAATCTTTCATTACTAATAAGGGGATCTATTGTTAAAAAGTCATGCCTTTCGTCTTGAAGAATGTCAGGGCAACATATCAGATATTGATAAACTAGTTATTCAAAGAGAATATCGGGAAGACAATGGAGGTGTATATCAATGACATGTTGATAAAGAGTCTCACGATCGACACTCATGTGGTCGACCTGGAGCGAACTTTTGAGATACTATAGACAGTTTTAGGATGAAACTCAATCCCTCCAAGTGTATCTTCGGCGTAGGGGCAAGTAATTTCTTGGCATTTACTGTGAACTAAAGGGGGGTTGAGTCTAACCCCAAGAAGATCAAAGCTTTAATAGAGATTCAGACACTAATAATGTTAAACGATGTGCAGAGGTTAACTAGACGGGTAGCATCATTGAACAGGTTTGTGTCCAGATCTACCGATAAGTGCCTTCTCTTCTTCAAGGTGCTCAGAAAAGCTTTTGTGTGGAATGTAGAGTGATATAAGGCCTTTCAAGAGTTAAAGACCTACCTCGGCTCTACACTCCTACTATGAATACTAGTTCAGGGTGAAAATTTGTATTTTTATCTTTTAGTGTTGACATTGTCAGAGATGAGGATGGTGTGAAGAAGCCAATGTACTTTAATGGTAAGGCCCTCCAGGGGGAGAGAACATATATCCTAAAATGGAGAATCTGGCCTATGCTTTAATCCATGCCTTAAGGAAGATGAATCCGTACTTATAATAACATACCATGATCATTCTCACCGATTCTCCTCTCAGATAAGTCATCCATAAACTCAATAAATCGAGTAGGCTGATTGCCTGAGCAATAGAGTTAGGAGAATTTGGTATCATCTATCATCCAAGAATTTCTATCAAGGGGAAAGTCCTAGCTAATTTTATAGCCGAGTTCATATGGGATGATGCCGACGCAGAAGAGATTGAGACTCCAGCTTGTGAGCCAGAAAGAAGAGTATGCCTCCCCCGATTTAGGTTGAGACAAGTACAACAAGGCATAATGTTTTTGAGAATCAACAAGAGAGATACCTCTTTAAAATTGGGACCCTGGAAGAAGGTAGTGTGGAACTTTCTTATTGATGGCTCTTCATGCAAGGTCAAAACTGGAGAAGGTTTGATTGTGTCGATCCCAGATGGGATTGACATTAAATATTCTCTATGATTAAATTTTAAAGCCTCCAATAATGAGTCAGAATATGAGGCCCTTCTTGCATGACTCTCCCTTACCAGAGCATTGGACAGCTCTTGGTTCATAGTGATTTTAGGTTAGTTATGAGTCAAATTTTGGGAGTATATGAGGTCAAGGATGACATAATGGCCAAATACACTAAAAGGGTAAAACAACACTAAATCATTTTAGAGAGGTAAAGTTAAAGATGATACCTCGGCTAGATAACAGTTGAGCTGATGCCTTGGCAAGTTTGGCTTCCGCCATAAGAATAGAAATCAGAAGGTCGGTGCCGGTAGAGATCTTACATCTGCGGACCATTAAAGAAAAAGATAGCACTGTGGAATTTTGCTTAAACTTAAACATGGGAGCTTCTTGGATATATACCATCATCCCGTACATCAGAGATGGGGAGTTGCCCTATTCTAAAGCCAAGAAAAAGAAGCTGATGTATAAAGAGACAAATTTCTCCATCATATGAGATATCTTGTATAAGAAGGATTCTTACTCCCTCTACTCATATGTGTCCATTCGTCTGAGGTAGAGTATATTTCGGAGGATGTGCATGAGGGATCTTGGTCCAGTCATATATGAGGAAGATTATTAGGGAAGAGAATATTCACTCAAGGATATTGGTGGTTGACACTGGGCAAGGATGCACTTACATATGTGAAGAAATGTGATAAGTGCCAAAGGTTTTCAACCATTACCCATCAACCTCATTAGCATCTGACTTCTATCACATCCCCTTAGTCATTGCGATTTGGGGGACTGACTTGGTAGGACCATTGCCAAGGGTCGTGAATAATTATCGGTATCTGATTGTAGCTATTGATTATTTTTTAAAGTGGGTGGAGGCCAAGGCGATGACCATGATAACGGAGAAGAAATCCTTCCAATTTATTTAGAAAAACTTTATGTGAAGATACGTCCTGCCAAACACTTTGATTTCAGATAATGGGAATCATCTCAAGAACATATCCCTCGAGAAGTATTGTGAGAGAGTCGGCATCAAATAGTTTTTTTCAACTCCTGGACGACCCCAAACCAATGGGTAGACAAAGGTAACAAACATAACAATTCTTTATGGAATCAATAAAAAGTTGTAAGATGCCAAGGAAAGATGGACTGAAGAGGTGCACGCTATCTTATGGGCCTACAGGATGACAGGGAGAACACTAATAGGGGAAACCCCATTCATGCTAGCCTATATCTCAGAGGCCGTAGTGCCAACAGAGAATGGTTTCCCAACCCACATGGTCCAGACATATGACTCAGAGAACATTCCAGAACACATACTAGATTTGGACCTAGTGGAAGAGATAAGGGAGGAAGCTGAGGTTAAGAATGCCTTCTATCAATAAATAATGATAAAAGTTTATAATAAGAGAGTGAAGGCCCGACCATTGGCAGTAGGAAAATTATTTTTTAAGAAAATTTAGCAGAAACCTAACAAACTTCATCCTAACGGGCATGATCCCTATCGGGTGGTTGAAGAGGTTGTTTGAGGAATGTATAGGGTGGAGAACCTGATGGAGAGACATTATCCAATCCATGGATTACTGATCATCTAAAAAAAATACTACCAGTAGGAGTCTTGTGCTAACTTCATTTGTCTATATGTATGAGAAGAACATTATGAATGAAAAAGCAATGAAAAATTTCTCTCGTGTTCTCTCCTATTTTGTTGTATGAGATTTTAGATTGGATGTGTTAGTTCAATCTTAAGCTATAACACATCATTCCTAATGGAGTAGCTTTAACTTACTCTCACTGACATGACTGTCCAGATGGGGTTAACCTTATCCATGGACTCTCAATAACATCGAGAGGTGGAGGAAATAACTTCATTATGGTTCATAATTAAATATCATTAATTTAGTGGAAGAACACTCTCGGTCGAAGACAAAAGTGCATGAACGAGATAACTTTCATCCATACACTATCAAAACGATGATAGGAAGAAAACACCATAATTTGGTGAATTCAGATTGAAAAATCACTTTATTGTGGTTAATGGTTAAACATTATTAATTTGGTGAAAGAACTGTCTCGTCCGAAGACAACAGTGCAAGAGTCCAGCGGAGTCGCCAAATGTAAGAGGGTAGTTTAGATTAGATAGAGGCGTAACCCCTTTTAAGTATAATAAGTTAACCAGCAGCACTATTGATTAATCACAATACACGCAATCAAAACTTAGTGAAGATAAACTCAATTTGAACTCACAAATCGCTCATGTATAACTCAGAAGACAATAATGAACTCAGAGATGACTCATTTAGAGGGAGAGAGAAGTAAGCACCCTAGATACACCTAGGCAGGCAGCCAAACACTCCAACTCTTAATGATCTTCGATCAAATATTAAAATTTTCGTAATAAATGACCATGGTGGGTATGTAAAAGCTCTGGTTTTGTAAAAACTTCTTTCTAGATAAAAATATTTAGAAAAGAACTCTCCCTTCTCAGAAGTGGTCGAGGCCAATAAATAAACCTCACACCACTCCCGAGATGGTTCACTCATTAATAATTGTGAAAGACATCCCTCATACCTTATGTCATAAACATTAAATGCCTTATGGACTGGTCCTCTCCATATCATAAACATTAAATGCCAAGACATAGCTTTTGTCTAACCACTGTGTGTTAAGGGGTTGTCATCACAGAGGTGTCTCACCAATTGTTTGACAGCCCCAAATAACATGGTGGTTTACTCAAAAGCATATTTGACATTGCCTCGCTGGCTATTGACATCACATAAAGTATATGTGGCATTATGTAGAGGGTTGTTTGGTTCACAACTCAACGCCCGATGGAACTCAGGGCTGCTCATCCTATGGTTGCATGGTCATTGTCTTTTGGTGTTTTACCAGGTGTATCTAAGATGGCCCGGATAAGCCCCAACAGTGCCTCACTTCTTAATCCTCCAAACCAAGTCCCTCTAAAGTTCCCACGACGAGGTCGTTCGATAAAGAATGAATGCTCTCCCAGGCCCTCCCAAGCCTGGTCTCTCTCGAGTACCATTCGACCTCATGCTAAGTGATATTAAAATCGTTACATCATTATAGTTGTTATAGCTCATAGTTAATATAAACAAAAGATACAACAAGATTAAAAGGTGAGCTCTCTCGGCCAGCTTCTTTGCTAGAAGATCATCCTGGGCTTCCGCGCTGAACTACCTCGCTTGATCTGCCTTACTGAGCTGTCTCACTTCCTCACTGAGTTGCATCACTGCCTTACTGAGATTCATCACTTGAGCTTCATTGCTGCCTTAGTCCATTAGGTCTGTTATATTAGCTGGGTGGTTTATCTATAATCTCGAGATTATCTTCAAGCCCCCTACATTTGACCGTTCATGGAGAGATTTATTGTGGTAACAAGAAATGTTTGCATGAAAAATGCTCAATCCAATGGACCTTCTAAACAAATCTGGCGTTTATGTCTTCGTTACAACTTTTGTTGTTATCATTTCCAAGAAAAAGTAAAATTCCCTTGATGTACCTGAACTAAAGCACTATGGCCTGTCAGTGATTGGCGAAGGGACATCGCAACTTTTTCCTATTATTGTGCCTCAACCGTTATGTCTTTGTTTCCTTGTCTATTTGAAATTCTCCCGTCTGGTCAGTTTATGGAGCATAGTTGTAAGCTGTGAATGTTCACATTATGGCTGCCCCTAGTGGTATGAAATCTGCCCCTTAGGCATTCCTCGCATTGAGACTTGTGGAATTCTCCCTTGTAGACTTCTTCCTAGGAAATTCTCCCAATTTGAAGGTACAACTTCGATTGGGTTGTGCTGTATCATCGTTTCTTTATGTTCAAAAAAGTAGAAAAATTATCCCTGATGTATCTGAGTTATAATTAAACAACGTGTGGACTTGTAGCTAGGGGACATCGTAGCTTTTTTAGACCGTTGGGACTGCTTTTGTGTTGAGAGTTATTGGATATGTTTGACAAAAGAAGAATTTTTTTGGCCCCAAACCCCAAAACTTGTCTTGGAAGAAACACTTCTATCCCCATGCGTCACTTTATTAATGACGTAATTCCATCTTTTCAACTGTCAAGACACTTCCCGAAGTGCCACATGTCCATTAGAAATGATTACCGATAGCTTTGCACGTGTGGTGGTGGAAAACTCAAAAGTCGAACCCAAAAATTTCAAATGGCTATTATTCAAACACTTAGCCATTTTTTCCTTACTTTGCCTTCATCATCTTCAACTCCCAGAATTCTGAGAGAGAAAAAAATCCTCAAAGCACCATTGTTGCAAAACTTTTCCCTGGTTTCCTTTCTCCCAAAGCCTCTTACACCACCACCTGTGTTGTACTTCTCCATTTTCATCCATAGCCCTTCCTCAGTAAGCTTTTTCTATCATTATCACTTACTATGGGTTCTTCAAACATCCTCAAGGCTACCGCCATCGTTGCTTTGCCAAGTTCTACCTCTACCACTTATCCTTCCACCGCCACTGTTAGTGTCACTGCCTTAGATGTTGCTCGCCGAGAGCAACTATGCTTTTACCGTTGGGCTCCCATATTTGGCAAAGATTATGAGTTCTCTGATGCATGTAAGACCTGCTATTTTTTAGCTAAGTATGACCCTTTACTGCTGGGTGATGAAGACGAAGATTCATCCAAGTGGGGCTTTCTTCCTCCAGAGGGGACTCTGCATTTTAGGTTGGATCATGGTGACTTCCCTTACTCCAAGATCCATTTCGAAGCGCCTGGGGGGTCACCATATCATTTTGCTTTCTGGCATGCACACATGCAGAGCTCCCACACTGCATATCTTACCAAGGTTGGTCTTCACCGAGCTAACTAGTTTGGGGGAATTTACTCTTTCTAAGCACAACGCTACACTCCAAGTGTTGGTTTCTAGAGGGAATGTTACAACCCACACATTCTACTCTGCCTGGGGGGAGTTCTCCATTTCATTGGAAGATATCTATGAGCTACTTGGGTTTGAACCCATGGGTGAGTTTACTTATCTTGATGAGGCCTTGGATGCCGAAGAAACTGGTTATCCAGATGAGATGGATCGAATTTGCCACCGTTGCACTAGATATTCCAACAAGGCTACCTTTACTCCCCTTATTAGCTATTTTTTCAAAGCTCCTACTGCAAAGTACGTCACTTCTATTGCGGGCCATGGTAAAGGTACATTTTTGGAATTACCAGCCTATATTCTTGTGTTGCTTTCCCGTTTCTTCTTGACTAGGAAAACCAACGACCAGCCTAGGTGGGAACTTATAACTATTTCCATCCGTTTGGCCAGGGGTTTCAATCTTCCTCTGGCTGCCATTGCTTTGGGGTCCCTCTATACTTGGCAGGATGGAACTCACCTCAACATGGCATGGTCCCTTGGTCGTTACAACCTCTCTAATTTTTTCAATACCGTTATCTTAATGGGATTCCTCTATACCCGTTTTCCTGCCATTGCTACTAAATCTATCCCTTATATCGTGAGCCAGGGCATTAAACCCCCTCGCCTCATATGCTTTCATAAAAAATAGGGTCGAAAGGAAATAAAAAGCATTTTTTACCGTTTATATTCCTTCGTCATGAGACCGTACGCAGAATCTACCTTCGCCCATACATGGAATTTTTTCTCTTCTGCAACTAGAACTGTCACTTTTGTTTCGGTCGTGGAAAATCCTTCACAAGCCGTGGTGCTTCTGTTAACCCCTAGGTTATTTCCTTTGTTCACTGAATGGGGATATACTTCTGAACCTTATAACCCCGATAGGTGCAGCAGGCAGTTCGGTTTTGATCAAGGGGACCCTCGACCTGTGTTTCAGTTAATGAATAAGAGGGATACTTTTGCTGAGGCATGCACCTTTTACCTTTCTACATCGGTACTTATTGTGACTTCTACAATGGATGGTTGGGTAACCATCCCCAATGCTACTAGAAAATGGGATGTGTCTACCTATTTTTCCACCAAATTCCAGTTGATACACCTGGATAGGATTCGCGAGTTCATATAAAGTCTCCCCAGTATCCCCCAGTTCTTTATTTCTCTTCCTTGGGATTGGGCCTCAAAAGCAAATATATTCTTGGGTTGAGTTCCCTCTAAGAAAGACGACTAAAGATTCTCCCCGCGAGCTACCCCCTTATTTCCCATGATCCCTACTGCCACGCCCAAATCCAAGAACATTACAACCCCCAAACAACCTGCCCATACTGAAGATGTTTATGGTGAGGGTGTTCCAACCAAAGCAGCTTTTGACGAAGGACCCTCCCATCCACCAGCCAAAAAAACTAGGAGGGCAAAGAGTGGTACTTCTTCAAAGTCTAAGTCCCAAACTCAATCTCAATCTCTTTTGGAGGCATTTCCCATTGCCTCCGTTCGTCCTCCTATGTCTGCCTAAGTGAGTGAGGAGTTGAGGAAGAAGATTAAAGCTGAGGTCAAATGAATAAATTCTGAGTTTCAACGACACACTCCCGCCATTCCTCCTGCTATTGTCGTCTCCACTATCTTATTAGATCCATCTGAAGGAGGGTAAAAGAGAAAGAAGATCTCAAAGGTTCCTCCAAGTGTTGGTGCTGGTGGTGAGAGGGGAAAGACTCTGGGTGATAAGTCCCAGAAGAAACAGGCCCCTGATGTATATCTCACCCCATGTCCTTTTACTGCTTCCCCTCCTTCCTCTCCAATGGTGATATCATCCTATTCTCCCTATAGATCACATGTATGTGTTTTTTTTTCATTTTTCTATAACGAACTGAATCAATCTAACTCTTAGCAAATTTGGTGTAGGAAGATGAAGAAGAAAGTCCTAACCCCCTATGAGTCCTTTCGTGGGGGTATGCTTCGGGAGTGGGCCCATTGGTGAAACTCCCCCCTCTATTCTCCCATGACCGGGCTCACTTATTCTCGTCGTTTGGTCTCCCAATGCACGTTGGAGGCTGCTAAGGAGGTTATTTCCCCTATTGACCTCATGGGATTTTCCTCTCGGCTAGTGGAGACTCCCTTAGCTTCATCTGGTTCACCTTATTTTCTTGTGGTTTCTCTAGACATCGTTTCCATTGTGCAAAGTTCTCTCGAGGTAACAAGTTCTAGACCTTTTTTAGGTCTTTCTTTCCTATCCTTCTCCCTTCACTACATCTTCTAAATATTTTGGTGTGTTTCAGGTTGAAGTATGGCTTCATCGTTGGCCAACATCCTTCTTCCACCTCCATTGACAAGACTCATCACTGTCGATCCACCTTTCAGTCATATTACAGAGGTGAGTTAGATATGAAGTGCGTCTCTTATTTATGTATTGTTCCCCTTCTCTAACACTTGGCTTTGTTTTTACATCTTTCTCCCTGTCTTATGCCGCCATTATCCTTCGGGGTTCTACCAATTTTTAAGGCCACCATTGTCTCTTCTTCCCATCCCGGTGCTTCTTTTGTCCCCATTAGCGTTGGTGAATCAATGGAAGGTCAAATGGCATCTTCAGACTCTACCCCGATTTTGTCCTTAGTTCCCTTTATAGACGTCGGAGCTTCAACCAATAGTGAGGTCCCTATGGCTGATATTCCTCTAGTTGAGGGTGTCGTGGAGGCTTCTGAGGAGATGAACCTGCCTTCAACAGTTCCCACTGTTGTAGCCTTTTTAGTGACTCCTGTCTCTATTTTCTCTTCGCTTCTTGTTGTTTGTCCTTTATCTTGACAATGTAAAATCTAAAAGGCTCTCATTTTCAAACATTCAAACTCCACTAGTAACTGTAACTTAATAATGAAAACCACTTGTTAAGGTTTGTCTTTTGTAAAATTCCACCAATAACTATGACACCCATAACGGTGACTTAACAAATGACAATCACTTGTTAAGATGTTTTGTCAAACTCCACCAGTAACAGTGACTTAACAATGATAAACACTTGTTAAGATTTTTCGTCAAACTCCACCAGTAACGGTGACTTAACGATGATAAACATTTGTTAAGATTTTTGGTCAAACTCCACCAGTAACGGTGACTGAACAATGATAAACACTTATTAAGTTTATTTTTAACTCATTATTTGCTTGATTTATCCTAAGGCCACTAGGGAGTTCCCTCGTGTTGCAGAGAAACCTCCAGTGATTCCTTCATCTGTCGCCTTACCAAATCAGGAACCAGCTGTATCTGAGAAAATGAGTCCTAACAACCAAGGTTCCACGACAGGTGCTCATGATGATAGTGAATCCGGTTGTGAGCTTCATATTCCATCTCTAGATCCTCATGAGTTTTGTCTTATGGTCCTTCATCGCTCTCCCCAATTACCCGCCAGCCATCTATTACTGATTGAATAAATCGCAACTCATCACCTTGAGACATTTACTGTCAACTACCTGCGTTTAAACATTTCGTGATGAGCCACAGGCTTCAAGGTATAACGATCATTATTACTAATATCGTCAGTTATCCTACTGCAAACATTACCAGGACCATGCCCAACCAATTCTTGGGTTATCTAAAGGAGTTGGGTGAAGAAGGCTTACAATTTATTCAGCTTATTGAACACTTGAAGACCTTGAAGAGTCAGTAATTGGAAAGTCTGAGGCAACTACTGCAGAAGCATTAAGATGTTCAATGATCTGAGGAATCTATATTAGCCGAACTAACATCTCTACTTGAAGCTGATAACAAAGAGGTGGAGGCTATCGAAGAAACTTTGCAAAAATGTGAAGTTAAGTTGAGAGAAACTGCTCATTGAGCATTCTTAAGCTCAAACAAGGATGGAAGGTTCTATCAACACTCAACAAGCATGCCTAGCATCTTCCTCGGGTCTTTCTAGAGATTATTTCTCTGCTCCAGACTTATGGTTCCTCCTAGATTGATGACCTCCCACATACTTGTATAAATTTTTAGTTTTCCTTCTTATGTAACTCCTGGGCAATAGTTCCCATTTTTGTAAAACCTCCCCATTTATGAATGAAAGAGAAGTCATTTATTATTTTCATGCCACCTCTTTGTGTTATAACTTCTTGCATAAAATACAAACTTTGCCATCTTCCATCTCACTCTAGTTACAACAAAAGACATCTTTTGCGAAAGACAATGAATTATATATATTCATAACAAAAAAGGTAGATACATCGATGTTCTAAGGTTACTTGCTTTACACATGATAGACCTTTAATCTTTTGTTGTTAATCTTAAATGGTTTATCTTCTTCCATTTTAGAAATTAAGCAATAATGTAAATTATGATCCTCCTTTACAATGAAAGGTCCCTCCCAATTCGCTACAAACTTAGGTAGAGGAAGCCCTTTGATGTGTTTCATAGATGCCTTCAAAACAAGGTCTCCCTCAATAAATATCCTTGGTCTCACCAAGTTATCATATTCCCTTAAGAGTTTCTTCGTATACATTTGAAAGTGTTGTATTGCACTATCTGTGTGTTCATCCAATGTTTCCAACTCCACATGTTTATTTTGAGGTAGCATGCTATTTCGCAAGGCATATCGGGCGGAGGGAACTTCCAACTATACTAGAAGAATCGCTTCAGCTCCATACATAAGGGAGAACGGGTTATATCCTGTGGGCTTCCTTTTAGTTATTCGATAGTCCCACAATATAGCTGGTATCTTGTCATCTAACGATCCTGGGAAATCCTCCATTGTTTTGGCCAAAATGTTAACTAATGTTTTGTTAGTTTCTTCGGTTTGACCGTTTACTTTTAGATATGCCACCATTGAAGTATGATGAACAATGGAGTATTTATCTGTGAGCATCGTTACCTTTGAATTGAAAAATGGGGTTTCATTATCAGATAGAATAACCTTTGGAATCCTAAACTGGTAAATGAGGTATTCTCTGATGATGTTGATCACCACCCCTGTTGTTTCCCTCCTTAGTGGTATCGCTTTAGACCACTTTGTAAAAGCACTCTGTTGCCACTAGTATCCAGATCTTCCCCCTCAAAGAAGGATGTGTTACCCCTACCATGTCGAACGCCCATGTATGAAAAGGATAAGGTGTTTCCAGAGAGTGTAGATCCACCGATGGGGCATGGATTATATTTCCATGTAGTTGGTAAGATTTATGTTTTCGAACGAACTCAGAAGAGTCTTTCTCCATCGTTGTCTAATAGTATCTCAATGTAATCAATTGATCATACAACTTTGATCCACCTACGTGAGCTAGATCATGAGCTTGCTTGAGGACTTTGATTGCTTCCTTCTTTGTGATGCAACGCAATGGCCTATTTAAGTATCATCTTCGATAAAGCTGCCCTTATTGAACGTAGAACCTCGGGGCTCTTCTTTTCAGTCCCATTGGATCAATCTTCTTTATTGGGACAACTCCATCTTTAATGAAGTCAATATAGGGCCACCTTCAATCTGATTGAGCTTCAACGAAATGGCATTCAGCTACCTCGAAGAACAGTTGGCACTTATCATATTTCAATTGTAGCTCTGATGTGTCCTACTTCATTCTAGGCGAGAAGTATCCATCCCTTTGAATTCTCTTATAAAGAGGGATCTCAGTTGTTTCACAGTGCTCTTTGTGTATTTTCTTTAATCTCCGCTCTTCTTCTTTCGGGTCGATTTACCTCAACCGTCGTCCTCATGCATTTCTGAAGTAAAGGTTTCCCTGATTTGTAAAGTATTGGGCTAACTCTCTCAGCTCCATCGCTCCTTCCCCAGACTCCAATTGTTTTCTAATATCTCCCCTCCAATCGAATTCATCCTCCATCGGCAGAATTGACTATATTACCGAGGGAGATGTTCTTCATGGAATCACGTCTGTAGTTGTATCGTCTCTCATGATCATTTTTTGAGCTATTGTGGCATAGGCATCTGGATGTCGGTTCATTGTTAGGGGATGCCTCTTGATCTTGGTCCGATGGAACTGGTTAAGAAACCTTTGAATGATTGTTCTGTAGGGTGCTAGACTGAGGTGTTTCAACGCATATTCTCCATTTACTTGTTCAATTACTAAATTCAAATCTCCCTTGATGTAGAGTGAACGAATTCCCCTTACAAGGGCCTCCAACAACCCTAGTACTAATGCTCATAATCTGCTTCATTATTGGAATAAGGAAAGTCTATCTTGTAAGAAAGACAAATTTCTTTCGTCCCTCTTGATAGAATAACCCCTTCTCCTCCTTTCTTCTCTACTGAAGATCCATCAAACTGCACTATCCATTCCTCTTTGCTTACATCTAGGTGATTGGCCTGCAGATCATCTCCTGGAATGCTCTCTCATGGTGGCTCAGATATCCCAGATGGGAAGATTGCCAAAAGTTCTGTGTATGCCTAGCTCTTGATCGCGCAAGGGACCACGTACTTCAAGTTATACTCTGAGAGAATGAGGAACCACCTAGCTTCTCTACTAATTAATATGGTTCTTGCCAACAAAAACTTAATAGGGTCGCATCTTGTTATAATATGAATTGTAAAAGACATCATATAATGTCTGAGTTTTTGTGATATAAAGACTAAGGCAAAGAAATGCCTTTCCAAGATACTATAACTGACCTCTGGCCCATGTATGATTCTACTAAGTTAGTAGACTATTTGTTCCTTCTCGTCAATCTACTATGCCAACAAAGCTCCAACGGACCTCATGGTGGATGTGAGGTATAGCTGCAACAGTATTCCTTCCCTTGGAAGAATCATAGTCTGTGGCGAAACGATGAGATTTTTCATCCTAGTGAGAGACTCCTGGTGAACTTCCTCCCACTTGAACTTTGTGTTCTTTCTCAAAAGTGGCATCAATGGGTGAGTTATTTTGGTCAATCTAGGAACAAATATCCTAAGGTAGGAAACTTTATCGAGGAAACTCTTGAGCTCCTTCGTCGTTCTTGGACTTGGCATCTCCAAGATCGCTCACTATTTGTCTTGGTCCATCTGTACTGCCTTTCGATCTACCACAAAGCCTAGAAAATCTCCACTAGTTACTCTAAAAATGCACTTCAGCGGGTCCATCTTGAGTTTATACTTCCTACATCTAGCAAATACTTTCCACAAATCACTCAGGTGGGACCCCTCCTTTGATTTGACGACCAAATTATCCACATAAAACTCCATAAATTTGTGAAAGAAGTTATGAAAAATGGCCATCGTTGTCATTTGATAAGTGGCCCCGGTGTTTTTTATTCTAAACGACATTACTTTGTATATGAAGTTACCTAACGGGGTTCTAAACGTTGTCTTCTCTATGTTTGTGGGGTCCATCTTAATCTGGTTGTACCCTACATACCCATCCATGAAGATATACATCTCATGTCCAGTCATTGCATCTATCAAGCTATCAACTGAGGGCAGAGGGAACACATCTTTGGTACAAACCCTATTCAAGTATCTAAAATCCAGGCCGATCCTTATCTGATTCTTGTATTTCTTACCCACTAGGACAATGCTAGATAGACAGAGTGGGTGTTGTATTAGTTTGTTGAACCCTGCTACCAACAGGCATTGGATTTCTTCTTTAATCCTCAATTCTAGCTTAGGCTTGTAAGTTCTTGTTGCCTGTTTGATCGGAATGGCTGAAGGCACTACGTTTAATTTATGGCAGCTTACTTCTTCGTCTAGCCCTTTCATCTCTGTATACTTCTATGAAAAAAATCTATGAACTCTCAGATTAGCTCAATCAAAGCCTCCCTTTTCTCCATACAGAGATCCTTCGAGAGAAAAATGGGCCTTAGGTCCTCCCTTTCCTTTGTCAAGTTTAGCTGCTACAATTCTTACGCTTATGGCTTCGGTTGGTCCGTCATGTAGTCTGGTTCTTCGGTGACATCTTCCACGAACTCCTATATGTTGGAATTGTCTATTAACATACATTTTCCCCGTTAATCCACCAGAAAACTCTCATATATCGGGTAAGCCTCCTCGCTAGCCTCTGTTATAGCTCCTTTGGCTTCCCGTTCACACCATTATAAGCGATAAACCACCTTCCCTTCCTTAGTAACAATTTTCTTACACTGCCTGTTAGCCATTGTAGGTTCCTTTATTTTACTCTCCCTCGAAGCCTCTGCCCTTCTTCCTTTAGAGAATTAGCTCAGCACACTTTGTCATGTGACCTCGTGTTCCATCGGATTCATTCTAGGCTGCATCATGTCTTTTAGTTACTTTGAGATTTTCTCAGGTCGAGAGACCACTTGGTGGGATTCTTCTGTTACTCTTACGTCGTTCATAATTTCACCATTCTGGCTATTCATAAGGCCCATCCTTCCTCTAATCGAGGGAACCCAGGCTCCCTCCATTCTTCCCGTTAGGACTCTGACTTCCTTTTCTAACTCTGTATAAAATGATGTGTTAACTAGGTGAGATTATTCGATAGCGAAGGGCCTCTTTGTAGCTCATATAGTGATATCAGTCCCTTTAATATTTACCATATCACATTGGTTATATGTCGAGGGAACTAGTCCTTGGTTGTGCATCCACACTCTTCCTATCAACAAATGGTAGGAAGTAGCACTCTCTCATGTGGAACTTGATGTGGCAACTTATATTTCCCATTATAATCCCAACATTCACATAACCAATGGATTTGGAAAACTGGTTATCATAACCTGATATCACCAAAGGCATGGGGACTAATCTTTCTTTTGGAATGTTAGTTACGTGGAAAGAGGTGATTGTCATGATGTTGATGGATGCTCCCTGATCGTGTGGAAAATCGAGCGTCTGTGTAATACGCTAATTGTTGTTATCGGCTTCCAACCACAATATAAAAACCTAAACTATAACTACACTCTTGTGGAGTATAGTGGCTAGTCTGGGTATCGAATCCTCAGGGAACTAGGACGAGTGAACATAACGATGTTGGATAAACAGAGAAATCCTAACTTTGATTCTAAAGAAAAAGGAAAGGAAAAATTGATTTGGTTTTGAGATTGATTAAGCTAAATGCAATAATGAAAATGAGCAAAGATGAAACTTAATTACTCTACCAAAATGGAGGATGACTGATGATTTCAACAACTTTTTATTTTAAATGATGAGAGAAACATGTCGAGAATGCAATCCCCCAACCCTAGTGTAGTGCGGTGATAATGTTAATCATAAATTTATCTGGTTGACCTGACCCGGAATTTAGTACTCCCAAGTATTATGTATATGAGGTTCAATCCCGCGTCATACCTAATCTCAGGATGAGTAAATCGGTATCGCGGTAATGACACTCAAATTGTACTATAAATCATCACGAGTACCCAAAGGTAAACGAGATATAAAGATCCACAATTATAATGTAATTACGCAATAAAATCAAAATCAATCATTGAATTCATCGGATTAACTTTATACACATGCACTAACACATTAGGTTGAGTTCATGCATCCCAACCTTTTCAACGTAGCCGGACATATTAAACTGAACGATGCATGAAATAATTACGTTGAATGCAAGAAAACTCATAATAACACTAGATGGATATACGTAGTTAAGTATTATAAATGCAGAAATTCATTCAAACCATGCAGAAAAATTACCATGCAAGAATACTGAAAATCACAAAAATATAGCTGAGATTACAACTTGAAAATAAACCCGGAAGTGTATGGATCTTGCAGCAATAAATCAAAATTATGTTACTAGATGTTCTCCTCACTTTTTCTCTATAAAAAACTACTCAAAAACATCCAGAACGTCTGTTCCTAAGTTACTACCTATGTATCCCACACTTCTTGGAGAGTTTTAAACTAAAAGGAAACCTTAGAGCCAATCAGAATAAAGGAGGCAAATTCGCGCATCAGGCCCCCCGAACCGGTTCGCATGTACCCCGAACCGGTTCTCCCCCTAAACCGGTTCGCCCCTGGGTTCGCGAATGTTTGCTAGTCTGGGGTGCTTTTTCTTCCATTCAACACTTAGAATTTTTTTCTTGTTTTCTTTCCTTTCTTCATTGCATTTTTCTTCAACTTCAACGGGTCATAACTCATCAACCATAGCTCGGATTTGGGTGTCATTTCTTCCAGCGTTCTCGTTGTTCTGATCTCTTCAACTTTCCAGTTGACTTCTCCTTCGGGATCTCGCTACAGAATTACCAAAATGCCCTTGAACTTGCCTTCTTAGCTTTTCTTTCATTGTCTCGCTTTCTTTTTTGCGGTGCTTGCATAATTAACCTGTAAAACCAATAAGAGAAGCATGAAACACGAAGTACTTGCCAACGAAGATTAGTAGCATAAATGTGCGTCAAATCCATATAGGTTACATCACTCGGGTTCACAAATGCACTGAAATTAGGGGAATAAATATACAATATTTATGTCCAATCAAATCCCCCTAACTTAGAACTTTGCGCGTCCCGAGCAATCTAAAAGAATTAAAGTGGAATCGCACTCTCATGAAACCCCAACTCACCTCTCATCTAACGGCGCGCACCTATTCGCGTCCTGAAATTTTAGTTAAATTACCCCAATTATAAGGACAACCTAACTTAACATAGGCCTAGCCTATACCCAGGAGATCTTCCTTCCTATCTTAACCCAAGAATCCACTCTTTCTAAACACACTTAATTATTTTTACAAACAAATATGCCATAATAGGCTTAATGGATTCCGATTTATAATTTAATTAATTATAATTCTTAATAAGTTAACCAAATACATTGGGTTTAATCATATGATTTAATTACTATATAACATGCATACAAATTATTATTGACAAAACTTCTCTCCAATCTCAACACTGCACTATGTTTCGTGTGTGGGGTGATGTAACCGAAATATAAAAACAACTTTAAATCTCCAATAATATCCTTGGGATGATGTAACCGAAATATTCCTTAAATGCGATACATCAACCCCCATCAATCTAGTACACCATAATCATCCAAGATGTACTCCACAAAGATTCCATATCCTTTCATCTATAGGATATATAAATATATATATATAGGAATTTATTCTAACCATATATATATATATACAATCATCCATTCCCATAGCCAAGTGTACATACCACATATGATGTACAATGGCCATAAACATAATATACCCGTCTATATATATCGCCGATAAAATAGCATCATGCTATCATATTCCAGGGCATTACTCACATACCCTCCTGGGAACCACGGTCGGTCTCAATATCACTGACATCGGGACCATACACACACATATGATGTCCCGAGAAGCGGTCATAAATCCTAGTCGATCAGTGAGACGAGACATACCCACCACGCCTCACCCCAAAAATATAAATCACATAATAACACACTGGACGACTATGACCTGGGGACTATCCACACCCTGCTCCTTGAGCTAGGATGCTCACCCTCTGTGCAGAAACTTCCCAATGATAGCATGATTGGGGTATGCTTAACCACATAAGTATATATATCATTCACATGCACAATATATATACATCCATATGATCCCATCATATGATCAAACATTAAACCATCATATACGGTTTAGATATTCATACCATGTATATCCACAACATAAATATATCCATAGATTCATATCTATATAGATATATATACATATATTCACATATCCTTATATCTATATATTCAAACTAATTCTCGTTCATATGTATAAGATATATATATATATATATATATACACACTCGGCTATAAGTATAAATAATCCTCAATATACAAGCCATCACCACAAACTCATTTAATTTACCTCGATATGTGAATACAATCCCTCACTTTAAGCATATTCATCCATTTTCCCTATGATGAATAGTCTCCCAAACAACATACGGATCTATATATATATATATATATATATATATATATATATATATATATATATATATATATATATATATATATATATCCAACATTAGGGTTATCACCCAAAGTTTAGTGTAGGAAACCATCACTACACATATCGTCTATATCCGAGAGCACATTGAAGAATCTAGTAATAATTTCAACTATTGGTATAAACATAGCTAATAGTCTATGAGACTCAATCTCAATCTTACATTCATCAAATAATCCCATTACTTAGGGAAAATACCCGTTGTAAATCACACACTGATAAACAACATCTACCCCAACTAGATTTACACACTCTACTCTTGTTGGTAATATGATCCCATCGCTCTCGATTTTGACTATGGTTCAACAACTTTTGTAAATCCCCTAGTCTAAGACCGCTTGGATTTATTTCTTAAAGTTTATCATTACTAAGGGTATGCGACCACTCTCTTTTATTGGGCCCCAAATTGTATCTTAATAAAATCTTATCTTTATAAGGATTCGACATAAATGGTGGCCTAGAATTTCACAACATACCCTCGCAACTCTCTATAAGGGTTCCTAGCCTCCCATCACATCTATACTTACTTTTTCTCTATAAGTAGGATTCTCAATCCCAATGAGGTTTCCCCACAATCTCTATACACAACTCCAAATACATACATTGATATATTTTTCCCAAATTGTTTCAAGAAGTCCCCAAAATCATAATATGTGAGAAACCCCTTGTGTGTCTCCAAAACATATCTCTTACATCATAAGATAAGGCCCCAAATCAATAAACCCAACCAAAAAGGGTTTGAAATCACCATAGAGAAAATTCCTCAAAATGCCCTGTTTTCGAATCGATTCGGCCCTATTTCGAATCGATTCGTCATTGCGAATCAATTCGGCCTCCAAGGAGAATCGATTCGGGTCCAAAGACCTGGGCTTATGTCTCAGGACGAATCGATTCGCCTTGGGTCCGAATCGATTCGGTCAATGCAGACCTGCCAATTTTCCTAGGCCGAATCGATTCGCTTAAGGGGCGAATCGATTCGGGTCTGCAGAATTTGAAGGGTTCTTCTTCTTCAGCAAAACCCACGAATTCTAAACCCTAAAATTTTACTTCTAACCCCTAATACTTCATCACAACATGATTCTAAGCCAAAAAATCAACCCAAAGTTGATCCCAAGAATTTCTACACCATCAAACCCATATCTAAACATCAATTTTCAAGATTTAAACCCAAAAATTTAGGTTTTGATATTAATACCCGAAATTCATTTCTCTAACCCACAAATTATGAAATTAGATACACAAATGACTTATTTAGCAAGTTTAAGCACTTGCCTCGGATTTGTAGAGGTTAGATCATCCTCGTTGTCGCGTTTGGGCCGGAATCTCCAAGATTTTCTTCCTCTCTCTCTTCCTTTCTTCTTCTTTCTTCCTTCCTTTCTCTCTCTAGGGATTTTTCTCTCTTTCTCTCAAATGAGAAGGCTTGATCCGTAAGTCTCTTAAACCTTAAAACATAAGTCCCAATTTTAAATGTTAAAATACACACTTTAAATGACTCGTTTACTCTAATTCGAGTCAAACTAACTTAAAATATTCCGGAGCCGAAATAAAACCCAATGACAGTCATTTTGACTATCTCAGCCCTTCCGGGATCGATGGTACACTAGAAATCATCATCCGAAATACTTTGAAATGTCCTCTATTTTTGGTCTTTAATTCCCAAATTTTAAAATTCTCCGATTTAATTAAATTTCATTTTCTCAAAATTTAATTTCTCAGTCTCCAAAGTCAAGGGTTGTTACAACAGAAAACTGGGTGGTTTTAGGGGTGAGGGGTGGGAGCTTAAATCTGAGAGCTGGGTTTGTTTTACCATCTTTGGTTCAAAACCAGTGTTGGATATTACTAATGTGGGTTTTTGTTGATTTATGTTTTCATTTGAATTATAATCACCCTCTTACACACACAGATATTAATATTTTTTTTCATTTCTGATTATTTTTTGCAGGTCTAATATTTTTTTGCAGATCCCAAAATAAAAATGGTGTATGTTTTGTCACATTTATATTTTTTTGAAGATCTAATGTTTTTTACAGGTGTAATATTTTTTTGCAGATATAATATTTTGTGGTATGATTTTGGGTAATGGTTTTAAGATTTCTTTGGTTCAAAATAAAAGTTTTTGATCTGCCTCACCCTCTTACACACGCACACACAAATTTATATTTTTTTTGCATATCTAATGTTTTTTTCCAGGTCTAATATTTTTTTGCTCATTTAAAAATAAGAACGGTGTAATTTTTGTCACATTTACATTTTTTTTTCAGATCTAATGTTATTTTTTGCAGGTGTAAAGTTTTTTTGTAGATCTACTATTTTTCTGGTTCGATTTTGGGTAAGGGTTTTAAGATTCCTTTAATTTAAGGATTTTTCCTATTCCTCTCAAAATAGATATATGTTAGTTTTTTCTGTTTTAAAGTGGGAGTTTTTGAGATTCAATATTATGTTATTTTTTATTTTTTATTTAGATTAAGCTTCATGTTATTATCTATAATGCGAAAATCAAATTGCATATTAGATGTTGAATCTTCTTTGTAACAACTCTTTATTTTAAGGAATATATAACTCTTTTTACATTGGTGTATAAAAATACACATTTTGGGTGTTATCGCCTTATGTTATTTTTGGAAGGTATAAAATTCTTCATTTGGTTTTAATTACTGTGTTATTTGTAGCATATGGATGGTATATGTCCATGGAATTTTCACATAGCATAGTTAATTTAAATGGATTATCTATTTATATTTATTAATGTGAATGTATTATTTAATGTTGATCAAGAGTCATTTTAAACTAATTTTGGCTTATATATTGAAACTCATCTTAAAATATGGTGGAACTCATTGACTTTTCCATTTTACAATGTATGCGATTATGTCATGATTTGATGCTGTGATAATTACACAAATAAAGCAATAGTAGAGTGAAAATAACATTAATGGCATGGGGTAAAGAGAACTGAAAAGGCTACTAAAAATTGGGTTTAGCTTTTGGTTTAGTACAAAATACAAGGAATAAAGGACGTGGGGTAATGGTATGATGGGACAAAAGTAAAAGAAATTTGAAAGAATAAAAAAAACGAATCTTTGTAAAGGTAAATGGATCTTTGGTTTAATAAACAAAAAAAAAGAATAATTAAAAAAATTAAAAAAAAATACGTGGGAACACATATTTCGACAGTAAGAATTAAAGACAAAGAGGGAGTGGGGCCTAATTAAATAAAGAAAGAATTAATAAAACAAATTCAAACAAATGTATAAAAGATAACAAATCTTGCAAATGGAATATTAATGGGACTTATGGACATCAACTTTTGGAGAGTCTTTTGGCAGAGGGGCAAAAAGGACTGCGTGACAAATAAAGAGCATTGAGTTGTGAGATCAAGTGTTTTGCAACAAATGATAGCAGGAAGAGAAAGGACAAACGTTCAAAATAGATGGATGTGACTTTTTTTCATATATGTCTTTCTCTGGATTGGGTGAGATTAGTAAAAGCAATTTTATATTAAAATGATTTATTTTTATCTATACAACTCTTTTATAAATAAATATAAAATAATTTTGTTTTAATTTTGACCTTAAAAGACCACCCAACGTAAAAATAATTATAATAATATAATTTTTATTAAATGTTTTATAAAACAAATTTAAAAAGGTTTAATAATTTTACAAAATATTTTATAAAAGGTCCTCAAAAATTTTTTAAGAAACATTTATAAAACAATATAAATTTTTTTATAAAACATTCACTAAGTGATTTTTTATTTATAAAATTAAATTAATAAGAAATTATAAAAATAAATTATAAATAAAAAAGTGATAAAATCTTTTCTTTATTCCAAGTTCCTTTTTCATTTAAAATAAATTCATTTATTTATAAAATTATACATAAAAAGACGTATTTATAAAAAAATTACTTTAAGAAGAAAATATCTTATAAAAAAATCAGTTTTTATAGTCATATAAATAAAGGATGTAAGGACATTTTTGTCCATTATCAATTTGTATGTCGTACGCCGTTACACCGTTGAAGAAATTCAAGATCGCATCTACATCAATGGATCCGAATATCAAAGCGTCTTCAACATCATAGCCTCTGTGAGAATGAACTTGGTAAAATTTTGTTTTTACGTTCCTTAAAGTTCATATTTAGTAGTGGAAAATTTTTATAAAATGTTTTTTATAAAAATAAGAAGTAAGCTTTTCCAATCAAAATGAGGCTTTTAAAAGTTTTTTATTTTTCTGGGAAAGCCGGACCGGTCCGCCTCTAGACCGGACCGGTCCTCCCCTCAACCGGACCAATCCGCTTGTTGCTGATTCAGTATACCCCGGATCGAATGCAAACCGATGGAGCCATATTTTAAAAGAACCGATCCGGTCATCCGGACCGATCCGCCCCCAAGCCGGACCGGTCCGCCTGGGATATACTCGAGCAGTTCCGTGTGTTTTTTAACCACCATCTCATATTTCCTATATATATAACTATTCCGATGGTGTATTTCTTCAAGTCTTTGAGAAAACGTTTTTAGAGTACAAACACAACAAGACTTCAATTTTTGATGTGCCAAACATTTTTTTTTATTCACACACAAAAATCCCAATTACTTTTGTGAATCTTTTGGAACCCTAGAACACAAACTTTGTTGTTGTTCATCTTTGTGGAGAGATCTTTGCAACCGAGGGCTGCGTGCTATTGCTGAGGGAGTCTCTACAAAGTTTTATGGTTGCGTGTCATTGAGGAGAGTTGCGGTTCTTCCTGCGTTGTTTGGGTTGCGAGTCCTTGGAGGGTGCTGCGTGTATTCTCTTACTGAGTTCAAGACTGCGTGTCTTTGTGAGTTAGCTGCGCGTTGATCCATTGCAGATTCCATATGTAATTGTAAGTTGCGGCTTGTATATTCATAGTGAAATAAAGGTTTTACCCGAAAGGGTTTTTTTCCTGAAATCTGTGTCTCATCATATTTTTGTGTCACATGCTATATTTGTTCATGGGTTGACACTTGCACTTTAGATGCATGATTAGGGGCTGAAATTAAATAAGTGGCCTATATTAGAAACTTCCGAAGTTAATCAATTATCACACGTAATTCTCGCATTCTCAAATCAGTATCAAAGCGGGTTGCGCTAATTTATTGCGTATTCCTATCTTCCGCAAAATCGTGTGATATTGATTTTTTTTAAAATCAGTTTTGTGAAAAATCGCAATTTTTCCTATGGAGTACTTATATAATCAGATGCCTATTTTTTACGGGTCTAATTATGCCTACTGGAAAGCTCGTATGAAATCGATTTTAAAATCTATTGACGAGTGTGTTTGGTTGCTTTGCGAAAATGGTTGGACTCCTCCCACGATCACTGTTAATAACATCACCACTTTAAAACCCGTGTCAGCCTGGACTGAAGATGATTATAAATTGTCCAATTTTAATTCCCGTGGTCTGAGTGCTATTTCTGGAGCTGTCTCTCCTGATGAGTTTCGCCGAATTATGACGTGCACTATGTCTAAAGAGGCTTGGGATGTTTTGAAATTGACACATGAGGGTACGAACGCGGTTAAAGAGTCAAAATTACAAAATTTGGCCACCCAATTTGAGACTATCACCATGTCTGAGACCGAATGCTTTGATGATTTTTATGCACGTTTGTCGGACATTGTTAACACATGTTTTAATTTGGGTGTGGTGATTGATAACACGCGTGTCGTTAAAAAGATTTTGAGATCTCTCCCAAAACGCTTTATTCCTAAAGTCACTGTTTTGAACTCTTCGGGAAATTTGAAATCACTTAAGTTGGAAGAACTTGTAGGAGATCTTCAAACCTATGAGATTGACATGTTTCCCAAAATCATTAAGGCTAAGGATAATGGCATTGCTTTAAAGACTCATTTTAAGAAAAAGAAAGAAAAAGTTTGTGAGTCCGATTCTGAGGGAGATTTTGATTTTAATGATATGGCCTTGTTTGCGAAAATTATTTAAAAATTTCTCAACATGAACAAAAATAATTCTTCCAATAAAATTAAGAAAAATAAAAAGAAAGGAAAGGCCAAAGAAAGTGGTGAGAGGGAAAAAGAGAATAAATCCAATGAGGAGTGTGAGGAAGATTTTGAGAACATCACTTGTTTTGAATGTGGGGGTAAGGGACATAAGTCGTTTGAGTGTCCTACGTGGCTCAGAAAGAAAGGAAAGAAAGTAGCTATGCCCGCCACACTTAGTGATAGTAGTGAAGGTGAAGGTGATGAGACTAGTGGTGAGAAGTTTGTAGCTTTTTCTAGTCGTGTGAGCACACCCACCTTGTCCCAAAATAGTGCACACGAAAGTGATAGTGATGGTTTGAGCGCTTCAAGTGAGGGAGAAAGTGAGAGTGAAAGTGGAGATGAAAGTGAGCTCCAAAAAGCTTTTAGAGATTTGTACACCGAGACCTTGAAAACAAAGAAGTATAATATGGATTTAGTTCATCGAGTTTTAGATTTGGAGAAAGAGAAGGAGGTTTTGAGAAAGGAGAAGAATGATTTGGCCGGCACGTTGTCTAGTCTGACGACACGTGTATCCCAACTCGAGAGTGATCTCGAACGTGCTAGGGTGGTCAAAGTCAAGTTTGAGAACGCACCTAAGAAGGTTGAAAAGGTGGTTCTTAAGGGTAAAGGTGAGAAGTTAGGAATAAGTCATGACGGTGCTTCTTCTTCCCAATTAGCACCCGAGCCGGTTCCCACTTTAGTGACAGTTTCACATGTGTCTCACCCTAACCCACCTAGGCGTCCCATTCCTTTTAGGAAAGTGCGTCCTAGAGTTTTTGAGAGAGGTGTTCCTAGGCCTATTTATGTTTGTTCCCATTACAAGAGGAGAGGACACCTTAGGGAATTTTGCTTTAAGTTGGGTTATGTGTCACGTTTTGCTTCTACACGTGTTTCTGGCACACATGCACCCACACATGATACTTTACATGCTCCCGGAGACTACATGAGAGATTTTGCACATTTAGGTGAGCAAGTTAAGTTCTTAGTCAAAACTTCACAAGAATTGATGGAGGTTTTTCATAAGCTGTTACCACCTTTGGAAAACCCCTCCGCACCTAATGATTGAGGTTTGACTTGTTTACTAGCATAGGGTGATTTTCATGATGACATTGTTTTCCTATTACTAGTATGTATCATTTTTGTGTATTTTGTTTGAAAATTTCTGAAAAATACAAAAAGATTTTATTTTGACAAAACTTTTTGAAAAATCCAAAAAGATTTTTGTATTTTGTTGGGTATTACAGATCGACTAACCCGTAGATTCAATGGCTAGACACTAGAGGCAGAACTTCATGAGGGCTTACTTTGGCTATCAACTGATACCTATGTTTGACCCCAACCAACAGAAGACCGCATTCATCGCAACTTTGGGGCTTTACTACTATAAGTTCATGCCCTTCGACCTCAAAAACTTTGGGTAACTTGTTAATGCTTGGTCACTAGGATGTTTAAGAGGTAGAATAGAACTACCTTAGAGGTCTACATATATGATATGACCATCAAAAGAAATCACACGACACCAAAATATTTTGATGGTTATGTTTTTGGATCGTGACCATATTGAGGGTGTAAAAATTGTGGGTCACTTTGAAAAATATGACCCTATATTAGGCTTATGGTCAAGTGGGTGACATGAGTGGTCAGGTCATGATTTGAGACCATGACCCGGTTATCATGGTCCTGAGTCATGAACCATCCCATGACCATTAAAGGGGAATTTAATTAAGGTCACGGCTCAAAACCATGACCAAATTTAAAAAATATTTAAATATTTTTAATTTTTTGCATCCTAAAAAAATTTACATTTTTCAAACTTGTTTACATTTGCAGAAATAAATATTAAGCCATTATGCCATCCAAAAATTGAAAAATAATAATACAGCACAAATAATAATATGGATGGGTTATTGTTATGGACTGTGACCACTCTGATCATGGATTCAAACTTTAACCATTTCCTTATTGATGTCACCCTTTAACCTGGTTATGTGATTGGTTATGGTATTTTTGAAGGGGTCACGATTTTGAACCGTGAACACCTGGTCATGGCTCAGAACCGTGACCAATTAGCTATGATAATTCTTGATATCCAGCGTAGGAAGCCACTTATAATAAATATTTGATGAAGCCCTTAAAACTCCTGAGAGAGTAAACGATGAAGTTGAACGCCTCCAAGTGTGTCCTTAGGGTTCGTTCTGACAACTTCCTTAGAGACTTGGTAAACAGAATGGGATAAAAGAAAACCTGAATCAAATCAAGTCTTTATAGGATATCAAGAAGTTGGACACAATTAGAGATGTGGAAGTCTTGACTGCGATTTGAGTCGCCCTCAATCAATTCGTATCTCAGTTATTTAATAAATACCGATAATTTTTCCAAGATCTGGAGCAAGCACGTGCAACAGTCTGGATAGAGTAGTGAGATCGAACACTGGAAGGGATTTAGTAGTACCCTGGATATCTTCCATTATTATCAACCCTTATTAGTGGTGATAATCTCAACTTAGACTTGGATTATTTCCAGACAACTGGTGGAGCGCTGGTATAAGTACATGATGGAGAGTAGTTATGGGTTTACTATGTTAGGCCTTACACTTCTTGTGGTAGAGAAAAGATATATGGATATTAAGAATATGGTTTTAGAATTAGTAACATTTGTAAGAATGATGCGACATTATTTTGATTCCCGCACAATACTCATCCTGACTTTCTATCCACTCAAGGAAGTACTCAAGAAAGTAAATTTTCCTAAGATATGATGAATTAGTCGTTGGAACTAGCACAGTTCGACATCAAGTACAACAAAGAAAAATCGTTAACGGAAAGATTCTGATCAATTTCATTATCGATTTCTCTACCACATTGTCAAAGAGAAATACACTCAGGCAAACCCCATTTTGGAGATGCCTAATATCAATTAGGGAAACCATATGCGAGGATGGAAACTATTCACAGGATGGTGCATCCAATGAATGAGAGACTAACATTGGGTTCAACTTCGTGACTCCTCAATATTTTCTCATTGAGAATATAGTTTGGCTTGGATTAAGGGATCAAATAAGACCAAATATGAGACAATGATTAATTGACTACAAAAGGTGATTAGTTTGGGACCCAAACAAATTGTAAAATATTGCAAATCATATCTTATTATCAAGAAGCTCAACGGGGAGTACGAGGCCAACTATAATAAAATGCTCACTTATAAAAAAAAGTAAGAGGATTACTGAAGTATTTTAGATCATACTCAATGGAACATATAATAAGAATAACAACAGGCACGCTGATGCTTTGGCCACTTTAGCATGACTATTATCATCGATCTGAAGAGAACGATCATAGTGGAGTATGTCAACTAACCAAGAATTGATGAGAGATAGACAACCCTAAAAATCATTTAGACCTAGTTGACCTCATCATGGAAGGATCCAGTCATAGTGTATTTAAAAACTGGGGATTTACAAACAAGTGACAAAGAGGCCCAAAAGTTGAAGATTCACTCAGTATGGTTTTTCCTTAACTTTGAGGGAAAAATTTACTAACGATCATTCATAGACCCTCTGCTCAATTGTGTTCATCTGGACCATGTGAAAGGATCCTCAAATAGATACACAAAGGAATATACGATGATTATGAAAGTGGAAGATCACTCGCCCATAGGTCAATCTCCCAAAGTAACTAGTGGCCTTTCATGTAGAAGGATGTCGTTTTGTTCATCCGTAGATGCGCCAAATGCCATGAATTCTCTCCTATCATCAAGTAGATGGATGATAATACCAGTCATCTTATAAGCCCATGGACCTTTTCTCAATGGGACATGGATATTATGGGACCCTTGATTACAACATCGGGGAACATGAAGTACCTAATAACTTCCATCGAATACGTCACTAAGTAGGTGGAGGAAAAATAATTGACTCGCATCAAAGAGGTAAATGCTAGGAGATTTGTCTAGAGGAATGTTCTCACTATATCTAGAATCACTCGAGCTCTGGTGATTGATAATGGGACTCAATTTAATAACGAAACTTTTAGAGACTTCTATGTAGAATATGGAATTAACTTCCATTGTGCTTCAGTGGTCTTCCCATATTGTGATAACTGGGTCGAGATAACCAACAAGGCTCTACTTGCCGAGGTTAAATTAAGAGTAACGAGTGTGAAGGGAATATACGTGGATGAGATCAGATCTATCGTCTAGGCCTACAAAACAACACTTAGGAGGCCGATAGGAGAAATCGCATATTCCCTATCATACGACATGAAAGCAGTCATCCCACTGAGAATTGACCTCCTAACTCTGTGAACAGATATCTCTGAGGATTCTAAAAATGACAATTGATTTTATCATGATATTGATTTAGTAGAAGATCAAATAGGTCTTATTCTCATACACCTCGTAGCCTATAAATGGGAGCTTACTAGATAGCATGGCAAAAAGGTCAATATTTGGGAATTTCAGGTCGACGATCTCGTTCTCGAAAAAATCAATGGAGAAGAAGTCCAATGATTGAACTTTTCAACGAATTAGAAAGTATCATACATATTGGTGTCAAAAGGAGGAGTAAATCCTACCATTTTATAAGATTTAGATGGTACAATAGTATGTAGTTGCCGAATTTCCATAAACCTTGGAAAAGATTAACAATATTTAGATATTTTTTGCAGATAATTTAATATGGTGATTCATGTTAATAAAAGTATTTTCTTTAATATTGTGCATATAATGCTTGCCCCTCATCATTACAACTCACCTAAAAATGATGGTACAACCCAAGTTTGGTTGGTCGGCCTAAAATAGGCATAAACTTGCCTAAGAATTGGGTGGTCTATCTTAGAACTAAGTTTATCGCGTATGTTTGGCATTAAATCGACCTGAATATGGTGATACAACACAATTTAGGCTAGTCGTCCTAAAGTATGAATGAACCCACCTAAGAATTTAGTGGTACAACTTAGAAATAAGTTGTTCACCCACGTTTGGCATTAAAACCACATGAAAATGGTGGTATAATTCAAGTTGAGCTTGTCGGCCTAAACTAGGCACAAATCCACCTAAGAATTAGGTGGTACAACTTAGAAATAAGTTGGTTACCTATATTTTACATTAAACCCAAATGAAAATGGTCGTACATTCTAAGTTAGGTTGGTCGGCCTAGAATATGTATAAACCCCCAATAAATTTGGTGGTACAACTTGGTCGCATATGTTTAGCATTAAACCCACTTAGAAATTGTGTTACGAACCAAGTTGGGATTGTTCACCTAGAATAGGCATTAACCCACCTAAGAATTGGGTGGTATAGCTTAAAAATAAATTTCTCACTTACGATTGGCATCAAACCTACATGAAAACGGTGGTAAAATCCAAGATGGGTCGATCGGTCTAGACTAGGAATAAATCGACCTAAAAATTTGATGATATAAGTTAAAGATAAGTTCATCACATTTTTTTAGCATCAATTCCCTCTAAAAATGGTGGTATAATCCAAGTTGGGTTGGTTGGTCTAGAATAGTCATAAATCCACCTAAGAATTGGATAATACAATTTAGAAATAAGTTGGTTGCTTATGTTAACATTAAAACCGCCTGGAAATTGTGGCACATCATAACTTAGGTTGGTGGATCTAAAATGGGTATAATCCCACCTAAGAATTAGGTGGTACAATTTAGAAATAAGTTGGTGTCCTATGTTTGGCAGTAACCCCATCTAAAAATAGTGGTACAACCCAAGTTGGGTTGTTTGGCCTATAATAGGTATATACACACCTAATAATTTAGTGGTATAACTTCGAAATAAGTTTTTCGACTTTAGTTGACATTAATCCTACCTAAAAATAGTGGCACCACCCAAGCTGTGCTAGTCGGCCTAAAATAGGTATAATTCCATCCTAGAATGAAGAATACGACTTAACACAATTAATTGGTCGGTTGACCTATTAACCTTTTAATAAATTCACAAGTTAAGTATGATCGGTTAAAGTTAAGTTAAATAAGAATATTAACTACTAGATAAAGTTAGTGGAATCATCCATAGTAACTTCTGGAACAACGATGAAATACGTGGCTAGTAAAATTATGAGTTTGTAGCCAAGAAGAATGTGAGTAACGCTTCAATGGGGATAAACACCGGTTGAAGTTTGCCTGTAAATCATGCAAATTAACTTTGAAATATCATGTTTTTGTTTTAAAATATATCTCTACACATAGAAAAGAGGTCGATCAGCAATATAAGTAGATCAAGTCAATTTTCTTATGAAAATGGTGGACGACCAGCCAGAAGATCCAGCCAAAGCATGCACGGGAAGACCTGTGTAGTCCTCCCCATATAATGACCCAGAAAATACTAAGATATCCTTATCAATGTATTTTTGTGATATGGTCAACCAGATCACAACATTTTGAGAGAAATGTATGTCTTGGAAATAATAAACATCAGCCGTAGGAGAACCCCTTGCATCATATCAAACCTAATTTTGTCCAAGCCCATATTTTTCCTACAAATATGGTTAATGTAAACTATACACATTACAATACAGAAGAAAATTTTGTTTACTGAGATTGGTAGTATCCCATAGAAATAGACTAGTTCCACCAGCAATGGGTGAATAGAGAAATAAACCTTCCTTCAATTATTGCAACGGTCGTAACATCAACCTCGTTGTTAAAATAAAACATTTATTATTCGTCGGGCGAATTACTAATATGAACATTTATTGGTATGATATATTTATAATGAAATGCATCAAAGTTGTCCAAAAAATCCACTCTATATTTTTTAGACATCTAGACATGGCGTGAAAGTATGACAGAAAAAGAAAATGAAGAAGGAGATCTAGTAGATCTGGTTTTCAAACTTTAGACAGAAATAAGGGAGTTTACCTATGAAATTGGTTAGACAGAAAAGGGTATAAGGGTATCCCAAACCCTTATACTTATTGTTTCTAAAGAAGCTACAGTGGCGGTTTCCCTTGGGCAGAGAGCACCTATTCGATTGCCTCCTAGGTAGTATGCTCGACATGTAATCATTACCCTAGGGAGATAACTAGAGGTTCTAATAATCCAAGACATGGGGATTATGTGCGTCAGTAAAAATGATTACGCTCCCACTTGCGTAAGTGGTATGAATGTTAGTTAGCTAAAAATGCTTGAGCAAACCCACGTTGTCACATGCGTAATTAATGGAAAAATTAGTCTGACCAGGTCTAAATACCAATCACCCTAATCTGGGGAAATTGAAAGGGCATTTGACATATTAGTCAATGTGGCATGACATGCATCATTTGAAAGTCAAGGCGGCGTAGTTGTCCAAATACCATGGAGTTACTAACAAATAATCAAGAAGGATCATAGCCTAACACAACTGAATCAAGTAAATCATATTTCTACCACTCTGGAGATAAGATAAAATATGAGAGACCACGATTTGCAGGGCAATCGTACTTATAAATTGGGACGTCCCCCACTTTTGAGGGAACAATCAATTATAATTTCCTAATGGTGACCTGGAATCTCAGCTAAAAACCCTAGCACTCTATTTGTCCATTTTTCCCTTATGTAGTACATATCTCTCCCTTTTACATGTGGACGTAGGGAGGACAAATTGTTGAACCACATAATTCTCTAAGTCTTTTCTCATATTCCATTCACATTTTAGAGCCAATTAGTAATGTCGAAATTATTGTGGGTTCAATATCCCTAACAATACTCAACTAAAATACTTGGAAAGAGGTCCCAAAACTTAAGCAGAGTCATAAATATGGGAAATAAGACCTCATTTTTCACTTAACAACTTCAGTCAAAGGTTAAGCCTAGTGGCTTGACCTCCCCCCCACCCCACTCAAGAACTTGTCTATGATTATATCAAAGAAATTATAGCTTTTAGCATACTTCACCTCTTAATGATGGAACCGATTAGAGAATCACGGACCTCAATAGTCCACCAACATGTGTTTATGAAGGGGAAGATTATCAAGATGATCTCAGTCCAATATAAGGTGATAAAGATCAATGTAAGTGAGTGTTAAGGCCCAATAAAACTCATGAAAGAAATAATCCACCTTAATCATCCTTCTCGGACCACAACAGGAGGTTGGGAGCCCACCTACGTGATTGGTCCATCCTTAATAGATCATTGTTGTAACCTCAAGCTTAAGAATTCCCACTAACACCTAGGCAATAACTCGTTGACCAATCAGACGGGTTGGTAAAAATGAAAAAAATTATTATACCAAGTTCTACTCACCATTAGTAATTTGTCCTAGATGAGGAAACGGGTTTAATTATAATGAACCAAACTTTTAGTTAATGTAATTAAAGTTATTTGTGAGTGATCCATGTTATAGTGTACGTTATTACATTTTATTATGCAAGTTGTTTTTAGATTAATGTGAAGAATGGTGTTGATGTACAAGTCATTAAGGTAAAATGACTATTTTTTTTTATAAAAATAAGATTTGTGTGAACTGAATAAAGTAATTGTTTGAGGTTTATTGTTTAGTGCTTAAAGTACATATAATAAGCAATTTTTAATCAAGTACAATTCTTGTAATTTTATGGTTATTAAAGTTAACATGATTAGTGTCTATGAAAATAATAGTTCATGAAGCTGATTAAATTAGTTAAACAAGTTGTTTTTTACCATAAAGAAATTATTAACACTAATGGAAAAAATGGGTGAATTAATAGTAATAGGAATTAATCTTGTGGGAGTTAATTAGAAGACATGTTGGTTTTTAGCTTATGCTAAAAAAATAGGAAGATGGGGTATAAGTGTATCAGGCCTTTGGCTATAAGTTGAAATGGAAAAGCCAATATATGAACGAGAGGGAGGACCGCGAGCCATGCAATAGTAGTGGTGTACCCAAGATACTATAGCGAGAAGTGTAGCCAAAATAGCGGTTTAAGGAAGGAATTAGGCCACGAACATGATATTCTCAACCGTAATTGAGGGTAAAGAAGAAGCGATAGTGGCTAATATAGGCCGCAGTTGTGGAAAGAGACAAGGGTAAGTATGAATATATATGATTTTGAAATGTGATTTTTTCTTTTGGCATATCTCCCATGGTATGGACGCATGCATCCCCTATATGTTTACCTATATTCTGTAAATTAGAAGTTTGGATTTAATTTTTTCATCCAGACGAGTAAAAGTAATGCATTTTCTCTCAAGACCAAATGCACTTTTCCAGCCAAACAATTAGGAGAAATAGAACAAAGTGAGTAAATTTGATGGTGAAATAAGGTGATTAATCTCGTGGGTTTTGAAGAAATAAATAAATACATATGTCAGTCTTGGAGTGAAAATTTTGAGTATCCTAAGAGGGAACTGTTGCATTATTTTGAAAGCAGATTTTAAGTATTTCTGAGGACCATTTTCAAAAAGTTTTAGGATCTCTTAGTAGTTCTTTTAAGTCCAACTTTGGAATTAGGAGGTTGCCTTCCTTTGCAAACCTTACTCAGTTTTAAGACTGTAAGTAGGTGGGGAAATTTCTTTAGTTTTATATTATGAAAAGAATTATGTGCATGTTAGTATACATATAGATAAATATAATGTTCATAGATTCTACCTAGGATATTTTCCTTACTAGTCCACGAGGAATACTTATAAAATGAAATGAAATTCCTAGTATTAAGGCATTAAGATTTTCAGAATATAAGAAATGACTTTGTGAAAGAAAGTTTGTTAAAAATGTTATTATTTTTAACACATGAGGATATTCAAGCATATTTTTGTATTTTTGCTAAAAATATATGTTTTAACGAAATATGTTTTCATGAAATTATAGTTTATACATTTTAAATATGAATTTCAAGTTTAATATGGTCTTAGTGTTGATAATTGTTGTTCAACATTTAGGAAATGTTGGGTAAAACAATAAGTCCTAAATATGAATAATGTATATGGTATTGGGTTTAGAACTATAAAAAGTATGGATTTATCTCATGAGTTTCTTACATTTTCAAATATCTTTTTGATGACATAAATTATGAAATGGTCCCTAAATCAATAGAAATTATGACTTTTATCCAAAAGTATAAGCTTCATATAAATAGACTTTTAGTTGAACATGTTTTGAAAAGTGAACACTATAATTAATAAATGGTTCTTAAGATTAAAAGTTAATAAGTTTGTCGTGTTTTATATTGCTAATTTTATAAAGTGAAACTTGGGAAGTAAGAAGAGGAATTTAAGTTTTATGCTAATGAATGTAATATAAAGATATTTATTGTAAGAACGTGTTCAAAGTGAGTAACTAATGTTACAAAAGACCTAATGAGGTGGAATTTAACTTGGTTTGATTGGCACTTGAGCTAGGTGTAAATTTTAAAGAGAAAAAAGAACTAAAAGGTTCATTTGTGAAAGTAATAGAAAGTGTAAATTAAGCATAAAGTGTTATTTCTTAGTTCGGCTATTAGTCAGGTATTTTCTAAATACTGCGTAAGTTAGGTATTTTACTAAAAACAGTTGTTGAACCGCAAGGAAATAAACTTCATAAAAGGCCCGGAGGCCTAGGGTGTGGATTCGGCTTAGATATGAAATCACTAGAGAGGGCGAGATCCCGTAAACATAAATGGGATATGATGAACTCCGAGATATATTGGTAATTCAAAAAAATGAAAACGAATTTGGTAAATCGAAGAAAAAGGAGAATTAGTTAATTAAATGATTACGATGTGATCCACAAATAATGGCAATTATATTATGTCATAAATTGGTGAAACCCATAATATGAAAACAAATGGAGGACCTTATATTTGAAAATTAACGGAATAATAAGATGGCTACTAGGTGGGTAAAAGAACCCCATGTTCGACAATGGAATGTGTGAGTAATTTCAAGCGTATAAAAAAGGTTGAAAATGATAAGGATTTGACATGTTTTGGGTGAGTATCTCCTTTCAAACACCGACGTGCATGTGTTGAAATGATAATTTCAAGAAACACTGGATGTGTGTTAATTCAAGTATATATGGATAATTTTGAAACACTACACCAAAAATAGCAATCTGGTAGGGTTTAAAACTATGCCGGATCAAATCTGGTACGGTTTTGAACTGGGCCAGAATCAGGTGTTCCAAAATGACCAGTTTTTTCTGGCACAACTCAAAAGTGTGCCAGATTTGACCAAACAGGAACACTTCTGGCACACTTTGAAACTGTGCTAGAATTTGATATTTCTAGCACACTTTATAACTATGCCAGATCGAGTACATTTTGATTCTCTTTTGGCATAGTTAAAAACCGTGCCAAAAATTGATACAATTTTGGCACGGTTTTGAACTGTGATAATTTTTTTGGAATAAAGAAAAAAAATTAATTATTTGAAAATAAGAAAATTCACAAATTGCGATTCTCGAAAGTTGTTAATAAACTAATGTACATACAAACTTCAAAATATTACAAGTAATAATAGTTCATAAACCAAAAAAATTGGGCAGAGTTTCCTCTATTTTCTGGACATTCTAAAACCTATTAATATAATACCTGCGTAATGTAAAACCCGCACGGTCATAAAATATAACAATAAAATTACAAAATCCCGCACGACCATAAAAGCTAACAATAAAACTACAAAAGCCCACACAACCATAATACAAAAAATAGAATCCTCAATATTAACAACATTAAGTAAATAATCCCCCTTGTTGTAGACCATTGACTTCATGTTTCCATGTGGATAAAATCCAACGACAAAATGTTATCCTGTAAAAAAAAACAAAATACAAAAGGAGATGATATTAGAAACCGAGTAATTTTTTAACAAAAATCTTATTCAAGCTAAAAATTTGCATATACGAATTAAAATTATTATTGTATTCACAGATCCAAATTCTTGTGACTACGCGGTCAGTTCCTATAAGTTACATTAGTCCCGTGCGAGGTTTTCGTGCCTCTTACGGGGCCGTTTGGGGCTGGTTTAGGTTTTCACCATTTAACGGCTTATTTTTAAGACTAATCTAAATATTTCAAAATTATCATTATATTCTCAAACTGGGAGACCCATGACTACGTGGTCAGTTCCTACAAGTTACATTGGTCCTGTACGAGGTGTTCGTGCCTCTTACGGGGCCGTTTGGGAGCTAGTTTGGGTTTTCACCCTCAAACGGCTTGTTTTTAAGCCGAATTTAGATATTTTTAAATTATCGTCATATTCTCAAACTAGGAGACCCGTGACTACCCGATCAGTTCTTACAAGTCACATTGGTCTCGTGCGAGGTGTTCGTGCCTCTTACGGAGTCGTTTGAGAGCTGGTTTGGGTTTTCACCCTTTAACGACTTGTTTTTAAGCCTAATCTATATATTTTCTAATTATCATCATATTCTCAAACCGAGAGACCCGTAACTACGCAGTTAATTACTACAAGTTACATTGGTCTCGTGCGAGGTGTTCGTGCCTCTTACAAGGCATTTTGGGATATGGTTTGGGTTTTCACCCTTTAACGACTTATTTTTAAGCCTAATCTCGATATTTTTACATTATCATCATATTCTCAAACGGTAAGAACCGTAACTATGCGGCCAATTTCTACAAGTTACATTGATCCCGTGCAAGGTGTTAGTGCTTCTTATGGGTTCGTTTGGGGGTTGGTTTAGGTTTTCACCCTTTAATGAGTTATTTTTAAGCCTAATCTAGATATTTTTAAATTATCATCATATCCTCAAACCAGGAGACCCACGACTATGCGGTCAATTCCTACGAGTTACATTGACCCCGTGCGAGGTGTTCGTGCATCTTACGGGCCCGTTTGGGAGCTAGTTTTGGGTTTCACCCTTTAACGACTTGTTTTTAAGCCTAATCTATATATTTTCAAATTATCATCATATTCTCAAACCGGGAGACCCGTGACTACGCGATCAGTTCCTGATAGTTACATCGGTCTCGTGCGAGGTGTCCATGCCTCTTACGGGGCTGTTTGGGGGTTGGTTTGGGTTTTCACCCTTTAACGGCTTGTTTTTAAGCCTAATCTAGATATTTTCAAATTATCATCATATTCTTAAATCGAGAGGCCTGTGACTACATGGTCAATTCCTATAAGTTACATTGGTCCCCTGCGAGATGTTCATGCCTCTAACGGGGCCGTTTGGGGGCGGGTTTGGGTTTTCACCCTTTAACGGATTGGTTTTAAGCATAATCTAAATAATTTCAAATTATTGTCATATTCTCAAATCGGGAGAACCGTGACTACGCGGTCAGTTCCTACTAGTTACATTGGGCTCGTGCTAGGTGTTCGTGCCTCTTACGGGATCGTTTGGGGGCTGGTATTGGTTTTCACCCTTTAACGGCTTATTTTTAAGCTTAATCAAATTATTGTCATATTCTAAAACCGGGAGATCCGTGAATACGCGGTGAGTTCCTACAAGTTACATTGGTCCCGTACGAGGTGTTCGTGCCACTTACGGGGTCGTTCGGTGGCTAGTTTGGGTTTTCACCCTTTAACGGCTTATTTTTAAGCCTAATCTAGATATTTTAAAATTATCATCATGTTCTCAAACTGGGAGACATGTGACTACACGGTCAGTTCCTATAATTTATATTGGTCCCGTGAGAGGTGTTCGTGCCTCTTGCGGGGCCATTTGGGAGTTATTTTGGGTTTTCACCCTTTAACAGCTTGTTTTTAAGCCTAAACTAGATATTTTCAAATTATCGCCATATTCTCAAATCGGGAGACCCGTGACTATACGATCAGTTCTTACAAGTTATATTGGTATCGTGCGAGGTGTTCATGCCTCTTACTGGGTCATTTGGGAGTTGGTTTGGGTTTTCACCCCCAAACGGCTTATTTTTAAGCCTAATCTAGATATTTTTAAATTATTATCATATTCTCAAACCGGGAGAACCGTGACTACGTGGTTAGTTTCTACAAGTTACATTGGTCCCGTGTGAGGTGTTCGTGCCTCTTATGGGTCCATTTGGGGGTTGGTTTAGGTTTTCACCCTTTAACACCTTGTTTTTAAGCCTAATCTAGATACTTTCAAATTACCATCATATTATCAAATCGGGAGACCCGTAACTATGCGGTCAATTCCTACGAGTTACATTGACCCCATACAAGGTGTTCGTGCCTCTTACGGGGCCATTTGGTGTCCATATCGAAGTTCTTGTGCCTCTTTTCGAGAGGATTGTGTGATATAATAAGTGGAATATTAAGTAATGATACAGGGTTTATAGACCACCCCTACGAAAATCTAAATACAATTATGTTATCTTGTAGACATAAAAAAATAGTTATAATCTCCCTATATTATTTTAGGTGCTATGTGTTATGATAACAGATGAGGCACTAATTTAAGTTGAAATATAAGCACAAATATGAGAATTTTTATGCTCCTCTGATCGATCTATGAGTATATACCATATCGTTGAACCCCCAAGAGTAGGTAGACCATAATGAACCACATACTCAGAATCCACAATTCCAACATTTTTGGTTGTATTGCCCCGTAAAAAAAGAACACTAAATAAGAAGATTGTTATATATTGAATAATAAACTCATAGGTCTCTTGACAGTGCTCGACAACTAATTTCATTGTATTTATGTCATCCAATGGAAAACTAGACAGTACTCGACAACATTTTTTAAAAAGAGCAAGGCTAAGGAACCACAAAATAGCCGTATAACAAAACTAAAAATGAAAAAACATAAGCAGATCTAAACTAAGCAGCTAACATGGACCTCAGACGCTCTGAGGGAAATCAGGACCATCCATAATAACTAAAAGCATTTGTATTTTTTCAAATCCAATGGGCAATGATATTGAGGCTACGAGGAATCCTCGAAAACTAGCATTCCAACTCGCACAGATCTCCGTAGTGTCTGCTATAACAACGCTAATTTCTTGAAAGCCAAATGTGCCATACAGTAACAATTATTTTCCTCAACAATTCTCGACTTTTAGAAATGGGTTCATCTCCCTCAAAGAAACCGAAAAGCCATTGAATCATAGATTTTTACATTAATTAGTTTGATTACATTCAGACCACCATGACAAAACTAGTAATTACATTCAGACATCACTTTGATTAGTTACCATCTACTTGGGAAAATGTTACATAGCTGTTATATATAAAAGTTATATAACTATTATATATAACTGTTTATATAACATTTATATATAACATTTATATAACTATTATATATAACTGTTTATATAACAGTTATATAATTATTATATAATAGTTATATAACTATTAATATAACTGTTAATCCCCGTTAAATTATCGTCATAAGCTTTATATGAGACTAACTGTATATGTGTACCTCACAATAAATAACTGTTATATTTGAAGATTTGTGCCTTAGAGGGAAGTACTTCGAAGCAAGGTGGCATAGGTGGAAGAGGATCTTGTGGAGAATCCTCTTATCCACATCATTCCTAACCGTATATGTGTACCTCACAAGAAATAAATTTAAAAATTAATAACTAAATGTTAAATTTGAAAATTTAGATGTCAGCATCCAATATAAATTAAACTAACCTTTATTTAAGTGATCCATAATCAAGTCCCGAATGCTCATTTTACTGAAGCTATAATTAAGATCCATGACAAAAATATTTGATGCAAAGAAACAAAGGATGTGATAATAATATTTTATCCCAACACTGCAAAAGCAAAATTAATATTCAAACAAACAAAAAATAAAGATAGCAGTTATATTGTCAGAAGTGATAGTTAATTTTACACTTGGGACTACAAAAGTGGATACAATACCTAATTAGCACCAAGACAACTATTTTAATGATGTAAGTTCTCCATCTTCATCAAACACAATACCACAAAAGTTGACTCAATTACATCATTCGTCGGTGTCACTAATGGGAGATTAAAGTTCGTCGAGCCAATACATAATTCCATTTTTACCAACATCATCCAAGTTCTCACAATTATCTTGTTTTCCACCCCAAACTGGATACTTGGGCACTTTGATGTCATCGAGTAAATCTCACACTTCATTCTTTCTTAATGTATGGAAGTGAACAGTATAAACAACTCCTGGTTACGTTTTCCTCCCATAACCAACAAGTTCACGTGTGTGGGATAGTATTTTGCATTAGATTAGAGAGGTGAAATTTGGAACCTCCAAGGCAGGGGAGGAAAGAGAACACAAAGGAGTTCCAATGCCTAAAGTAGGTAACTACTGAACGTTGTGTCCAACACATGAAAATTTCTCGGTTTTGAAGTCAGAAATGAATTCTGATAATGAGGACTTCATCCCCTCTATGTCACTCCTAAGGTGATCAACATGATCCTTCCAATTTTTGGTGTCCTCTTTCACCTCTTCAATCATTTATCTAGCAAATGCCGACCCTTATCTAGCAGTTCTCAAAATTGTGAACCCAACACAATGAACACGTCCTCGCGTATCTTTTTTGAAAACATCAAAAAAAGGCTCGGCATCTGAGGTCTCCTCCTGACCACTCGCTTTGTATACATCAAGAAGCAATTGAATTTGGTCATGTACAAAAATATATGAACATTAGTTTTGATGATACGATACTTTTTTTTAGAAAAAACGAGCAGTAAAAATTTAAATTACCATAAATATTTTATCATGAGGGGCATAACCACCTCCTTTGACTATATGAGTTGCCAACCACAATTTATCAGGAGTGGGTGCAGACCCATTCTTCTTTCTCCAATTCTCTGAAGCTTGATCATAACCATGATGACTTGTTATGAGTTGTCTTTCTCACACAATTTTGTTTAGTCTCTTTATTCTTTCTTCACAAAGTTTTTTGAACCTCTAAAGCTTCATTATTGCAAAACACCTCACAATCCTTAGATTTGACATTTCATAGCACTTTCTCCTTCCACTTTTTAACATTACCATCCTTTAAATTAACCCTTAGCTTTGACTTGAACTTTTTCTAAGCATCGTTCGCTTTTTTCATAAAAATAATCTTCAGACTTTTGCGCACATCTGGGAACTCTTTCTACAATATATGAAGAAATAAAATTAAAACATCACATAATTGAATTTACTAACTATTACATTCTTTGGAAAAGAAAAGAATAGTATACCATTAATGATGACCAAACTGAGTTCTTATATCGCACATCCACGTATTTCCAACTCGTATAAGAAATGGGAACACGTGTCCTTGCTAAGTCTCCCAACCTTATTGAGAGTGTACATGAATCTTCACCAACTAGAAGGTCGTGCTCATTAAATTTTAATTTCCTAGCAGAAGAGTCATCACCTACTATTGAAGCACCCAAAGTAATCTCAGAATAGGAGGTTGATATAGGTGTCTCCCCATTTATTGATGTGTAATAACCCTCGCTTATGAGAACATATTTTTATGTTTATTTACTAGATATGGTAATTAGATATAAAATGTTGGGCTATGGATTGAGTATGAATTTAATGAAGAGAAGTAAATGTTTACTAGGAGATTTCATATTTATCGTAACTATAGGTGAATATTGCCATGTTATTTTCTATAATATCATAAGAATTAAAATGCTATTTGGCTTAATAATAAGACCGGAACTTAAAATGAAATATAAACTGTCCAAATGATAATTTAGAGACCGTAGTTGATTCCGGAATGTGCGATATAGTCAAATATTGTGCCCTATTGTATTTTGAGGTTTTTGGCACTTTTGACTGGTTATACCTTAAAAATGCAATTGTGTATTATTTTATCGCAATATTGGTTAATTAAGTTGGGATTTGGACTATTTCCACGACTTAGTCTTACTAAGTCTTATCTTTTTCCCCAAATTTCTTTCCTAAACCTAGAGAGAGAGCTTGAGAGAGGAAGTGAAAGAGTAGAGAGAAGAGAAAAGATTGAAGATTGAGGGAGGACTCTTGCTTCTACACAAAGAAAATCTGCATTTCCTCGATTGAGACAAGTTTCCTACTTGCTATTTGTGGTTTAAGATAAATGATTTGTAGTGATAATGGTGTATTGATCATGGTTTGATTAGTTTATGGTTTTTTTTTTTGTGTAAATGTTGATTTTGAACCATTGAAGAAAAATTTGAATGATTATTGATAGTTGTGGTAGTAGTTAGTAGCATTTATGTTGTGTTGGTGACAATAAATAAGTTGGTTTGAATGGAATTGAGTTGGGAAAGGAAATGGATTCTAAGACTCCATAAGCAAATTTATGAATTTCTGCAGATCCGAATCGATTCGGCCTGGCCGAATCGATTCGCTGCGAGATAGTTTTCAGGGTTGGTTGAACCGAATCGATTTGGCTTGGTCCAAATCGATTCGGCATTTATGCTGAAAGCCAGGATTTCTGGCCGAATCGATTCGATAAGGCCGAATCGATTCGGAAGTCCTTCATTTGAAATTTTGTCTTCTCTTTCTTTTAACCCTTTTATTTAGGATTAGTAATTAGGGACATTCTTAAATGAATTAAATATAGGGTTTTAGAGTATTAGTTGAGTTTGGTCGATATCCTTTACTCGAAGGGGTTCATCTAGGGTTCATTTTAAAGGGGGTTTAAAGTAATGTTTAGGCATTACTTCTCTCGTGTAGTTTTATAATAGTCTAGGAGATATTAGAGTCAAAATTTGAGACTTTAGGAGTTATTGTGAGTTAGGTTTGACTTGATGCTTTATTATGAAGCCAAAGAGGAGGCTTTGGAAAATAATTTGGGGAGTCTAACTATTTATCGAGGTTGTTAGGCTGATACGAAATACGTATAGTTTCGGATAACCTTAATGCATTTGATAAAATGTAAAATGGACAAAGTAAATGATAATTTACTAAATTAGGTAATGGAAATTTATAAAATGGATGATACACACCTCTCTAAATACCATCTTAAGGGAAGTCCGTGCGTGAGGTGAAGCCCCCTGGCTAATGAATGCAGGGTGGATATAGTCCTAGGCCATATGAGCGCTTGTTTTATATTTTTTGCAGTGGGTAGGAGATTCCAAGTGTGGTCTTGACTACCCCGCAGGCATATGGCCGCTTACCGACGTTTCGATAGGATCCCAAGTTGTCTTAGGATAGGCCCTGGAAGATGATGGATATTTAGGGGCGCGCACAGTGGGGAAACCCGGACGGGCGGTCTTAGAATCGTTATATATATATATATATATATATATATATATATATATATATATATATATATATATATATATATGTACTTATAACTATTCTAATTATCGAGTTGGACTCGATGGAACATTAATGCCACAAAGAGCAAAGTATATGCCACAAAGAGAATACAATTGAGATTAGTGCCATAAAGGCCACATGATAATAATTTTATTCCTGATAAGGAATGGAAAGAAGATAAAATGAAAAGAATGAAAGATGAGAACGATTAATAAGTTTTCGTAATTGCATCTATAATCGATTCTTTTTTAGTAATCACTAAATTGTCTTAGTTTTATCTTATTGTTACCATGCTAGAATAATACCTTTATCATCCATGCTTATCTATTCATCATTGCAATACTTGTCATTTATCTGGTGATCACATAAAACCGGGCTCTGACCGGTTCTTCTTTCTTGTTGTGCATATATATATATATATATATATATATATATATATTATATCCACTCAGGTGTTCCGTCGCAAGGTCGCCCGTAATGAACTTCCTATTCTAGTGTTTTGAGGAGCCGTGACATTTTGCGGGTATCACGGGACATTTTGTGTAGACGCCTTCTTTATTGTTTTCTAGTTATGATCAGTCCCTACTCGGGCGTGTGGCCCAAACTGTTGTAATTGGATAATGGATGTATTATGTAACACATGAAACTTATTGTATATTGTATGTATTTCATTGACCGACGGTTCATTCGGTCCTTTCTTTTTATTGTTGGTTTATATATATATATATATGCTTGTGGGAGTTTCCACCCTCTTTTCTATTATGGATTGTTGAAAATGCTTTCTTTAAATTACTAAAATAAAATTTTTGATAACCCGTTTTCTGGAATATTGTGTGGTTAATCCGTATACTCTTTATTTTGTTACGATGCTGAGAATGATTTCCATCCATGACTCCTTTATTATTGGAGTATTGGGATGGCCACCCCTTATTTCGGATACCGGGTTGTCACATGATGATTGCGAGGTATCACCCATATGAAACATTTATCTGGAAAAAAATGACTATTGGACACCAAAATAATCAGAATAAACATTTACAGGACTATTACATGTTCAAACAGCAATATAAAGAAGATTACATATTCAAATATACACTAGTATATTACATGTTCAAACAACAGTAAACATAGAATTACAAGTTCAAACAACCATACATGTATTAAATGTTCAAACAACAATAAACAATTAAATGTTTACAACAACAAAAACAACAAACTGAATAAATAGAATATTGCGCATTCAAAATAACAGAAAATATAATATTGCATATTCAAAAACAAGTTCAGAACTAAATCATTGCAATAGAAATCCGTGTTCAAAAGATCTAGCAATTTATCATTTTCCTTGAGAATGGAGTCATACATCATACGGTTAATATCAATCGCATATATTTCTTTTGTCAGTCTCTTAGGAGAGTGTAAAGAAACTTATCACCCCTTCAGCTTTACATCTTGACAATAAAATACTTGACTTGCTTGAGATGCAAGGATGAACGTATCATCGTGAATGGTATTTTTACTCACGAGCTTACTAAGATTCACTATCACCAATTTTGAGGTGGGTTAAACTTTGCAAGCATTCTTATCTTCAATATCCACCCAATCACAATAAAAGATTGTATGTGTGAACTCAATGTAATTGAGGTCAAGTATTTGTGTAATAACTCCATAAAAGGTTGTCATAATCCCATTCTTATTAAAGGCCTTAGTTAATAAACCACTACTCTGAAAGTAATGATTCTCTTCATGTCCAGAAGTACAAAAGGTGTACCCATTGCATTGAAATTTCTCATAACTGGTAACCCTATGGAGCGGATCATCGGCATATGGAAAAATTACTGTATCATTAAATCTTGAGGACTATAAGGAATTGATAATTTTTAGAGTTTCATTAAAAATAATTACGGTTGATAAAAAAGTACATGTATAAATAAAGACTTGCATCATTCCTTAGACAAGGGATGAAATCATCAATTCTATGCCTTGATTGAGTCTCAATCACCACAAATTTTCTACAAGAAATTAGTTTCAAAATTAAGAAATATCACATTACAATCAATTAATATGAATTAACATAGAACTAAGTGTGGACCTTCTCCATTCATCAGCATCGTCGCATTGAGATAAAACCCATCTTCGCACTTGCTCATATTTTACATTATTTAAGATCAATTCTTTACTTTTACCCAATTCTGATTGGCATTCTGAGTCATCAAACTCATCATCAAGAAAATCCTAAATATTCCTCTTATGAGTTCCTTCAGCTATTTTCGATACGCACTCCATGTCATACAAAGAATATTTATGTAATAAATATGCATTAGCAATGCTCCCTTCAATGTTCCTCTTGTTTTGTAACCACTTTTTATATCTTCCCATTTCTCTCTCAAACAACCACATCGTCTGATATCTTGGTGGCCCAACTGTCAAAGCTTCATTGGCTAAATGGTGAATGAGGTGGATCTTCAGCACAAAAAATTTAGGTGGAAAATAAATTTCAAAGACACAAAGTAACTCTAACAATGGGTTTTTAGCCTTCAAAAGATGTTCCCTAAATATCACTTTGTCACACAACACATTAAAGAATATGCTTATCCGTTGTATAGCTTTAAAAAAAGGCTTATGATCAAAAAATGAATGCATAAGCAACGAAGAAGCAATCGTTGCATAATGACGTGATAATCATGGTACTTGAGATTGGTAAATCGTGGAGGATCGAAGTTAACATTTTTGCTAAAATTTGATGGAAATCCAATGGGTACCTTTAATTTTTTTATTGTATGAAAAAAGGCCCAAAAATATTCGACTTGCAATAGCAACTGATGATTTCAGCCCATTCTATCACATAACGTTTGAATTTACCCATTCTAATGAATCTCAGGGATGACGCACGAATTCCATACAAGATCTTGCACGAGCGTGCCAAGTCATTTTTTCTGCTATCCATTTTATGGCATACAACCGTTTTAGCCTAGGGATTAGAGGGAAATGTCGCATTACCTTCTTAGGAACCCTAGAGTACTTTTTTCCCATTAGTATTCTAAATTTATACCCTTCCTCGTCTATACAAGTAAACTTGTAGCGTAAAGAACCACATTTTATACATCTATTAGATTTTTCATGCTCTTTACAAAATAGCATACAATTGTTAATGCATACGTCATACTTAACATAATCCATACCGAGATCTCTAATTGTGTTTTTCATTTCTATATAACTAGTTGTCAACTTGTTCCCTCCAGGAAGTAGTTCATTTAACAATCTAAGAATTCCACCTGTAGCACCATCCGATAAATTGAATTTTGTTTTCAAATCATTCAATTTTATAAGAGTCTAAATTGTTATATAATGTGAAGAACCAGTAGCTAGGTGCAATGGATCCTGTGAGAGTTGATGTAAACGATCATACTTCTTGCCTTTGTATTTATGTGCGTGCGAATCATTGGGGACTTCAAAATTTGGGGGGGGGGGGGGGGGTCATCACGGCCTACACAATTAGGTTCACTAGGTTCCGCTTCACCCATAAACATCTCACAAGCATCATTCACAAGATCATTCAAAATTGGAATATTGTGCACATCAGTGTGTTCTGTCGATGTCATAGATTGAGGTGGTGGTTGGACTTGATCAACAACTAATGTCTTAACATGAAAATGCCATAAGGTATAGTTCATGTCCACACCATATGTCATTAAATGAATGAATATATCATCTATAACAACATGGCCTTTCCTATTTAGACAACATCTACAAGGACATGAATGTTTAGCATTCGAACTATTATTATGCACATAACATAGAAACTATAACACCCCATGTCGATATGTATCGGTCTCGATATTTTTCTCATTTATCCACTCTTTGTTGATTCCCGACGACATCCTGATAAGTTTAAAGAACACACATTATAATATAAACGCTTATTATAAATATATTTAAGTTTATTCAAGTGTAACTATGTATATATTTTAGCTCCTATATTTCCTCCATCTCCTCTATAGGGTAAGGGTCCTATCCCATTCGAAAATGCATATTTTATGTTTTTCATAATGTCCCATGCCATGTCCTAATCTGAAAATTTTTGCCAGCATCTCCGTACAGTTCTTCAAGTACACAACTTAAATTGGGAGTGTTCATGTGTTACTTAAGTTTTTCAACCAATAAAACAAAAAACACTGCATCAATTTAGTATGCACCAAAAGAACATAAAGAGATACCACCGAATTTTCCAAAATAGGACATGCATAAATATTATGTATAATACAAACTTTTTCATTTCCAAACTGTCCAAAAATGGGACAATTCAAGAGTTCTCACCACAGTCATAGTGAGTCCTCTTGAACGGGTATAAGGTTTTTCTACATGTGTAACATTATTATTGAATGTTTTCTACTAATGTCTACTTACTATTTAAATAGTTTTTTTTTTTTTTTTTGCGTTTTCGTAAATTTTCAACACAAAATCTCATTTATCCATTTAAGTACTGGGGTGTCTACTTACTATTTCAATTTGTTATTTTTACATTATTATTGAATATTTAGCACTTAAATTTTCTTAAAACCCCATAACCTATACGAATCAGATCAAATATGCATTTTAAATAGAAGGGTAAGAACATAAAAACATAGATTACCACTAAAAGATCTCAAGCTCCGTCCAAAAACCAATGATTTATTTTTTTTCATTATCAACATTCAATTTGCACCAAAAACTCACACATTAAAAAACACAATAAATATTTAAAAATGTATATATAAAACCTTAAAATAACAAACACGTATCAAATCACGGATTGCAGAAACTCTAGGATCAAATCTGATACCTAACTTAGGTTAATAAAATACATATGATTTAAATAATTACCTGATTGGAATGAGTGGAGTGAGGGATTTGAGCGAAGAGAGATAGAGCTGAGAGGAGAGAGAATAATGCATTGACTAGAGAAAAAGAGAATGGTCCGAAGAGAGAGAGCATTGGCCGGAGAGAGAGAGAGTGTGCCAGAGGATAACGTGCCAAAGATAGAACGGGAATGAGGAGAGAGAGTGCGGAGGGGCGAGAGCGGGAATGAGGGGAGAGAGCACGGGTCGAGAGCGGGAATGAATGTGTTTCTTTAATGTTTGTTTTGGGGGTGTATTATATATTTTAGTAAGTGTACTCAATTTTGGCACATTTTAAAATAGTGCCAAATTTTGGCACTGTTTTAAAATGTGCCAAATTTCTATTAAACCGTGCCAAAATTTGGTACAGTTTTAAACTATGCCAGATTTTTAATATCAAGGTGTGTCAAATTGCTGTTTTTGTGTAGTGAAAGTAAGCTTAGACGATTTAAAGATAGTCCAAGAATACAATTTTCATAATTAACCAAGTTATTTAAAGGAATAAAGGACATTTTAGTACAAAATGGCAAACAATGAAAATAAGGTTAATGGTAGTTAACTGGATTATAAGATATGTTTTAAAAAGAAAGCATGGTTAGTGCATACACCGTATAGTTATGAAATGTAATATTTAGATAGAATTATAATTGTCATATAGTTATGGAGTGTAAGATTTGGATATAATTATATTGGTCCTCGTATTACATTAGTTTATTTCTATCATTCAGTTTTATATTTCATTTTGATAGGGAGCACCATTGGACATTGGCTCACCTCGTTCCTTTTATTACAATAGGTTAATCGAAATTATTTCTTTTGAGACAATTTTCTAGATAAGTGGATTCTTATTCTTACGTTAGTTTCTCAGATTACTTGGACCCTAAGGCGTTGTCTAGTGGGTTACACACTTGTCATTATTATGCTTACATGTTCTGAAAATGGAATTGAATTCTTATTTGGTATCATAGAGTAATTAAAAAGGAGAAGAAACATTATTTAGTGTGTTTCATATTACTTCACACTTAACGCATGAGACCAGACTTGGCTGACCTATGGGTAATCTCAAATTTCGGGTCAGAGCGTTACATTAATCCTTCCAATAGCCATCAAATCTAATATAGAAATCTTATCACCATCACCAAAATCTTACACTTTAGCAAAAAAAAAAAGCCATCCACGCTTAAAATGCCACGTCTCAGCTACCTTAGCAGTTGGCTATATAAGGAGCTCTTAGGGAAGATCAAAAGGATCAGATTTTGATTGGTTATAAATCTGGACATGTGTTATGGTTAATATTTAGCATTTTTTTCAAGACGTGTTAAACTAATTCAAGCTCTTACATTGTATTCTAGATGTTGTATTTATGTGATATACGATCGTTTTAGTCTTGTGACTTTTAAGTGTGTAGGAATTACTTAGACAAGATAATTAATTGCTTCCTAAGATATCTCTACCATTCACAAAGACCTCAGACCCCTATACGACCACCTTAGCTCAAGTATAATATTGTCCATACTTGTATTATTCAACTTCATACTATATATACTAAATAAATATACCTTAAAAGTGAATGTTGGTACCTCAATAGAGGTGTTGAACCAATATACATACGTGCACTACACTAAACTGGGTGAATGGTCCCGAATTTTATCCCTGTCCATTGGACATGGGTCACGAGTTTGGTCTGTGACCAAATCGGGCATGACCATAAATGCTGGTCACAACCCATATCCCTAATAACAGTATTGGTTATGGATTGATTGGGTCACGGACTGTCGTCATGGATACTAGCCGTGACCCCATCGCGTACCTAGTCACGGCCTAAGGTCGTGTCCCAATGTTTAATTTACTCGAATATTCATGGATAGGGTCACGGCTCAAATCCATGACCCCATCTGCGGTGTATGAAAATGGTCATAGACGTTGTCACTGTCTAAGGTCGTGACCCATCATAAGGACATTATCCGTTACAATTAATTATGTCATATCCCGCTACAAGTCATTAAAGAATTGAGGAAGCTAACATCTAAAAAAGATGGATCCGAATTTTAAGTGGTCTTCAACATTCATGCCCAACAAGATGATTTTGGTAAAATTATGTTTAAGTTCCATTTACATTTGATAATGAAAGTGTTGGGATATTTTATGATTTTTTTTATAAATGGTTTTTATAAAAACATTTTCTTATGAAAGTTATTTTTTGTAAAAAGTTTTCTGATACCGTATGTAGTTTTTCTTTTTTGAGGTTTCCAACTTTTATCAAAGTCTAAAGTGTTTTTGGGATCACCGCTTCAGTCTCGTTCGAAAGAGATGTTGTTTCGTTTAAATGACAGTGTATGTCGTTCGGACGACATGAGTTTTAAGCTGACATGTCACCGCCTCAATTTTGCTATATATTATGTGTCAGACTACTTATTTTTGGCGTGGAGAAACACTTCTTTCAACAGAATACATTTTTGAGTGTTTGTTTTCTTCTCTAACAATTTAAAGGGTTCAAAGCTTTTGTTTTACAATTCACAAATGCCAATTACTTTTGTGTGAGTTATTTTTTGGAACCCGAGACATATTTATTGGGAGTTTATGCTGCTACACTAGGCTCCTTGGAAAGTACTCGGCTGATAATAGGTCCCATTTACGGGATGTAATCGGTTGATAGACTACATGTCGTAAGGAGTGATGTGGTGTTCTTAGGCTGACGACAATGAACTGACGAGTATTTCGTATGTCAATTGTATTTTCATTATAATCCGTGTAAACTGGCATTTATAAATTATAATGGAAATAAAAAGGGTTTTACCCAAAAGGGTTTTTTCCTGAAATCTATATTTTTTAGTTTAATCATCGCTCGGTTTAATTTATTGTTTTGATTTGACACGTAGATGCATGTTTAGGGGATGAATAAAATTAATGTTTGGTTTGAGCATATTTAGTCATCTAATTAAATGAGTTTGATTTGAAAATTTGTGAATCCATTTGAATTAGTATCGCACACTGTATTTTACAAATTGGTATTAGAGAAGGTTGCGTTAACTTATTTTTTATTCCAATTTTATTCATAAATTGTGTGATATTAATTTTTTTGAAAAATCTGTTTTGTGAAAAATTGCAACTTTTCGATGGATCACTTATATATTCGAATGCCTATTTTTTACGGGTCCAATTATGCCTATTGGAATGCCCGTATGAAATCACAATTAAAATCCATTAACGAATGTGTTTGGTTTCTTTGTGAAAGAGGGTGGACTCCTCCCACTGTCACTACTAATAATATCACCTCTTTGAAACCGGTGTCAGATTGGACTAAAGATGATTTTTAAATGTCTAATTTTAATTCTTGTGGTTTAAGGGCTATTTTTGAAGACATCACCCCTGACAAGTTTTGCTAAATTATGATGTGCACCACGTCTAAAGAGGCATGGGATGTCCTCCAATTGACACATTAGGGTATGAACGTGGTTAAAGAATCAAAATTATAAAATTTAGCCACCGAGTTTGAGACTATCACCAAGTTTGAGTCCGAATGTTTTGATTAGTTTTATGCACATTTGTCGGACATTGTTAACTTAAGTTTTAATTTAGGTCTGTCAATTGACAACACGTGTGTCGTTAAAAAGATTTTGTGATCTCTCCCGAAACGTTTTACTCCTAAAGTCATTGTTTTGAATTCATTGGGAAAGTTAAAGTCACTTAACTTAGAAGATCTTGTAGGAGACCTACAAACTTATTAGATTGACATGTTTCCCCAAACCAATAAGGCTAAGGATAAAATCATTGCTTTAAAGACTCAAGTTAGGAAGAAAAATAAAGAGGGAGTTTATAAGTCTGATTCTGAAGGAGAGTTTAGCATTGACGATGTGGCCTTGTTTGCGAAATTATTTAAAAAATTTCTCAAAATGAACAAAAATCTTTTGAGAAAAATAAAAAGAAAGAAAAAGTCAAAGTCAATGAGGGTTGTGAAAAAGAGAGATAGGGTGATAAAGAGGAAGAGAGTGAGGAAGATTTAAATAAAATGACTTGCTTTGAGTGTAAAGGCAAAGTACATAGAGCATTTGAGTGTCCTACTTGGATAAAGAGAAAAGGGAATAATGTAGCCATGCCTGCAACTCTTAGTGATAGTGAGGGAGATGAGTCCGGTAAAGGTTTAGTACATGGTACGTGTGTAGCTTTTTTGAGTCATGTGAGCACACCCACTTTGTCACACAATGAGTCTGTACACGAAAGCGACGATTATGAGTTGAGTGTTTCTAGTGGGGGTGAGAGAGAGTTTGAGAGTGGAGATGAAAGTGAGCTACAAAAATCCTTTTGGGATTTGTACACTGATACCTTGAAAACAAAAAATTATAATAGGGATTTAGGTCGTCGGGTTTTAGATTTGGAGAGAGAAAAAGAAGTTTTAAGGAGGGAAACGTGTGACTTGACCGACACGTTTTCTAGTCTGATGACACGTGTATCCCAACTCGAGACTGATCTCAAACATGCCTTGGAGGTCAAAGTCCCTTTAGATAATTCCTCTAATAAGGTTGAAAAGATGGTTCTCAATCCCATTTTGGGTGGTGGGGATAGTATAGGAATAAGTCATGACGGTGCATCCACTTCTTTTGTTGCACCCGAGCCGGTTCCCGCTTTAGTGTTAGATCCATATGAATCTCGACCTGAACCACCTAGGCGTCTCGTACATGTTAGGAGAGCGCGTAGGAGATATTTTGAGAGAGGTGTACCTAGGACAATTTATGTTTTCACACACTACAAGAAAAAAGGGCACCTTAGGGACTTTTGTTTTAAGTTGGGTAATGTGTCACGCTTTGCTTCTTCAAATGTTTGCACACATGCGCCTACCCATGATACTTTGCTTGCACATAATGATAAAGAGTTTACACATATTCAAGAGAAAGTAATTTTTTTGGTCAAGACTTCACACGACTTGATGGCATTGTTTCAAACGATGTCACCATCTTTGGAAAACTCCACCGCACCTATAAGATGAGGTTTAGACTTTTTTCTAACATATGATGATTTAGATGATGACACTTTTGCCTATTGCTAGTATGTATCATTTTGTAGTTTACATTATTTTTTTATTTTTGCTACTGTTTTAGCACTGCTTTGGATTTGTTTACCCATGCGAGGAACTGTTTTCACAATTTTTTTTCATTGGACAAAACTGCATCACATTCTGGGTAAACTGTGAAAATTTGTTTTTTTGGTTCAAATGAGAGGATTTTTCGTTCGAGAGACTTCTAATGTCATACGAAGAATCTTGTCACCAGAACCCTTATCGTTCGAGTGACATGGCACTTCATTGGAGCGACGCCTTTAGATTTTTTGTTTGCATTCCTCTGGTTAATATCGTTATATTATTTGGCACTGCTGGGTTGATTCTGAACAGTGTTCAAAAATACAAAAAAAAATCTTTTTTGAAAAATCTAAAAAGAGTTTTGCATTTTGTTTACACAGTATATGAATGGACATTTAGGATGATCGAGTCACAACATCATTCCATATCCATTAGACTATTTGATAGTGTTTTGAGACAGTATGTTGTATCATTTATGTGCTTTATAAAGTTTGGAGTCCTTGAGATGATATATAGTGTTGCTACCTACATGTTTGACTCATTTGTACTCTATTACACACATGCACAAATTTGTTTGACTTTTGTTCTTATCTATCACATGTTGATTGAGTGTTTCCATCTCAATTATGTCTATATAACGAACCAAGTGTGATAAAACTTGACAAAAAGTAGTGCATGATATAAATCGTTTGTGAGTTTGTGTGATTTATTTTGAAAAACAAAAAGGGCAACGAAAGGTACTTATTTTTACATTGCGATAAAGCCACCGTTTAAATGGACCTAAAAATATGACGAAATGAAAATTATCTAGGGTCCAATGAGGTTTAAAAGAGCCTGAAAATTTTAAAAGGCAATAAAAAGAAATATATGCCAAAATGAGCCAATAGGTTTTAGTTTCATCACCTCATAAGAAAAATAAAAGGCATTATCTTTTAATGAGGGAGTTTGGATGGAACTTATAATGGTTTGCACGTCCTTGAAAGTCATGAAAAAGCATTACATAGTTTTGGACATTATTGGTGTGGAAATCATCTATGCTTTGATTTGTTGATATGACTAAGACGATGTCATCTAAATTCAACAATTTTTACACCTAAGGACTATTTTAATGTTTATTCGTTAGGAGTACACTTATGCATCGTGCACACATGTCATGATTGAGTCGATTTTCCTATCAAATTTCTTCACACCCATTCATTCCATTTCCATGATTTGGTTATGTTAGTGTAGATTCATGGTGCGTGATTTTTGTAACATTTGTTTTGCATTTTTGCATGAAAAATATGAAAAATAAAAAATAGTCTGTTTACCTTGGTTTACCGTGACACCCTGATTTGATTTATGTGATTTATTCTTTTCCTTGTCTATTTCGGACAAATAAAAAGGGGGAGAATGAATTATGATTTTATGAGAGAGTTTATGTATATATGGTAGAGAATTTATTATGCTTTCATGTTTATGCTTATATCATTTCAAAGTCGATATGTCATGAGGTTTTTTCTTTGTCTCATGTGTGTAGGTACAATTGAAGATTTTTGGATTGCACACCTTGATGAGAAAATCTTGAAGATTTGATTATTGAAGCAAAGTTTGAAGACTTGACAATTTATCTTTCCACTTTTGAGTTTATGGGAGGGTAGATTTGAGTAGGGCATTGTTTGAGATTGATAATTAGGATATTTTTATTGTATACCGACATAGACATTGGGGAAGATTTGTAAGGACATTGTCCATCAGAATTAATTATGTCGTATATCACTATGACTCATCAAAGAATTGAGGAAGCTAACATCTACAAAAGACGGATCCGAATTTCAAGTGGTCTTAAACATTCATGCCCAACAAGATGATTTTGGTAAAATTATGTTTAAGTTCCATTTACATTTCATATTAAAAGTGTTGGGATATTTTATGAATTTTGTATAAATGGTTTTTATAAAAACATTTTCTTATGAAAGTTATTTTTTGTAAAACGTTTTCTGATCCCGTATGCAATTTTTCTTTTTTGAGGTTTCCAACTTTTATTAAAGTCTAAAGTTTTTTTGGGATCACCGCCTTATCCGTTCAAACGACAGCGTATCTCATTCGAACGAGATGTTGTTTCATTCAAACGATAGCGTATGTCGTTCGGATGACAGGAGTTTTAGGTTGGCACATCACAACCTCAATTTTGATATATATTGGGTGTCAGACTACTTATTTTTGGCATAGAGAAACACTGCTTTTAACAGAATACATTTTTAAGTGTTTTTTTCTTCTCCAACAATTTAAAGGGTTCGGGGCTTTTGTTTTACAATTCACAAATCCTAATTACTTTTGTGTGAATTGTTTTGTGGAACCCAAGACATATTTACTAGGATTTTATACAGTTACACTAGATTCCTTGGAAGGTACTGGGTTGATAATAGGTGTCACTTGTGGGAGGTACTGGACTGATCGATTGCATGTCATAGGGAGTGTTGCGGCGTTCCTCGGCTGATGACAATGAACCGACACCCGCGGGTCTTTCGTATGTCAATTGTATTTTCATTATAATCCGTGTAAACCGACTTTTACAAATTATAGTGGATATAAAAAGGGTTTTACCTGAAAGTTTTTTTTATTAAAATCTATGTTTGTCAGCTTAGTCATCGCTTGGTTTAATTTATTGATTTGATTTGACATGTAAATGCATGTTTAGGGGCTGAATAAAATTAAAGTTTGGTTTGAGCATATTTAGACATCCAATTAAATAAGTTTGATTTGGAAATTTGTGAATCCATTTGAATCAGTATCCCACACTGTATTTTACACCCATACTTTTCATGTAATCAGGTTAGTCACGACCCAAAGCCGTGAACCCATTCACGCGTAATAAAAAAAAATGGGGATATGGTGATGAACTATATCCCTGACCATGTTTAAATATATTTTTTTTTAAATTATGCAAAATTTTATTTTTTTTCCTGCACATTCTAAAACCTACGTAATGTAATCCTCGCACAGCCATAATGCTAACCAATAAATTATAAAAGCCCGCATGGTCACGAGACCCCCAATTTGAGAGCACGACGATATTTTGGCCGGTGCTCTCAAATCGTGGGTCCCGTGGAAGGTGTTGGCACGACTCACGGGCTGTTTGGGGGGTGCTTTGTGTTTTTGCCCTTTAATGGCATGTTTTTAGGCCTAAATGTGGATATTTTGAAATTTGGCCCGTGCTCTCAAACCATGGGTCCCGCGGCCACGTGGTCAGTTACAACGAGCTATGTTGGTCCTGTGGGAGGTGTTGGCGCTGCTCACCGGGCCGTTTTGGGGGTGATTTGTGATTTTACCCTCTAACGGCACGTTTTCAGTCCTAAGTGTGGTTATTATGAAATTTGGCCCATGCTCTCAAACCCTCGATCCCATGGTCACGCGATCGGTTACTACGAGCTACGTTGGTCCTATGGGAGGTGTTGGCACTGCTCACGAGGCCGTTTGGAGGATGTTTTGTGTTTTCTCTCTCTAACGGTGCGTTTTTAGGCCTAAGTGTGGACATTATGAAATTTGGCCTGTGATCTCAAACTGTGGGTCCTGTGGCCATACGATCGGTTAATACGAGCTACATTAGTACCGTGGGAGGTGTTGGCGCCACTCACGACACCATTTGGGGGTGGTTCTTGGTTTCTCCCTCTAACGGCACATTTTTAGGCCTAAGTGTGGATATTTTAAAATTCGGCTCATTCTCTCAAACCGTGGGTTCTGTGGCCATGCGGTCAGTTACTACGAGTTACGTTGGTCACATGGGAGGTGTTAGCGCTGCTAATGGGGATATTTGGGGGGTGCTTTTTGTTTTCGACCTTTGACGACATGTTTTCAAGACTAAGTGTAGTTATTCTGAAATTTGGCCCGTGCTCTCAAACCATGGATCCCTTGGCTACTTGGTCGGTTACTACTAGAGCTACGTTGGTCCCGTGGGAGGTGTTGGTGCTGCTCACGATGCCATTTGGGGGTGTTTTTGTTTTTTTCCTCTAACAGCACATTTTTAGGCCTAAGTGTGGATATTCTGAAATTTGGCCAGTGCTCCCAAACTGTGGATCCCGTGGCCATGAAGTCAGTTACTACAAGCTACTATGGTCCCGTGGGAGGTGTTGGCGCCGCTCACGGGGCCATTTTGTGGGTGGTTCATGGTGTCGCCCTGTGACTACACGTTTTTAGGCCTAAGTGTGGATATTCTGAAATTTACCCATGCTCTCAAACCGTGGGTCTCGTGGCCACGTGGTCGATTATTACGAGCAACGTTGGTCCCGTCGTAGGTGTTGGCACTGCTCACGAGGTCATTTGGGGGTGCTTTTTGTTTTCACCCTCTGACGGCACATTTTCAGGCCTAATTGTGCCTAGTCTGAAATTTGGCCCATGATCTCAAACCGTGGGTCTTGTGGCCACGCGGTTGGTTACTACGAACTATGTTGGTCACGGGACCCCCGTTTTGAGAATATCATGATAATTTGAAAATATCTAGACTTAGGTTTAAAAATATGATGTTTTTAAGCCTAAGCCTAGATATTTTGAAATTAACATCGTATTCTTAGACCGGGGGCGTGATTATCCAACAGCCAAACACCCATAACAAGCCAACTACCAATAATTATCCCGTACTCCTTATAACATACTATCCAATAACAATCCAAAAACCAATAATTATCCAAAAGCCAAACCAAACAAAACCAATTATAATCTCATACTCCTTCTAACATGCTATCCAACAACAAGCCAACAACTAATAATTATCCAATAGCCAAACCAAACAAAACCAATTATTATCTCGTACTCCTTCTAACATACTACCCAATAACAAGCCAACAACCAATAATTATCCAACGACCAAAATATTTAAAAGATAATGCCTATCAATTATATAACTACTTCAGTTAAAGTCAAGAGTACGTGATTCCTGCGATCCAAAGAGGCCATTAAATAGAGTCTTCTGAATGTGTGATTAGACCAAATTGATCTTGGAGACCCTAACGTATTCATTTACACGTACATTTATATATTAGTTTCTTTAATACAATATTCATAAAATTAATCTAATTTAACTTCATTTTATTAACATTGCATCAATAAAACTGATCAACAAATGTATATGTATAGGAACATGTGGAAATTGAGCTAGGTCAATTTGATCCAATCATAAACTCAAATGAATCTATTCTCAAACCGAACGTCTTATGAAAGTAACATAACATTCGACTGATCATAACATATTATCGAAAGTTAAATTACATAAATCATTTTAAACATTCGTAAAAGTAACTAAACATTCATACATAAAAGAAAATCAAATTAAACATTAGTCAAAGTAACTAAACATTCATACATTAAAGTAAAGCGCTAATACAGTGTGAATATGACAATAGGATACAAATAAAATTGACAATGATAACATAATATTTTGATACTCAATGTTCCTCTAAATGAACTAAGTGATCCTTCAAATTAGGGTTGTCATCAAGAGTTGATTGGAACTCTTTTGGAGCCTTTAATGCATCCACCTCAGTAGTCATATCCTTTGGTGCATGCACAATAATTGACCAATTGGCGTCATTTATGCACTTCGTGTAGAATACCTTCTTTATGTTCTGAAAGGCGCAAATAAAAGGCTCGTCGACTATGCGATCTTTACTCTTCAGCTCTGATAAATCTACCATAATAAGTTTGGTGCCAGAATCAACTTTGTAAACATTCATAGTATCCTCCACTTTCACCAAATCACAATAGAATATGGTTTCTATGAAATCAAAGTAGTCAAGTTCTAGGATTTGTTGGATTGTCCCATAATAGGTTAGCACTGTATTCTTTGGATTTTTATCGCTTCTGCTAGCGATACAGGTGTTCATGGCTGAAATTGATATTTCGCTATTTTATGTCAAAAGCTTTTCCTCATATGGATATGAAATGAAATCAAAATAGTTGGTGTGAAATTTTTTAAACTCTTTCGTACGAAAACTAGGGACTTTTGTTAGGCATGAAAGCCTGGAAAAGACATCACCTCTTTTTATAAGCTGCATTTATTAATGAATTTTTATTAGAGAATATTTTTATCACCCACGAATAAATAGCCGCACACATAAGATGTGAAATTTACCTCTTTTGACACCCATGGCCTAAAATCAGTTGTCGTGCAGTTTCTCCTTTGAGTTTGGGGAATTTCGTTCTCGTACTTCCTATGGGTAAATTATAGAGTTTAGATCATGAAATATAAAATACATATAATCAAAGAATAATTCAGTAGATACTCACTCTCTCCAGTCTTCGACTTTATCTTGCGATTCGAAGACATAATGAGTTGATTGCTCGTATTCTATATTTGTGAGTTTCACCTCTTTAGGGTTCCAAAATAATAATTCATCCTCAAACTCGTCAGGTTCCTCGATCACACCTCCTCCACGAGGATTGAACCTCCTCACCTCTTATTCTAGCATATATCCCCTAAAGTATGACGATGATTCCAAAGTTACGTATTCTTTAGCAATTGACCCTCTAATATACCGTGTATTCCTTATGTAATATTTGAAGATTTTCGTCAAGCACTCTAAAGGATAAATCCAACGATACCTAACGGAACCACATAATAAAGCTTCATCGCATAAATGCACAAGCAAGTGGTTACTGATATTAAAGAACGACAAAGGAAAATATTTCTCTAATACACAAACTGCCTCGGCTAGAGTTGATTTTGCAGCGTTAATGTGCCTTCTATTTACCACTTTTTCACAAAGTAAGGTAAAACACAAACTAATTTGCATAATTTCTCGATGAAGATCTTTGTTTTCAGAGAAGCAATGTCGAAATAACAAAGGGATTAATGGGATGATTACATGCCAGTTGTGAGACTTGCACCGTTTTAAGTCATTTACTTGGTAGCTTACTACCCTACGTAAATTACAAGAATAACCCGTTGGAGTCTTCAAGTTGAACAACATGTCTAATAGGATCTTCTTCTCACTAGTAGTCAAAGTGAAAGCAAACGGAGGGTTATACATTCTTCCTGTTGAAGGATCACTTTTAAACCAGAGTTTCTTCTTTGTCTTCATATCATACTTTCATGCGTGAATAGATTTTTATTTCAATCCCAAACCCTTAAAGCTCTTATTCATGGTAGGATAATTGTCTGGTAATGTGTTCTCCTTTGGGATAATATCTTTAACCCACCTAAGAATTTATGTTATGCTATTCCCAAACAAACCAATATGACTCTTCAAATTATACAAAACAATCAATGCATATAACACCGAGTGATCTTCATCGCAATATTTATACAATGGTTTAGCTGCATCGACTTTTAACCATATATATTCTCGGTCTCCTGGTAGTTCAGTATCAAATTGTTCATTGTGCGCATTATTTGTCTCCATAGGCTGGTGATTTTGGTCGTGGTGGACTCCGTAAGCATCGTCAATCGGTTCGATAAATGGACGATGTGTTGGTGGATTATTTACCAATTCCATTCCTTGGTGTTCTCTTACACGGTCGGTTATCGATAATTATTTGGGAACATAAGGTACATGTTCTTCACCATGGTATGTCCATTTTTTATAATCTTAAGAAAGTACCCACTATATTAAATGTAACTCAACATCTTCTAAAGATTTATATTTTAGTTGATACAATGGGTGCACGGACACGTAATCTTTTCACTTTTAAGGTTCTTAAAAGCGTAGCGAATAAATTCTTGAAAGCCTTTAATATAACTATTAGTTATTCGGTTAGTCTCCCCCATTCACTCTTTGTATTGTGGAAAATCAAGTTAATAATCTTCAAATTGCAGTCCTGTGTTAACATGATAAAATAAATATCATGTTACCAATCAATCAAACTATGCAATAACTAAAATACGAGAACACACCAATCAAAGATACTACACAACCACTTAGACTCAAATTAAATTAAATTATCTACTGATAGTATTGCAACATAAGAAAAATATTACTGCAACTACTACTTCAGCAAACGATAAATTAGCCAAGTGGTAAAAAAGTTAAAATAATTTTTCAACAAATTCCCTTCTCCACTCTCGACGTACATTGGAGACTCTTCGAAACCCTCAAATACTTTATCAACCAGGATCTGACACTCACCCTCCTGCAAAGGCCGATTATGTACTAAGGTCCCTACATGACTGGAGATGAGCGTGCACACCCAAACGAAAAATTTATCACTCATGTCCTTTATATAGTATTTCTCTCCATATTTAGCGTGGGTTGTTGATGGTAATCGAAAACATGTGGCATGTTGAGGCGCTAAGAATGGGAATGTTAAAGGAGGAACCAACATGTGTGAGGGTAATAAAGAAGGAGGAAAATTTTGAGGAGGTAAAGGGTAACCGGGATGCATTGGGGGCTGCAGGGGCATACAGTCGATTAAAAGCGACACAATTTGTGAAAGTTTATCATTCATGCCTCCCAATTCATTTCGAAGCCCCATTATATTCCCTTCGGTCCTAGAATGTCATTCATCGTTGGATGAGAAACGCTTATTAACTAAATAAATCTCATCCACGAGAGGTGCTGAGTGTTTGAATCTTATTTTTGACATATGTGACCCCAAACCTCTCGTCCTCCCTCTATGGTCCTTCCCCAAGGTTTTTACAAAGGCATCATTATCAATGTCATCGAACGAGCTTGAATCTGACTGACTAATGATATACTCTATTGATTCTAGAGTCTTGGCCAAGTGAGGAGGGAGTTTATTATCTTTGTCTCATCTTGCATGCACGTAGAAGTTGGCCCTATTCGGTGTCTTTCCTTTATCTGGGACACCTGTTGTCTTGGTCTACCACTCATTCTTCAAGTCTTCATAAGATTTCTAGCCAAGCCGATGGACATCAATTTTTTGACCAATTTTTCTTATTTTTATCCCTTTGCAATATTTTCGAGTTCTTTGACTCATTTTCTAGAAAATATTTCCATTGATCGGTTGGCATCTCAGCGTTCAAAGGGAATTTGTCTTTGAGCACCAAAAATTTGGATCTCGATGCTCCCTTAGTTAAATTATTTTGCCTAAGGTCTCTCTGATATGTTCAGAGTTGTTCCGCAACTCGAGAAATAACCTTATTTTTTGAGTTTGCCAAAATGAAAACCGTTTGTTGAGTTGCTTGTAAATTTCATCTTTAATAGTTTTATCTACGAGGTTCTAATTGTTAGCTCCTCCCACTCCCACATTCATTTTTGCCAAGGAAAAACACTAGGCTTTAAATTTTTTAATGTGATTCTTATCCACTGTGGGGTTATTTCCCAATAGAGAGAACCCAATGGGCTTCTTCTCAACTAACCATGCAGTTTCAAGAGCGTTGGTAACGTTTGTTGGATTAATGGGAGTACCTTACCTACGGAAACTCGGAGTAGGGGAGTGAACCATTTGTGGAGTTGAGTATTTCTCACTAATTAGTGATGAAAATTCTCCTTGTGTTGGTGTCACATCCTCAGTTGGACTGTTGTTTCCATTTCCCCCTAACATTATCTACAAAAATAATAAAAGTTTAATGTGTATTTATAATAATACATTCATAATTTCAAAGTTCAATATGAAATTATAACTAACAAAAATAATTATTTGACCTTTTATTATAATCTACCTTTTCATGGTAAGACTTTAATAAAAGTTCAATGTGTCGGATATCCATCGATTCAGGATTTGTTATTAAAAACATATGGATTTTTACACGTAGCCAATTAGGAGGAAGCGTATCTATAATTGATGCATAGATGTCAGCGACATGAACTCGAAATATTATCCTCTTCAGCCTATTGGAAAGATTGAGTTTGACGTGCATGTGTCGCGAGACATCACAATCTTCGACAATGCTCTTTGTACGTAATTCTATCCATAAAGGGTTAATTTTTTTCTTCCTTCTCTAATAGCGTAAGAAATTTCAGTGTTGTATCGGGATTATGTACGCAAAATATATATTGTACAACTTCATCCTAGCATTCTGGTAGGGAAAACATAATGCGATCGAACAAGCTGGAGATAAACTCCACGGTTTACAAGGTAGTTAAATTATTCGATCTTCCTCTTCCCATACCAATTAATTGGAGTACCCACTGAATGAGGCTCATTAATGAAAGATGTATGAGTGCAGTACAATTTCAACCTTTCCCACTATTGTTGCCATTTATTAGCACCGTGACTCATTTTTCCTGAGAAAAATGAACGACAACGTGATTATGATTCCTATAAATAACGGCTCTAATGAATCATTAACTAGTTATTATATACAAAGGTGTGAATCTCGTGCACACATACACACATAAATACACATAAAGATATACACACATACACACGTAAAAATATATGAATGCGATTGTGGAGTCACTTCGGGTCGAATAATGCCGCAACTGACATAGCTTGTAATTAAAGTAGAGAACAGTACAAACCTAGTCGCAAAAATCTTTGTGACCCGACCTTTGATTTCCTTCACACAACGTTTACTTTCTCGCTCATATTAAGTCTTCGCTTTACAATGGAAATTCCCCCCAACAATATGTCATTTGAGAAGGAGAGTTTGGAATCAAACTATAGTTGCATAACAAGCCTTACTTCTCCTTCACTCTCCTCAACAAAATCGAACTCCACCATCTAAAATTAGTAATGGGAACACTGATTTATTAGGTTTTGAATCCTATGTATGTGTGTGTATCTCCCACGAGTGAATCTTGTGTATGTGTGTGTATCTCACCGTTAATTTATTAGGTTTTGAAAACATACTTTTGTCATTTATGCCAATAATTCCTAAAATTAACCCTTACAAACATTAGTCATAAAATTAATCCCTTACAAATATTACCCCTAAAATTAATCCTAATTTAGCATCAATATTAAACTTAAACCAACATTAGTCAGATACTTTGTTTCTAGACTTAAACCAACATTTGTCATATACTTTTTTATATTTTTATAGCATCAATACTAAAGGACACATTTTTTTATATTTCGTCCCTAAACCTAAACCAACATTAGCATAAATACACACACACACACACATATATTATATATACACATACATGCATATACATTATACACACACACATACATACACATATACATATACACACATACATACACATATACATATACACACATACATACACACATAAACATACACACATACATACACATATAAACACTGAAATACATACACACACATACATACACATATACACACATTGAAATATGCACACACATAAATACACATGTACACTCATATACACACTCAAATACACACACACACACACATAAATACACACAGAAATACACACACAGAAATACATTGAGATTGAAATATTACCTTAGAGATTGAAAGAGAGATGGAGATTGAAATTGTCGGATTCAAAGAACAAAATCGCATGAGATCTGAAAAATTGGAGGGATTAGGGGTTTTGCGAGGGAAATGAAATAGTTTGCCTGGGTATTAAGTATAAAGACACTGGTCGACGCTAAGGTCCATGACCATATGCTATGACGACATTAATTTTTTACACATCAGTTTGTAAATACTAATCGGGTCATGTCCAGAAGTCTTAACTCAGTTTCCAGAATGGTCACGATCAAAAGCCGTGACTATATCAGTGTGGCTTTGGTTTATGGTCACGGTCTAAGGTCATGAATCTATTCGAGACTAGATTTGGAGGGAAACTTGGATCCATAATGGTCACAGCTGAATCACGACTTATATCCGTGACTCACACGAGTCACAATGATTATTCGTGACCACATGTGGGATGAGCCAGTACCACGCCACATCATGTACTTCATCACGCCTATTTTTTTCGTGACTATTCGCCCAGTTCGGTGTAGTGGTGTGTCCTTAAAATTCTACTTAAGAACACTTCTTGCTACTCAAAGAAGGAATCTTTGGTGAGGGTGGGGATGGAGACAATTTTGAATGATCAAATTTTCTCCCTAAAAAAATTTTTAGGAAACAAACCAAATACTATTTTCACATTAAACAGGGTGGTTCAGAATTTTACATTGTTTTCAAAGGTATTAAGCCCAGAATTTATGACAACGTCCTTGACACTATTTGATACTTATGCCATTTAGTGTACCAAACATTTTCACACATATGAGGAAGCATTCTTTACATATGAGATATTTTTCGATGATAGAACCGTACAGGTATTTAATCGAACGCTGACTTAGAGAATGAGGACGAACAAGTGAAAACCCTCATTTCAATACTCATATGTCGAACATAGTTTCTTTTGATGCAAAAATTTGCAAAACAAACGTAAATAAATGATAAATCAATCAATCACACAAGAACGCCGGATTTTACATGGTTCAGTGGTTAACAGGCTACATCCAAGGTGGGGGTTGGTTCCCACTCTTCACTATAATTTCTTTGTTATTTACAATGGATCTCTTTTCAGGGGATATCTTAATGCCCCTTTTATAATGACTAGTTAGCATTCACGTATGACCTGGGTTGGATGGATGCACTTACAAGTAGTAATTTGATTGATGTAAGAGTTAATTCACATTAAGAATGTGAGTAAGAATATTTAATTGCCATTCAATTGATATAATTTGTTTCTCTATTTAGTTAAATTGGTATCGCAATACAATGAAACTCAAAAAAACAAATGGATTAATAGTAATGAAAGTATGTTGTAATGTCATATAGAGATATTGTATATCCGTTGATCATATCTTGGAGACTTACTTAAACCAAGTAAACTCTAGAATGCGTAAATGAAGAAGAAAACAATATTCGCTTCGGAAGATGTCTGCAAATGAAGAAGTAAAATAATCAGCCAAGAGGTGAGCTATTTCTTCTAGTTCTATGTTACTTCCACTTTATGCACCACAAAGCTTCTTCATGTTGGATCACTGTTACTCAAATTCTTGGATTTGATGTAGAATACGAAGTCTTTTCCATTGCATAAATAAAGTTGTATGTTCAACAAATTTTCCCTTTCTTGTGAAAAGAATTGGCATCATTAATTTAAATGTGATGCAATCGATATGGGTCGTAGGTAAAAGTTCGTCAAACCTTATTCTTACGTCATTAATTAAGAGGCATAATGATACTATCTACATTTCAATACATAAGCAAATGTTTGGAACAAATAAAAGAGGCATGTCCATTTGAAAATGGATTGGTGTGATCAATTTTTCAAACAAGGTTGAACAATATTTTTCAGTAATAGTATGTAAAATGGATGCTTTTTTAACATACAAGACTTTCTCCATCCCCAAAAATATAAAAACATAATAATTTATTTTCACAGAATGATTTCATTTACTCCAACTTCTTGAAACACTTTATTTTTAAAAAAAAAGGAATAGAAAGTTTATATTTTTGAGTAAATCAAATGTATTTGTCCTAAACTACACTTCTAACCATAAGTAAATCTTCACATGAAAGGGTAAGCTATTATATCACATGATCTGATGGAGCTCATAATCAAACAAAGGGAGAGAATAAAATTCAAATGAAAAGGATCGAATAAATTAATAAACTAAATACACTTAGAGAACAACCCAATAACATACTTGGTTATCGTAGATAAAACTTCAAACATTATCCTCAACACACGCATGCACGCACACACTCACGCACGCACACACACACACACACACACACACACACACACACACACATATATATATATATATATATATATATATATATATATATATATATATATATATAATCACAAATAAAACTTCAGAATCTTAAGTATTTAATCTATTTGTTCAAGATTCACTTATGTTCACCCCCGTGCTTTTGCTTTTTTAGTAGTTGGTCCTACTGTAACAAATATTTAACGAGTGTCATTCCATGCGAAAAGAAAGAGGGGTGGTTAAAGACAAGTTATGGGAAATTTTGGGTGGTTATGGGATTTATTACAATTTTAAAAATACATGGGAGTGGGGCCTCAAAAATCTTTAGAGATGGGACTAAAGCCAAAAAAACTATATAACTTCTCATGGAAATACATCTTTGCTTATGATAATGTGGTATTCTGGGATACTTTTGAAGTGATAATATACTTCAATCACCTTAAAATTTATTGAACATAAATTAGGAATGAAAGCCACATCATACAAGATCTAGACACAAGATGGGTGTAGACAATTGGTTACCTCCTCATCCAATATTGCAAATACTTAATAAAGGAAAGATTGCCAAAAGTACCATCTCATATTTCTGTGGAAATTCAATTATATGTAGGCTGCTTAGTAAGAAAATAGCACACCAAGTCATTCACCTCTGTTTCAAAAGATTAAAATGATTTATTAGGAAAACATAAATAATCTACTAAAACTAAAGAAAATAAATTGGGTTAGTTGTTAATCATTTCCTTAAAGACATATTTGATCAAGTTAGGGTGTTATGGAGGACTGAGGCATATACATCTGTATTTATAACCTTCTTATATCTTACCCTATCTGATTAATAAAGATCCACTACTTAAAAAGAGTCCCTATAGATCTTAATATACAAAGGTCAATACAAACCTAAAGTAGCAAAATTCTGTTTTAGTATTTAAACAAAAGCTACATATTTTACAGATTCCATCATAGAATTTAGGGATGGTGTTAATATTTTATGGATCCTTGTACGCAGACTCAAAAACGCAACCGAGAACATGCCAATACGTGCGTGACTCGTTAGTGTGTCGCACAATTATGTGTCGTATTTTTGTGTCGGTCTAAAATTATTGAATTATTTTGTACGCAACTAAGCCGACTTCCAGGACAATTGTAAGAGTTCACACACACGCACGCGCGCGCGCGCACACACACACAACATGACCAAATAGATTGGTATACATATTAAATTAACAAATGTCAGTTCTTTCGAAAATTTAACCAAATGGGTTTTGTGCAACAAAATTCAAAGGATACTTTTAAATTAAGAAAAATAGGAAGTGGGTGCCTACCGAAAACTTATATAAGCCCCTACAAAACTCGAATTCTAATGCACCAAACATTTATTTTGAAACCAAAAAAATACAAAGACAAATACAAAAATAATCCAAAATAGAAACGAGTGAATCTATAACTCTCAAAAAAACTTTGATATACGTATTCTACCGACATTTAATTACATAAAGTTTCAAACCAAAACCATAAAACAAAAAAAATGAACCTAAATTGTTAAGAAAAATATGATATACATATTCTTCGTACACATCATTAGATAAAGTTTCAAATCAAAACCAAAAAAATTATAGATATTTCAAAACCTAAATTTTAATCCCCCGAACCTTTATTTTGAAACTGAAAAAACCAAACCCAAATACAGTAACAAATCAAAACATAACCATTGAACCTACAACTCCAAAACAAAGAAACAAAAAATCTTTGATATAAATAACGTACCTGCAAATAAACTTTCATACCAATACCACTAAACATAACCATTGAACCTACAACTCCCATAAAAACTTAATATACATTATCTACCTACATATGGCCCATTTTTTTTAAAAGTGGAAAAATAATTTATTTTGAGCTGATTTTTTAGGACTTCCTTGAAATGTTCGAATTCACCACACAAAAATTTAACTCAATTTTTTTGCTACTTTTAAAATTGGTGTATGTATATATTGGTTTGAATATTCTTTCTTTAGGATTTGAAAACAAACACCTCACATACACATAACAAAATATTTACAAATGCAATCTCATAATACCTAACATAATATAATAATTGACAAATTAAACAACATCAAAACCCAAAACATTATTATATATAATCACAAATGCAAATCTACAGAGGTTAGTATAATTAGTCAATAACTCACAAACACTCTAAAATAAACACTTTGCTTAGACCATAAGATATAAAGGGATATTGGTTGGAATTTGTTCAAACTCAAAGAGGAAATTGAAGGTAACAAGAGAGATGGAAGAAGTTTCTACTAGTGAGAGATATATTTTGTGAGATAATTAGGCATTAAATGGATATCAATTTAATATATTATGAGGGGTGAAGAGATAATTGATTGTACAAATTGATTAAAACCATTATTGATGGAGATGGAATATGAAATGAACAAACAACAACAATAAAGGGCAGAATATAAGGTCAGGGGATTTCGGTGAGAGAGAAAACCCTAAATGGGTTTATTGTTATATGTTAGTTAATAAGAGGGAGTAGTAAGTGTGATTTAATAGTAGGTTGGTGATTCTTTTATCCTTTGGCGGCATAAGTGTCCAAAGGGGTAAAATGTATTTTACATGTTTTTTCAAGTTAGTATAAGATTATGTGCCTTTATATAGGCCAATAAAACATTAGGGTCTACACTTAAATAAGACATGTGCTCCTATTATTTGATTGAGTTAACACACATATAACACATGACTAAAATCATCTAGCACAGGGTTCGACCTTTGAGGCCCTTGTATTTGATATGGTTGATCGAGCATTCATCCCATTTGTACTGTTTGGTCGACTATTCATCCCGTTTATCCTATTCGTCCCGTTCAACTAAGTTATCATCATGTTTAACATTGTTCAAATTGGAATCGAGGGTATTGTTCCCTCGTTAGTAAGCCCCCATTCTCGAAGGGCATTTCAAGCATCCAAAATGATGATGGATAAGCCTTTTCCTCATTTGTATTTCATTTCTAAATATGCTGTACAAATGGTTGTTCAACATTGAAGTGCTATCCAAAGTGTGATTTCATACGAATACTTTAATGACATTTTTCTTATGTGTTCAGCTTTGACAAATCGAAGAACAAAAATCGATGATGAATTGTAGTTTCCAAACGGTATAATTAAAGTTAGGTTGTCCCCATGTTTAATATCTCCATGTGCCAAGAAAAAGTAATATTCATAGTGTGTTGCTTTCAAGTTTTCTACTGTTTGAAAGTAGCGTTGTCATTATAATGAGGCTTGTGATGAGCCGGAGGAAAATTAACTTCGCTTGAAGAAAATATAATGCTTCTTCATAGAACCCTAAGTACTTAAATAATAGAGGTTTGAAAAGGTAATGTAAACTTGAATGTATCGATATTTGGATGATAATATATACAATTAGACTCGAGTGTCATTAGATTTTGAAAAATAGCTGAAAGGACTATAAGAGAGTGTCCCGAGACCTTTGGATTTTGGAATAGCCAAGGTGTAAATATGTCTCTTTGCATAATGGGCACATGATATGTTATGAGTCTTGATTATTTGGGCTAAATTGAGGTATCTAGATGGCATCTAAAGATATGTAAAATTGATATTTTAATCTTTTGATTCCTTGCTTATAAATTGGTTATCGGTTCTTAGACTTGTGAAAGAAGTCAAATGGTTAGAGGAGGTGAGGTTTTGAATAGGGGATTAAGCCCCCAACCCCCAGATCCCTCGAGCCCACAAATAGAGTTTTCATAACTATTTGAGTTGTCAACATCCATTGTCTTGCCATCAGCTTTGAATGATCGAGGGTGAGGTATCAGTTCACTTCCCATAAATAAATCAAGTAACCTTTGAAAAATGACATGGCTAAGGTGTTAAATGAAAACTGACCATCAGTTAGTCGTAACTCTTAAAGGAGACCTCGTTGAAGTGTTCGGTGAAAGTCGACCCTCATTTAGTCATCCAATAAGTGATTTAGGATAACTCCAGCAAGCGATCTGTACTAAGGTGTTCGGTGAAAATAGATTGTAAATCACAATTTGATAAGTCTCTTTCATGTGATCTTGACCGAGGTGTTCAATGAAAATCGATCATTACTTAGATCATAACTACATAAGTCTTTCATAGGTCATCCTGACTGAAATTTTTAGTGAAAATCGATCGTAAGTGATCATACTCCTGATCATCAGTTAGCTTTATTTTGAGAGTTGGTTTTTAGATAATTGTGAGTATTCCATAGTATTTTACCCCCATTTAGAGTTACCGAATTGAGTGGTCAAGTTATTCCTTCTTAGCTTAGAGTGTTAATCTTCATTTCTCATACACTGGATCGTACCGATAAGACAGATTAGGTCTAAGGGGGTCGGGAAGATGACTTGGTGATCAATCGAATAATGCATCGTTGTTTGTTAAAATTGAATTTAGTCATTGCAGTCAAGCATCGCTGTTTGTTACCAAATTTAGTTGGGAATCACCTTTTGATACTGAATTTATCTATAGAAGTCGATCATTACTCTTTGTTATTTAATTTAGCTGCACGAGTCAGACATCATCGTTTGTTACCGAATTTACCAATTGTATTTGATGAGTGTGTTATTAGCAGTTATGGTTGATCGTACTGTCTTAGTAGAGTGGATCACTCATCCTTATTGATTCCATACATATACATACAAAATTAACCACGTAGTATTATGTGACATTCATCATATTATAATGCTAGCACGTCTAACGATCCTCATGAATGTTGCTCAAAGCAATATTATTCTCTTAAATTATTTTATGGGTCATCACATTAATTAATTCACAAAAGGCGATGGATAAAATTTATAAATGGGCCTCCATAAAATTTAAATTATCTTAAGGTGTGAGTGTGCATTTAGAAATCATGATGCTAAAGACTCCGTCAGTGTTTGCATTTTCGAGGATAGTTTTCATAAAAATATTTACGGTATCGTGGTAGTATTTTGCCAAAATACTAGATTGGGTACAATTTTTATTGTATGAATTTTGAAAAAAGGTGCATGCGATAAGATATTCCATTTATGTAAACAGGTCATTTCCATTTTGAATGCATATGTATACATATTTGAGGAACAATGAAGTTTTCGGTGCGGAACAAGTTATTCTTAAATAATTGTTATGAACTTATATGGCATAGTACATGACTGTATAAAAGGGTTAAACACTTGTCTATATTAATAGTTTTCTAAGTCCAAATGAAAACTTTTGTCTATGTTGTCCCCTTCAATTTATATGGTAAATTTATAGCGTCATATGTTCATATTCATATGAAATATGAGACATACTAATAAAAGAAACACTCATCTGATTGATAGAGGTAAAATGATCATTTGGTGTTGAGTATCCTCTAGCATTTGGATTTTTATAACATGGACGGTGTTGATAAAAATAAGGTTGGCTTGAGTTTCATATAGTGCAAAGCGCATGGTTATGTTGGTCGGGCAGATGATAGGATCACATATGTCTAATAGTTTGTTGAAAGCCCTTAATAGATCATATCATTATTGAATAATGATACCATATTTAAGTTTTTTGGAGTTCCAAGTATTCACAACCTTTTTACATTCACCCGCGTAAGGGAGGAGGTCTTGAGGTTTAACAAATAACTCTGCCAAGCTAACACCAAACCTCAAAGGCCATGACTACCTTGCATAAAGGACCAAAATAGAGTTAAAGGTCCTAGAATATTTTAAACCATCACATGATCCTTAGTCATTCCATCACATCTAAAAAACCCAGCTCATAGACCTCAGAACCATCGGTTCTCGGTCTCAAACCTATGCAACGAACCTCTACATAGTGAGAATTGACCTTTGATGGTCCAATGGTCCATCTTCCTCGCTGCAATGATCATGAAGTATCATAGAAACATTCTTCGGCCATTTTCAAGAAACCTCTATCATTTCTAGACCCCTTAGATTTCTGGCTAAGAGACTACAACTTCTCTGATGGGTAGGTAGAAGGTACAAACATTATTCAACCCACCGCCAGCGCTCACTCCCACAAGTCTTAATGACTCCCATCTGTATTAAATGATCCCATTAACTTCCTTACACCACATGTAAGACTTTCCCTAACACTATCATGTACTATAGCCATCAAACCTCGCGAAGCCCTAGTTATGCTACTACAGTCCAGTCATTCTCTCTCAAAGTGAATGCACATATATAAAGGGCTTGTGAAAGGTTAAGGGCATATTTAATGAAGATAATCAACCATAAAATACACAAGAGAATAAACTAACCTAACTATTACAAGTGTTCGCTACTATACCCTCTATTAACCCACTCTTTGTTGAGAGTAATAGAAGGTTTTGGTGGCCTCTCATACATTGTATACTCCGTTGAGTCCTAAACTAGGATAAAGGGTCCTTAGATAAGTCCATCAGTTACTTTCTAAGGAGATTTTGATTAATGATAAAAACAATAGACACCTCAGGTCTTCTTGGCCAAAACCCGACAAGTGCACTGATTATAATACTCATATTTATATTCTAATATATTGCAACACCTTTCATAATGGACGTAGGATCCTCAACTGAGGCTCGAACCACTATATATACTTGTGTATGATTTTGAAACTTCTCCCGTACTAATCAATATAATACCTTGTATGGAGCACTTTTTGGGTCATAGGTATCAAATGATTTCACCCCCACCACTGACATTAGGTTGAAGGCCAAATACTGATCTATCATTAGGGGTGGTAAATGAATGCATACGGAGCGAATACCATGCTATCCATATCGATATCCATGCAAAAAACCCACACATATTTTATATATAACCCTAAAGAATAAGGTAATTTATATTTTGTAACAATTAAACAAACCAACCAAATAATTTAAAAAATTATACATTACCCCATAACTTTTAAAAAAGTACTTAATTGTCCTTAAATTCAACTTATATACTATTCAAGGACCCAAATCAAAACCAAAACTATTTTCACTCCACCCCCTGAACATTTTGGCCCGATGTCTGCCTCGTGAGCAGTTGTACCACATGGAAAACACATGGTACCCATGTCATCCCACATGATTCCTAGTTAAAACCTAACTAAACCATGGTAAAACCCCACCTCTTTTTCCCTCCACCACTGTAAAAAAGTACCATACAACAGTGAAAAACACAAAGCAAAATTCTACCATTTTAGTATATCTATGATTTTCTGTAGCATTTCTTTTTTTTCAGTTGTATAAGTTAATGGGCAGTCCCAGGTCATAAATATGAGTTTACATGTAAGTTATAACATAAGATATGCATTGAAAAATCTTGAATATCAGAAACCTCCATTAAAGCTTGAGCTTTAATTGTGGAACCTATACTCCTGACTTTGATATATTTTCAAAGTGGAAGAACTAAAGCCCTGGGTCTAATGAACCTAGGTGCATACCATAATTCAACCCAAAATGAGTTTTGATACCCCCAAATTAAAGTTTGAAAATTTCGGACCTAGAAATTTTAGAAGTGAAATTCAGGAGCTATGATAAATATATTGTTTTGAAACCAAACTAGTTAGACTATATTTTGATCTTAGATCATGAATACCACTATGTCGTAGCTCGAATTATAGCCTAAATCCAAAAACGTTAAAGTCGATTTTTAAAAAAAAATGAATAGCTCGAACCGGCTAACCTCAATACTTGAAATCAATATGGTTGGATTCTTCTAAAAAATTAAACAATTTTCATTCAGTAATCAACATAAATGATATTCTACAACTGTCTGAATTTAAGGTCAAAGTCTTCAAACCCTAATGTCAGCAAAATGCAGGTAGATAATGAAGTGTAATACACGTGAGAATTATTTGGCCATGTTATTTCATGGAAACCTAGTATCATACCTTATAATTCAGGGAATAGACTTTTGGTATACCCACAAAAGAGTTATTTGGCCTATATGACTCAAATGTTTGAGTGCCTGGATTTATTGCTATATATGTATGAGTTCCACTCTAGTTAGTGTGCCTAGCTCGATATTTTTCCCAAAGGTTTTGGGTCGATTATATCTCCAAAGGTTTTAGATGTTATTATAGGAGTATTGCTATGCATTTGAAGTATCTATAACTGATAATTATGAGTTATCCTCTTATAGCTTGAATCTTATCTTTATAATTCGATAACATTTATCCAATTACAATCACCATACAATTCTTACAAATATCAACAAAGCCCCATGGACCCTTTTTCATTATTCATGATATCTTAATTTGTTCTAAATTTTTATAATTATGACATATTGTCGGTACTTTATTGCTATCTAACAAAGCCACATATATACACTTGTGATAGAAATAAAATTGTCTATTTGGCAAAGATTTGCCTATTTGTTTCCCTTCTAGATGGAAAATGAACTCGAAGAATGAGAAATACCCTCCACCCCAATGGATTTTTATTTTTCCATATCAAGGAAAACCTTTTCGATTACGTATGTGTGGGAAGTAACTAGCAAAGATGGTATCACCCACTGAAACACTTTTGCCACAACTTACCAAATTATGTGACCTTTAGTAGCCATTTTGTTTATGTGTTATCATGGCTTCGAGATACGCTTTTTATTTCTATTTATGGAAACTCCAATATATGTAATAAGATGCTACGTACCTATAATATGGTTTGATGTTATTTTCGCAAAAAATATTATTGTTATTTTTGTTACCAATATCATAAACAGAACATCAGGTGTGACAACATGGTATCGGAGCGAGGGCCAGGTTTTATGCCTATATAGGAATTAGGAAATTTTATGCTTATACAATACATATAATAAGCCTATTAGTTATTAAAACCTTCCCTGTTACATTATGTAACTAATTATATCTTGCATATATGAAGATTTGGGAAGAAATTTACTTAGACATATGCAGCGTGACATTTGAAAAGTTTAAACAAGAGATTAGAGATAAGGGATATGCCAAGTTGTGTGATACTATTCGAAGTATCAATTGGGACTGGGATATTTATACTCCAGATATTAAACGTAGCCTTCTAATTGGTTGCCGAATGGGAGAGATGAAATTCGCGAGACAAGCCAAAAGATTTTCTAAAGATCCCGATATGTTGTAATAAGCCATTTATCTAGCTTAGGTCATGGCTACAACCAAAGAACGTATTGTTACTCCTTCAGACTCCCCAATTGATTATGATCTTATTTAATCCAACACTAGCTGTTTTACTTCCACTGCCTCCAACACTACCTCTACTAACTTCGATCCTTTTGATCTAGGAATCGATCTTAACATTGTTGTACCTGAGCTCGCCTAAAGTAAACTAGGAAAGGGATATGGATGTAAATAAATAAACATACAATGGATCAATTATATTTCATTGAGTTATGTGCGTGAGGGAAGGAGTAATCACCATATTCTTCACTAAGGATAGTAGACTTAACCAATCGTTTATACTAGTAAGAGTGTACTCTTCTTATAACATGTTTTGACTATATCATATCCCAATGTAATATAGTTGTGATATTAATATAAAAAATTTGTTTCATTATTTCCACTGTCATTATATCCTTATCATTTTGTTTTATATAGTATGGTTAATACACGAGCATCTACTAGTGGATCACAAGGAGAAAAAAAATGTTCCACATATACCAAATCCACCTATAACTAGCATGAATATTATGTTGTTTACAAGAACTAACCACTTTGACCAGGATGTAACGGAATGTACCACTGCCACTCCCGATTAATAATGAGATTCCAGATAAGACCCAAAGAATTAACATGCTTAAGGAATTTATTCGACAAAGGCTACTGGTATTCTATGGAAAGCCCGATGCCACGAAAATAGGAAAATGGATATATTAGACGTTTACAATTCTGAACAGAGTAGGTACGGTCCCTGACTAATGGTGAAATTAGCAACGTATCTGTTTGAAAGAGAAGAAGAATTTTGGTGGCAATCTGTTTTTAATCCCGAGATGTTGATAATTTAATTTGGAATCAATTTGAGGATATTTTCTTTAAGAAAATACTTTTCCAAATTAGTAATAGTTTAGATAACGGTGGAATTCCTAGGTTTGTAGCAACAACGGATGGCGATAGCACAATATAAGACCAAGTTTATAGAAATATCTTGGTATACCCAATAGTATGTGGATACTAAAGCGAAACATGTAAACACTTTGAACGTGGCTTGCGAACCAACGTTAAAACTTATATCATCCCATGGCAACTTCGTGACTTTACACAAATAATAGAGGCAGACTCCCTTATCGAAAGGAATCTGGCATCTGGAGGAATTAACTAGATCTCAATTCTACCCTCTGGAAGCTCATACGTCATTAGGAATTAATCCAATCAAAGAAACCATCCTTACGCCACACCAAAGGATGGTCGGGTTTTTATCCAAATCAATCATAGAAATCATGGATTTACAAACCTTCCTCTCTAATAACCAGACCTACAATTTTATTAAGCCCCCATTCTTGATACCAGCTAGTAACTCTGACAATCACCCATCTGAGCAAAGGTTTCGTAGAAAGAGGCAAGAATCGATGAGTAAAACTCGAGGCTGAATTTTTTCCATTCTTCTAATAAACGATGTAAACTATAATGATGTGGTAGAAGGTTAGACACCCCATTCTATTACCACCCCCTAACCTATCCTTAGGTTCCTATCACCTCCCTTCATCATTGCAAACCCAAGCCATACCCCGAGTACTGACCTAAAGGCCATCGGGAACTCCCAGGCTCTGTTTGATCAAAAGTCAAACTCTTCAGCTCAAACGAGACTGGATGAATCTTTTAAGGGCACTGAATCCCCTTTCCAAAGGTCAATCCCGTGCGTAATTCTGACTTACGATGTGGAAGAATGACTTATTTTCCCCCGAAACTCGATTAGGAGGTCACCGGATGCTCCCAGCTCGATCGAGACTGAATGAATCTTCGAAGGGCACTGAAACCCCTTTTTAAAGGTCCGCCTCGTCCGCGATTCTGACTTATAGTGCGGACGAACGATTCATTTTACTCCGAAAGATCATCGAATGCTTCCAAAGTCAACTCCTCGAACTGGGTTAAACTCTTTGGAATGTTGAAGTACATCTCCTCACCTTTTCAACGGTCCACCCCGTGCATGATTCTGACTTACCATGCGGACGAACGATCCGTTTGTGTCGGATAATTACCTGTCCAAAGGACCGACGAACGCTTCTGAGCCATATTTGGCCCAAAGTCAACTCCTGGACCTGGGAGTAGTCCAAATATTTTCAAAGATCTCTGAATTACCTTTCCAACGGTTCACCCCGTGCGCGATTCAGATCAACAGTTTGCGCTCTACGACCGATTTTTCGAAGGAACCTGAAAGAGACTGTCAAACGGCAGGTTCTAAACCCTGCCTATCGGTAGTGTGCCTAAACACACCTGTCGATTGGCAGGACCAGGCCTATGCTGATCGGCAATGCCCTGGGCCTACAAAAAGGAGGGCCTAACCTCATTCAAATAGGAGAAAAATCATATATCCATTACTCTCAACAAGCTCAGAATACCCCTCTCAAAGTCAATGTGATTTCCACATCTAAATCCCTTTCCAACCTTCACCTTTCATCACCTTGTTCATCAAACTTAGTTAATTAAGTACCCTCCATCATCATCCAAGTGCAAGGGCTACTCTCCAACATCCAAGATCAAGCTCAAGATCTCAAAGAAGGTCCAACTCTTTCAACTCTCTCTTTAAATTCCCCTAAATTCGCATTAACTTGTTTTATTACTTAGCACTTTTATTCTCTTTTCATCTAGTGTTATCGCACATCTCTTATTTTCATATAAATAAAACCCAAAAAATAAGAAAAATATGATTTGCTCATAAATTCCAAACGGGAATTCTCACACTTTTGTCACAACTAGAAACTCTTTTATACACACACACACACACACACACACATTCCTATGGATGACTCGCTTTATCTCTTCCATGATACAAGTCGATGATTCCTATCTCCACTACGTATTCACATGCACACATATCACGGGGAAATAAAGGAAAATAGCAACAACCTATGAGAGACCGTAAGGGTAGAATGGGTGCCTAACACCTTCCCATTTCATTACTTAGACTCCGAACCCTTTTCGAATAATTTTGGTTTCGTATGTATCAGTATGTCTTTGGATGTTGTCCTTCTGGATGGCTCCCTTTTCTTTTGTTTATTTTGAGTAAAATAGACTAGGCGACTCCATCTCTCTACATTTTTCACCTCATCAATGACGCCGACCAAAGCGCTCCCGAGAGGGATGCGCGGGACCAAATGGATCCTCTCCCACCACAAGGATCGTGGATGGCCATAGAAGGTAATATATTTTTTCATAACATCCCGCCACATATATTATTTGACTCTGGATCAACACATTCTTTCATTATTTATGTCTTCATTACTCTATTTCAATCTACTAGTCCCTTAGCATATCTGATATCTATAGGAATACCAACTAGAGAAATCACTATCACTGATAAAGTTTGTAAACAACACATCATACGGATTAGGACAGGAATTTTGAAAGTAGATTTAATAGTCTAGGACCTAAAGGAATTCCACTTGATCATAGGAATGGACATTTTATCACCCAACTTTGCTCACATTAACTGCCAAGATTGGATAGTGACATTCAAAAGACCTCATCAAACCCCATTTCACTTCCAAGTAAAGAGTCCCTTCAAGTAAATAATTCTTCAACTTCTTGAGAAATAATCTACATCCCCTATTACTATCTTAGATAAGTAGGATGACGCATTTCCAAATGAATTGCGTGGTCTACCCCTATAACTAGAACTTGAATTTGTCATCAAATTTTTACCTAACACCTCCCTCATTTATATGCTTCCTTATCATATGTCCCCATTGGAACTAAAGGAACTTATAACCCAACTTGACGACTTGTTAAAAAAGGGTTTCATACAATCTAGTACATCACCTAGGGGGCATCAATTTTGTTTGTGAAAAAAAAGGATGGAGCATTTCGATTGTGCATGTACTATCGAAAATCGAATCAAGTAACCATAAAAAATAAATATCCTATCCCTAGGATATCTGTTGGACCAATTGTGGAGGTCATAAATATTTTCAAATTTTGATTTACGATCTGGATATCACTAACTTCGCGTGAAAGAAGAAGATATACCTAAAACTTCCTTTCGAACTCGATATAGGCATTTTAAATTCGTGGTTATGTCATTTGAATTAACTAATGAACCTACAACTTTCATAAACCTAATGCATATAGTATTTTGACCTTTCTTGGATCAATTTGTAATTATCTTCATAGACGATATCTTAATATACTCTAAGACTAAAGAGGACCATAAGGAGCACTTATGCGTAGTACTAAAAACCTTACTCCAACATCAACTTTATGAAAGAAAAGCAAGTGTGATTTTGTTATGAAAGAGGTGAAATTTCTCGAGCGTGTGATTACCAAAACTGGTATAAAAGTTGACCCAATAAAATTCATGATAGTATTCCAATGGCAATAACCTACGAATGTTTCAAAAATATGAAACTTTTTTGGACTCACATGTTATTATCAATGCTTCGCGGAATGGTTTTCAAAATTTGCCTTACGTTTAATGAAGCTAACTCTAAAGGATGTCCAATTTGTGCGGACTCCAAAGTGTGAATAATCATTCCTTACCTTGAAGGAAAAGTTAACCAGTAGCTAGTTCTCACTATTCCTTCTAGTAATATCGTTTATGACGTATATATTAACTCCTCATTATAAGGATTAGGATGCTTTTTAATGAAACAAGGAAAGTTAATCGGGTATGGATCATAAAAATTAAAGATTCATGAACGTAATTTCCCGGTACACGATTTAGAGTTGGCTACAATATTATTCGCACTAAGCATTTGGAGATGATATGTGTACAGGAAATAATTTCACATATTCTCCGACCCCAAGGGTCTTAAATATATCTTTACTCAAGAAGATCTAAATCTTAAAAAACGACGATGAATTGAGTTTCTGGAAGATTACAAATTTAACTTATTATACCACTCCGGAAAAAATAAAGTAGTTTTCGACGCTTTAAGTAGAAAATTAAAAAGTAAAGCTTAGTAGTATGTTAACATTTTTAACTACTATAGGAGAATTCAACTTGCTGAGAAAACCTTCTGAAAAACCAATCAATCTGAGAAATATCATGCTCATCCAACCCTAAACAAAATAATTTTGGAATAACAAGTAGAGGGCGAATTCCTGAGAAGCCAAAAGCAAAGATTAGAAGACAACAAAGAAGAGATAGATTAGTCATAAAGTCCCTAGAGAGGGTAAAGATTTAAGAATCGATTGTGTGTCCCCTTAGACCCATCCTTAAAAAATGAAATCTTGGAGGATGCCTATCATTTTACAATTTATGATTCATCCATGAAGAACCAAAATGTATCACAATCTCAAACAATAGTATTAGTAATAAAACATGAAGAAGGATATAGCTAATTTGTGGCAAAATATCTAACCTACCAACAGGTAAAAATTGAACTCCAGCATCACGGAGGATTATTACAACCACTATCATTCCATAATGGAAACGGGACTATAGCACGATGGACATTATCAGCGTGTTTCCTAGAACATATCAAGATTATAATTCAATATGGGTTATTGTCGACCGACTTACAAAATTTGTCCATTTTCTACCAATGAGAACTAATGATTCTTTTCAAAAACTCAGTGAGATTTATATTTGAGAACTTGTTAAACTCCATGGAATAACTTATCCATTATATCTGATCGAGATCCCCGATTCATAGGAAGCTTTTGGCAAGAATTGCAAAAATCTATAGGAACGAAGCTTTATCTAAGCACTTCCTTCCATCCCCAAATTGATGGTCAATAGATCCTTGAAGGTATGTTATGATCTTACACTCTGGACTTTTTGGATACAAGGAATGATCATCTTGCCTTAATCAAATTTTCCTATAATAATAGCTATCAAACTAGCATTTAATGAGCTCCTTATGAAGCTTTATATGGTAGACTCTATCGTTCACCATTATGCTGGAATGAATCCGGAGAAAATAATGTCTTTGGAGCCGAAATTATAAAAAAAAACTACAAAAAATATGTGAATAATTCGAGAAATATTACATGCGGCCTAAAGTTGACAAAAGAGTTATGCGGATAACAAAAGAAAACCTTCAAAATTTTGGATGACAATTGTGTATTTTTTAAAGTGTCCCCACAAAAAGGAATTATTTAGTTTGGAAAGAAAGGGAAGTTAGCACCTAGTTATATCGGAACTTTTAAAATCATCAAACATATAGGACCGGTAGCCTATTGGTTAGAACTACCTCCAGAATTGTCCAATATACATAACGTTTTCCATATTTCACAAGTACGAAAATACATGCCCGATCCCAATCAAATTATCACCCAGGAAGGTATATCGGTGAAATTAAACATGATTTCGAAGAAAACCCTATCAAGATTATTGATTGCTAATACAAGGTTCTTCCACGAAAAATCATTCTACTAGTAAAGAACCTATGGCAACACCATGGTATGAAACAAGCAACATGGGAACCAGAAGAATATATGAGAATACGTTATCCCTCACTCTTTGAGGATAATTTTGAGAACAATTTTTTTAAGGAAGGTAGAACATAGCAAACCCACATATATTTTATATATAACCTTAAAGAATAAGGTAATTACCTTAGTAACCCTCAAAAGTTCAAAATTATAAAAATACTCCTAGAAACTTTAAAAACTTATTGTATAAACCATACCATACCCTTATAACCCAAATTTTTACACAAAACTTAATCATAGTATTTGTATTTTATAACAATAGAACAAACCATCCCAATAAAATTGGAAAATTAAACATTTATCCCCTAAACTTTAAAAAAAGTACCTAAATGTACTTAAATTCACCTAATATACTATCTAATGACCTAAATCAAAACCAAAAATAATGTGCACTTTACCCATTAAACATTTTGGCGAGCTGGCGGTCTTCTGAGCAGTTCTACCACATGGAAACCATAAGGTATCCATGTCATCTCACATGGTACCTAGTTAAAACCTAGATAAATCATGGTAAAACCCCACCTTTATTTCCACCAATCTCTTCACCTTCACCAGTAGTATAACCCCCACCACTGTAAAACGCACCTACCCACAGTGAAAACACAAAAAAAATTCTAGCATTTTGGTATTTCTATGATTTTATGTAGAATTTCTATTTTTTAAAACTTTATAAGTTCCTGATTATTCATAGATCATAAATATGAGTTTACATGTAAGTTCTTAACGTAGATAATGAACTAAAAAAGCTTAAATATCAGAAACCTCCATTAAAAGATTGAGCTTTAATGGTGGAACCCGTACTCCTAACTTTGAACCAGTTTCAAAGTAGGAACTCAAGTCCTGCGCCTAAGGGACCTAGATGCATAGCTTAATTCAACCCAAAATGAGTTTTGATAACCCAAATCAAAGTTTGAAAATTTTGGACCTATAAATTTCAAAAATAAAATTGAAGATCTACAATAAACAAAAAGCTTTGAAACTAAACTAGTTAGACTACAATTGGATCCTAGATCATGAATATCACCATGTCATAGATCCAATTATAGACTAAATCCACAAATGTTAATTGCAAACTTACGTCATTTTTATAGAAAATGAATAGCTCTAACTAGTTAACCTTAATATTTGAAACCAATATGGTTGGATTCCTCTAAAACAATTAGACAATTTTCATTCAAGAATTAGCCTAAATGGTATTCTAGAACTCTTCGAATTTAAGGTCAAAATTTTCAAACTCTAAAGTCAACAAAATGAAGGTAAAAGATGAAGTGTAATACATGCGTGCGAGTGAAGTCAAATCCATACGCCTATGGGCTTTGACCAAGCGCGTGAGGGCGCATCTCCAATAAAAAAAATGAGATTTTTTCCAAAAATTTTATTTTAATTTTTTGGTCAAAATGGTATATTACATCACCTTATTTAGAAAGCAGCTTCACGAAAAAACAGTTTTAAAGAAATAAAAAACCAATCTTTCAATTTTCACTTAAACCATTGGTTTTTCTAACTATTTCAAAACAATCCCAAACTTTTAATTCAGGTCCTTTTTCATAAATACAACAAAAATGTCTCTTATCACCAATTCTAAAAAGGAATAGATATGAGAAAAAAAAACTAATTTTTTTATAATTACATATTTAACCCCAAAACTAAAGTTTACACTGTAAATAAATTATTTGACATCCCAACTTTTCATACTCTAAGCATTTATGATATCCATAATTTTAAAATACTCGGTTTAGTTTCGTAAGAATGAAGATCAGTTACAAACAACCCGAAATTGAAAAGTAAGTGATTATATTTCAATATTATTTTCTAGCCTACATCTTTGAATTAATTTATTTATTTATATCATTATGTGATAGCCCCGAAAGTTGTTCTTATTTATTAACTCTTTTGTGTAGTTCACAAATACCTTGAATATTGATTCAATCCTTATTCGATGAAAACCTACCCGATAATGTCATGAAACTTATGATTTCATGTAAACCCAATAGCATACCTTATAATTCAGGGAATTGACGTTCAGTATATCCATGAAAGCATTATTTGACGTGTAGGACTCCAATATTTGAGTGCCTGAATTTGTTACTACATACATATGAGTGTCATTCTATTTAGTGTGCCTTGCAGGTTACTTTCCCCATAGATTTTGGGTTGATTATATCTCCAAAGATTTTGGATTGATTTTATCCATAGATTTTGGATGTTATTATAAGAGTATGGCTAAGCATTTGGAGGCTTTATAATCGATAATTGTGGGTTATCCTATTGTAGTCTCAACCTTATCTTTATGAGTCGCTAAAATATTTATCTAATTATAATCACTATACTATTTTTACAAATATCAACAAAGCCCCCAAACCCTTTTTCATTACTGCTGATATTTCAGTTTTTTCCAAATTATTATAAATGTGACCTATTGTCAGTACTTCATTGCTATATAACAAACTCACACACACACACACACACACACACACACACACACACACACACACACACACATATATATATATATATATATATATATATATATATATATATATATATATATATATATATATATATATATATATATATATACTTGTGGTAGAGATAAAATTATCTACTTAGCAATGTTTTGCTCATTTGTTTCCTTTCCATTTGGAAAATGAACTCGAAGAAGGAGAAATATCCCCCGCCCTAATGGATTTTTATTCTGTCTTGTCAAGGAAAAACTTTTCGATTACATATGTGTGGGCGATAAATAACAAATATGGTAGCACCCACTAGAACACTTTCACCACAACTTATCAACTTAAGTGACCTTTTGCCCCCCTTTTGTTTCTGTGTTATGATGACTTCCATATACCCTTTTTATTTATGTTTTATGGAGACTCCAGGATATGTAATAAAATGTTATTCATGCCCATAGATAAAGTTAATTTTTTTCGCTTAATATATTATTGTTACTTTTCTTAGCATTATCAAATACAGAACATCGGGTGTGATAATCCATTATATGGATGCACTATCCATATCCGTATCTATATTAATTCGATTAATAAAAACAACTATCCATATCCGTTTCTTTTCGAATTTCCGGATTTGGATAATATTCATATACGTTTACATTGTTTATCCATTGCAATTAACATTAATTATGAAATTAACTAAAATTCATATTGAATAAGAATTATAAGATGAAATTCTAAGAGAATTTTGCTATACCTAACTAAAAACCCTACAATATAAACTATTAAGATAATGCTTGAAATCAGGCACAAACCTTTATTATTCATATTCATGAATCGTGAGTTCTCTTTTCCTTTCGTTGAATAGTCCACAACTCCTCAGCACGTATTGTCTCTATGTTAAAAAAGGAAGATACACGTCAAAATTCTTAACTTTTTGTACCAACGCTACTTTAGTGAATGAAGATAATTAAATAAGTAAACAATACTTATCTCTTTTCATTGTACGTGGTCACAACTTTTTTCATTCCTTAAACTATCACTACAATGGAATTTTCAAAGAAACATGTTGGACATTAAATCAACAAGTAATACTTATAAAGCAACAGGTAATATGAATGACAGGTAATACTTATAAATTAACACATAATATCAATATAAATAGCAGGTAATACTTATAAGTAAAACACATTTGTATTTGCACATAAATATATTCTATCAATGTGAAAGGTAGAAAGCACAATTATCATAGAAGACAAGATAGTAAAAAACAAATATCAAGCCGTGAAATCATCTAACATTTATAATTTTTTAAAGGGTGAAATTGATTGTAAGGTAACCTTATAATTCAACCACTGATAAGGCAATGAAAATTTAGAATCAATAATTTACCTTTTGACAAATGCCATAACAGTTTACTTGTGTATTGTTGTGTGCATCTCTGTGTATGTATTATTATTTGCGTCTTTGTGTGTGTGTGTGTGTTGATATGTTACTGTGTGCGTATGTGTTTAAGAGAGAGAGAGAGAGAGAGAGAGAGAGAGAGAGGCACATACCAGTGAAGGGACAGACGGAGGAGAGGTGGTGTTGTGTGCATCTTAGTGGGGGGAAGAAGGAAAAAAGCAGGTGGGGTGAGAAATGAAGAGAGATTTTTAGCTTTTGGGTTTGTTTTTTATCTGTTATTGTTTTTTTTTAAATCCAGTTATTATCTTTTTTTTTTAATTTTTTAAAAAGTATTATTTCTTCATTTTTTTAAATGAGTAGTTAACATTTTTACATTATATATTTATATTTTTTACATTGCATATAATAAATATTATAAATAATTATTATGTATAACCAGTACTAATAATAAATTAATATTAAATACAATACCGATACAGATATGAATATTCAAAAAAATAGATATCCGCTAATAGGGATATTGTGCTTCGAATACGAATTATCCGTTTTAGATGCACATACTACCCTTATTCATATCCATTTTTTCGGGTATTATAATACACTATTTATATCTTATCTTTCAAATAATTTTTTAGATAAATATTCATAAATTTTGAATTCAAATACTGATGAATTAAAATTTTTGAATATCCATTTACGCCATTATCTATAATCCTTTAACATTTACGTTGAATGCAAAATAGGCTTCGGCATTTATAGCTAGGTGACTAGGCGTTCATGGGTTTGATTATAACCCCCAATTTTCGTTGGAGAATTGCTTAGCATATTCACTTGCATCTAAAATTTGGTAATACAATCAGGGCATGAGGAGTGTGATGCCGGGAACATTGCTCCAAAATATTATAAGTTCCACTTGAAGATTTATGTAAACATAAAATGAAGCATATACTTTGAATCCCCTATACTGTGGCAGGTTGCAAATTTGAATAAGGAAACATAATTTTTTCATCTCTCGTTGGACTGAATGATGGGTCGGCTTGATTTCCCTCGTTGTCGGACTGATGGTATCTATACTTCATCGACATTGGATATGCCCGAATGGGGTCCGAGCGCCATCAATTTATGAGTAGTGATCTCCACCATCCATGGATTCTTATAGCCCCATATTCAATTCCTCGCATGGGATTGAGAACACTGATTAGATAAAGGACATCAAACATATCTCCGATGATGATTAAATGGTTACCAAGGTCGGTTTAGGGACCGAGCACAACTCTAGCAATGAAAACTATAACTCGGTGTGAACGGTTATATATAATATATCCAAGCACCAAGTAAGATGTTGTGAAGATATTATTCATCTTGAAAAATATGTTAAGCCGGAGATAGATTTCTGCTATAACATATCGTGAACGGCCACTACTGAATTTTTCATCGTTGGAGAGATTTACCATTGTTGAGATAACTCCATACCTACTCGTCCAAACACTCACTGTTGAGATAAAAGTGGAGTTTGACTTTTTACTAGGCCCATTGAATCTGAATCTGAATCTGAATCTGAATCTTCTCTCTAATCGATATTGACAGGGCAGCTCCCGAGATTTTAGGATCCAGGGAACTCTTGAATTGTGGACTCATATTTAATAAAAGATTTTTTTATTAATTTAAAAATGGTAAGTTTTTCTTTTACTGAAAAGATGCCGACTTATCTTTTGGAATCGCGATAAGTTTAAATGTTTGTCTGTTCAGTTTTTAATAAATTATTTTTGGGACAATTGAAAAATGACGCTATAAATATATATATACATATCTAAAATTTTGAGGCGCCTAAAATACGTCGAAAATCAGGGGCCCGAGGCGAGCGCCTCTCTCGCCTTCCTTCAAAACCGGCCCTGGATACTGAATCTTCTCACTAATTTCGCCTCATGGAACGAATTTTTTTTTAAAAACTTTATCTTCGTGTATCTACAAAACATACCTTTTTAATCGAAAAGAAATGAAAAGAAAAAAATGTTTTTTTTTTAATGAATGTACCATTTTTTTTTTGAAAAAAATATTTTTCTTTCAACTCCTAAACAACAAGAAATATTTTTTTTTCTCTTTTCTAAACTCCTTTCTCTCATTTTTCTTTCTTTTTCCCTTATTAATTTTTTCATCTTTTCTTTTCTCCTCAAAAAAAATTCATTTCCTTTATTTTCTTTCATAAACTCCCAAACAAGCTACAAGATCGGAACCATAAGCCCACCTACAAAATGGAGATACTCTTATACGCGATGCATATGTTTTGATTTAGTTCATAATAGTAATAACTCTTTAGATAGCTCAATTCAGACCCCGGTGCCAACAAATCTTTTCTTCTCAGATCCATCAAGCTTGATAGAAACCATCACATTTTCCAACGAGACCTCGAGAACCAATCAATCACCATGGAATCACATGAGGCATATGGATACAATTTTTGGCATTGTGGCGTGCTTTTGAGGCCATAACACTTCCCTGTAAATAGCCAAACAATGGGCGCTGAAATTAATTTTGATATGCGTTACATAGTTAATAATAATCCAATCATTTCCAATGTGGATTGACTTCTTTTTAAATAGCATATCCACATTAAAGAACAATATCGATATTTGATAATAGATAACTTATCTGTATAAGCCAAAAATGGTGAACAAGTACATCTGTTGTGTGTGTTTTCCACTCGATAGCAAATTTATTTTTCGAGAAATATATAATAAAATTTGTACAACTATGAACAGTGATGATGATTGCATCATTCCCACAAACTATGGCATTTTGTTGATGTAAAAATTCACACAACTAACGTAAATAAATAATAAATAAATCAATCACACAAGAATTCCAAATTTTACGTGGTTTATATGTTACTGGGAGAGCTTAATTAACCCCTTTACAATGATTATGTGCATTTATGTAGGCCAATACAATATTAGGGTATGCACCTAAATAGGACATGCACTCTTATTATCTGATCGAGTCGACACACATATGTGACAGGTGACTAAAATTGTCTACCATGATGTTTGACCTTTATAGCCCATGTCTTTGCTATGGTTGGCTAAAAATTCATCTTGGTTGTCCCGTTCATCCAAGTGTTCATCCCACTGTTCTAAAAAATCCGCCTAGGCACGCCTAGGCTTAAGGCTCGAGAGAAACGCCCCGCCTTAAGTTTTTTATGCCTTATTCTTGGTAAAACCCTTAAGGCGCACTTTTTTCTAAAAATAACAATGCTTTTGTGAAACGATATCAGCTTTTAAAGATTTTTTTTACTAACCGGACCATTATCTCATCCAAACTAATCAAATAGTATTTTAATTTGCATATATTCAGACATATTTTTATGATATGTACAATTTTAGTATTTTAATAGCTTTGTTATAGTTAAAAAATATTAAAATATATTTAGAAGGCCTTTTCACGCCTTTTTACGCCAAGGCCCGCCTAGGCTTCTAAGGCTTAAGGCTTGGCCTCCACGCCTTAACCACGCCCCGCGTTTTTTAGAACCTTGGTTCATCCAGTTCATCTTATTCCTCCCATTTGTTTGAGTGTTCATTTTATTCAACATTAGTCAGTTCAGAATCGAGAGATATTTTCCCTCATTGGTTTAGTTACAAGAACAGATTTATAAGGTATGAGTGCATGTTTTATAATCTGTAGGTTTAGTTTGTATTGACTTAATTTTAGAGAAAACCATTATAATCTGTACAAGTACATGGATATGACCCTTGTTTCTTCAAACTGAGATGGATCAGTTATTATCTTTGCTTCATTTTTTAGTTGTTTACAACCTTATAATCCGTCATCATACTAGGATTTTCCTTTTTCCATAGGTCATCTGAAGCATACCTTAACACATAGTCATGTGATGGATTATCCCAAGTTGATCATTTTGGTTATGAGGTGAACATGTACAGAGTCTAATGGTGAGATGTTATCTTTTAGTAGATTGATTACAAGGTATTTTATTCTTTTAAGGTGACCATGGACATCAAAAGGTCATAAGTTTAATTCCTAGACCATAATGGGTATTTTTAGCTCGACCTTAGGCAAAGGATAAAAAACTATAATGCAACTTCATAGTGGTTATCTTTATTGTAGACACCCAATTCGAGTACCCTTTCTAACGGTCCATATTTTATGTGAATCTGCCTTATGATTCATATTTACTTACCTTTTTTTACTCTGAAACCCTAGTCTCCGGATGCTTCCGAGTCCGTTTGAATTTGTTCAAGTTTTGAACCTGGTAGTTTCCTAATGAAATTTTGAAGGGATTTAAATCCTCTATCTAATGGTCCTAAAAGTGTGTGATTTGGACTTATGATTTGTAGTTTATGCCCTTTTTTAAGAAAAGTCCATTTTGGACTGCCTACAGGCAACCACAGCCCTATGCCTATCAACATATGGGTACTTTACTTATCCTATAAGTCAGGGGTATGTCGATAGGTAGGCCTAAGACTATGTCAATCAGAAGAGGCCCTAACCCTAAAGGTTTCCTATTTAAAGGGTGCTATGAGATCATTTGAAAGGATCCCTTTTCCAAATCCCAGGGAATCTTTGCCTCGAAATCAATGCATATTATTTTACACATCCCTTCCAAAATATTCCTCGAATATTCCATTACATCGTCCACACAACCCACCATTATTACCCGCCTTACCACCATCACACCACCACTAAAATTAGCTTATCTCATCGTCGAAGTCAAAACTAAAGCTTCATAGAAGATCTAAATCCTATTCACTCAAACTTGCTAGTTTAGTGTTGTTACTCTTATTTTCTACTTATTAGTATATTATTTACTAATAACCTTTTTATGACTCGTATATTCACAAAATTTATTTTCATATACTAAAAAATCCCTAAAAGAAGGTTTAATCTATTAACCCTAAATTATATTTTCATCCCATTTTTCTTACACTTATTTCACTTCTACACACTTTTTAACAAACAAAATAAGGAAATTCTTATTTAGGGTTCATGGGTTAAATACCACACTCATGTATATTTGAACTACGTGGACTCTGATGTCAGTTCCAACAATGTAGGCATCTCGAGTTCATTTCGGGATTTGAGTCCTTTTTTTGTCATTTTTCATATTGTACTTTTATTTTATTTCTCTATACTTATAGTAGTTTATTTACTTTATCATGTTTTTGATCCCCTTAACATGCACATTCACTCTTTCATAATCGAGATCTAGCGCATCGCACACATTTAGCCATATTCCCTATTTGTTTATTGATTTTTTACGAGTCCCGATAACATGCACATTCACTATTTCATAATGAATTGTGATCCGACACATTTGGCTTCTTTTTATGTGCCTTTTTTTGTCTTATTTATAATACTTTGACCGGATCGTTCTCGTCTTTCCTATAGTGTGGATACAATGAGGACACTATGCATGCACCTCTCTCTCTCTCTCTCTCTCTCTCTCTCTCTCCACACACACACACACACACACGACCACAGTGGCAACTCCACTGGGTATTGTTATTTTTAGAGAACCAGCCTCTGTTTTAAATGGGTTATATTTTATTTTTTTCCATTTTCTCTATGTTCTTCTTACTCTGATGCTCACATGTTGTACATATATCTTCCTTGATATGAAGAAAATGAAAGAGAAATGGTTTTAAACCCACCTAATCATTTTTGCGCGAGTCCCAAGGCCCATCATCACCTAGGGAACCTAAGGGACAAATCAAAATCATCATGCCTTGGTAGGCACGCCACTCACTTCAGCAGGTGACATGTGTCAAGAAAGTATTGGCACCCAAGAAAACTCATCCTCGGCCTTGCAATACCTCTCAATCACCTACTCACATAGGTAACTAAAGGCTAGGGGTGATTGATATGCCTAAAGTGTACCCTCTTACTCAGAGTAACCAATCTAGGCCAGTATCACTGCCAAGGTGACAAGAAGCTTATAACAACCATCAGCAAGGTCGTATTTCTAAGGTCAGCCCCTTACACATCAACCTCGGCTCTGTAATAAGCAAGATCACCAGATTCTCACGGTCTCTTCTTCAGCCAACGTCATCATCGGCCCAAGCCAATGTTACAAGCTAATAAAACCTCATGGGCTCAATCATCAAGCATCATGTCATCATCGGACCTAGCTGACATTACTGCTACCTCATACCTAACCTCAGCCAGCCCTCCTGTCCGATGTCATCATGGATATTGATCTCGGACAAAGCAATGGTCAGACCTCACCAACCTCGTACTCGTCCAGGATGAGGTTGCTACCAATCAAAGATAGGGCCGAGCATTTACAAGCACGTATATGGTTTGGTACACACGAATAAATCTGTTATAATTGAATTATTCCTTCCACGTTAGGGAATGTTGAGGTCATCATTATTTACTTAAGATCAGCCAGGTGTCATCCTTATGCTGGTTGGATCTTCATGCACATGCTCATTGCATGATTAGGGGGTACACTATACCCCCTAAACACTATATATAGAGGTCATCCTCTACCTTGTAGAGGGATCCATTTTTATAACCCTAGTTGAAACTCTATCATTTTTACACAGTAGAGAGAGAGCTTGGAGAGATTATATCCATGGCCATTAGTGCCTTTATTTAATGATATTACTCACATACTTATAGTGGACGTAGGTCAGACTGGATGAACCACTTACATTCAAGTGTTTATCCTCTTCTCCTCACCTCCTTCTACTATACATACACTCTTATTCTGCCATAGTTATCATTAGTTTGAGCTTGTTAACACCTTATCCGGTGGTGCTGTTTCCAACATCATCATTTTGGCGCTGTCTATGGGAACAATAAGATTCATCTCTTCCTTTTCTAGCTTAGCCTCACCGAAGACTCTGGTGGTGAACTAGGCCTCACCCTTCGTGTGAAGTTGTTTCACCATTGAAAGAGGTCCTTTAAGGTATTTAAGTTCTCTAATATTTTCATCGTAAGATCTTTAGCCCTAGCATATGGAACCAGAGTTACCACCTCCTCCTCCACCATCTGGTGTTGGAGGACCCAGTTCCAGCCAAGCACCACCCCAGTCTGAGATGGCTGAGGTGGCAGTAGCCTTGAGGTCATTAGCTGTAACGCAATAAGCAATGAAGGAGAAGTTTACCCAGCTAAGCCAAAATACGATGAGGCCACCTGGGGTCTCACCAGAAATTATTACTCCGGCAGCTGTTCAACCACATCTAGAGGCCAGGGGACCACCCCAGGCACCGCGAAAGGACCAACCTACACCTCAGCGCAGGAGGGATGTTGATGACCCTAGGCATTTAAGTCTGCAGAGGCAAGGAAACCCTTACCCTGAGGATAGGTACGATGATATTGAAGCAGAGGATTCTCCAGTAGACTACTGGGAGCCATATATGGTTTTAGATAACACAATACGTCTTATACAACAAAGCCGAGGTTGTGGAGCAAGAAGGGTCGATGTTGGTGATGCCTATTCCTACATCCATCGCTTGAGGTGCATAAAATCCTCATTGATGGGGGAAGTTCAAGAGATGTAATTTTCTGGCCGTATTTCAAGAGCCTAGACCTCAACAGAGTTAGGCTTGTCCCTTATCATCACCCTTTGATCGATTTTAGTGGATAAAAGGTTCATCCATTGGGCATGTATGAGATGGATGTAAGAATGGGAGATGAGTGGCCTAAGAGGTTGAATAGAAAAATCATTTTCTTTGTAATGGATGAGAATGTCTTCTCATCTTACAACCTCATCATAGGAAGACTAGCCCTCAAAGAATTTAAAGTCGTGCCTTCAACGGTTCACCAAATGCTAAAATTCCTGACTCCCTATGGGGTAGGAGAAGTGAAAGGTGAACAAACATCAGCACGTGAATGATACTTCAACTCCGCAGAAGAGAGAGAGGCTCATAAGAAGGTAACCACCACTTACAACATCGACACCTTTGATCCTAGATATGAGATAAATCTCAAGAAGAAAGAGGTAGAATCCATCATCCTCAATGAAGACGAGCCAAAAAAAACCATCTAAATAGGTAAAGCCCTAATACCTGAGATTAAGGAAGAGCTGGTGAAGTTTTTGAGGAAGAGATAAAGCATTTTTTCCTAGAGCCATGCAGATATGCCAGGTACTGATCCTAAGGTCATGTGCCACAAACTCAATGTTATGAAAGATGCTAATCTCATCAAGAAAAGGAGGAGAGTATACTCAAGAGAGAAATATGACATTATCAGAGAAGAGGTTAGAAAGCTTGAAGATGCCAAGTTCATTAGGGAGGTCATATACCCTGAGTGGTTGTCCAATGCAGTCATAGTGCCAAAGGAAAATGGGAAGTGGAGGATGTGCATAGACTTCACTGATTTGAATAAGTCTTATCTAAAAGACGGTTTTCCCCTGCTTCGTATTCATCAGATGGTGGATTCCACAGTAGGACATGAGCTCATGAGCTTCATGGATGCCTATTCCAGGTATAATCAGATCTTCATGAACCCGGAAGACTCAGAGAAGACATCGTTCATCACAGACAAGGGGACCTATTGCTACAAGGTTATGCCCTTCGGCTTGAAGAATGCAGGGGCTACTTATCAACGTCTTGTAAATAAGATGTTAGAAGATCAGATAGGCAGGTCCATGGAGGTTTATGTAGATAATATATTGACGAAGAGTCTGAAGGATGACACTTATGTGGCTGTCCTTGAAAAAACTTTCGACACCATAGACAGATACATGATGAAGCTCAATCCAGCCAAGTGTGTCTTCGGGGTAGGAGCAGGAAAGTTTATGGGATTCATCATCAATCAGATGGGGATAGAGTCTAATCCTGAGAAGATCAAGGCCCTACTAGAAATGAAGACAGTCAGAACCATCAAAGATGTTCAGAGGTTAACCGAAAGAGTTACTGCACTGAACAGGTTCATCTCAAGAGCTACGAATAAGTGTCTTTGTTTTTTCAAAGTTCTTAGAAAGGCTTTTGAATGGGATGAGGAATGTGATAAGGCTTTTAAGGATATCAAGTCCTTCCTCGGATCCCCTCTACTCCTATCGCATCCCATTCTGAGGAAAGGTTGTACGTATATCTAGTTGTTTCAGAATTAGCCATTAGTGCAGCCATAGTAAGAGAAGATGATGGAGTGCAGAGGCTAGTATACTTCAATAGTAAAGATCTTCAAGGGTTTGAGCATAAGTACCCTTAAATGGAAAAATTATCTTATACTTTAATACACGCTTCTAGGAAGATGAAGCCATACTTCCAAGCCCACTCTATGTTTGTCCTCACTGATTCCCCACTAAGACAGGTCCTCCATAAGACTGAAAAGTCAGGCACGTTGATGACCTAGGCCATCGAGTTGGGGAAGTATGACATTGTTTATCAACCTAGGGTTGCCATCAAAGGGCAGGCACTTGCAGACTTTATAGAAGAGTTCACTTGGGAAGAGGTTGAGATTGAAATTAGTCAAAAAACTAATGATGAACCAAACAAAAATGTCTTTCGTGATTCGAACGAGGTTGGGTCAAGCAGGTTCAGAAAAAGTGTAGTTGAGAAAGAGGAAGACAAGTACCTCTTCAAGTAAGGGACCCTGTCAGAGGGGAACTTCTCTTCAAATGAAGATGTTTAGAACATCTTCGTTGATGGGTCATCTTGTAAAAACGGAAGCGGATCAGGGCTGATAGTGTCAGCACCAGATGGTACCTACAGTGAATATGTGCCGAGGTTCAACTTCAAGGATTTAAACAATTAGTCAGAGTGTGAGGCATTGATATCAGGTCTCTCCTAGGCAAAATCCCTTAGTGTTGGCCGACTCCTAGTCCACAGTGACTCAAGGTTAGTTCTCAATCAAATTCTTGGGGTATATGAGGCCAAAGATGAAAGGATAGCCAAATACCGGAAAAGGGTGAGAATGACGCTATAAAGCTTCAAGGATGTGAAGATGAAGATGATACCTCGGCAAGACAACAGTCGAGACGATGCACTTGTTAGGTTGGCCTCAGTAACGAGGACATATATAAGAAGAATAGTACTTGTTGAAATCTTGCTCAAGACAACCATCGAAGAAGAAGAGGTTTCCAAAACTTGCCTCAATCTGAAACTAAGAGCCTCATGGATGGACCCACTTATCAGATACATCAGACAGGGAGAGTTTCTAGAATCAAAGTTAGAAAGTTAAAAGCTGAGGTTCAGAGCCGCCAAGTTCTCAATTGTAGGAGATGTCTTGTATATGAAGGGGTTATGACTCCTTCTCCTTAGATGTGTCCACCCTTTAGAGGTTCCTCACGTCTTGCAAGATGTACACGAGGGCTCTTGTTCAAGTCACATAGGAGGAAGACCTCTAGCTAAGAGGATAATCACTCAGGGGTACTGGTGGCCGACCTTGGCCAAAGATGAAGCGGTATATGTGAAGAAATGCGATAAGTATCAGAGATTATCCACCATCCCCCATCAACCTCATCAACTTATCATGTCAATCAACTCACCGTGGCCAGTTGCGGTATGGGGTATCGACTTGGTAGGACCCTTGCCAAGGGCTACGAGCAACTATCGATTCTTAGTGGTGGCCATTGATTACTTCTTCAAGTGGGTAGAAGCTGAGTCAATATCACGATTATAGAGCAAAAGACCTTTCAGTTCATCTGAAAGAACATTATATGAAGGTTTGGTCTTCCAAACACCCTCATCTCAGACAATGGAACTCAATTCAAAAATGGGACCTAGGATCCTCACGCTACCCGCCCACCACGAGGATCAGGATGACCATAGTGGTGACTCCATTGGGGATTTTATTTTGAGGGCTAGACTCTATTTATATGGGTGTTATGTTTGTTTGTATTTCCCCCCATTTTTACATGTTCCCCTTTTCCATGTGTCCCCCATGCTTATGCTTCTATTCACGCACTTATGGAAAATTCTCCATGTACACTTAACACCACTTACACCTAGGATCACATATATCCTCATGTTGCACAAATCACCCATACTTGGTGTACCATTAGTACTCATACTTTCCTCCCTATTTAGCATGATCAAGAAAGACATTCTCATAAGATACTAATAAGAGAATCATGTATGATTCACACGACATCACCAAAGAGCATTGTTATTGACCAAATTTTGTCCAGTAACTGTAGGGTCACTTCGTGATGGGCGCTGGTCCGGCAGGACGCAGTTAGCCTAAGCGATATGACTCTCACCTTCCATTGGCTAAGTACCTTCAACGTATATTCAACGGTTCACCGGCATCGTACCGTTTGACCAAAGTCATGACGGGAGGTATATCGCAGGGAATTCGTTCATGTATGCCGAGTATATCAAATTCTCTCTCACACATACCGTCCCCACGAGGTATATAGTGAGTTAATTCATGTACACTCAGGTATATCAAATGGCTTGTCTAGACGTACCGATTGCCCGCAAGAGCAAGACGTATATCGTGGAACTCACGCCAAAGGGGGGAACCTTTTTCGATTCACCCAACCAACTGCATACCCGCATATAGGTGTCAAGCCTAGGACACACATGTTAGATTGTCGGTTTTTACCCCAAACTCTGCCAAAATTTTGTGTCGATCTATCGCCTAAATTTTTATGCATTTTTAAAACGGAACCTTATCCACGAGCCTGGTCACAAGTCCAGCCATAACTTTGCATATGTTACAAACCCAATTTTTCCAGGCTTCGGTCCCGTTCGACATTTCATTTTGCATTTAGGAGAATTTAATACAAGTGAGAACATAATAATTATAATAATCATGTTGAGATCCGTCTCCCAAAAAAAATCAATCCAAAAATATTTCTCCCTTATTTATCAAAAAGACAAAAACATTTCTCCTCTCTTTATCGAAAATCCAAAAATATTTTGCCTTTCCATCTCAAAAGGAAAAAGAAAAAAAATTCATCCCTTTTTCTAAAAAATAAATCCCATTTTTGCGCCTTCTCAGGTCGATCGCAAACCCTTTTGCCTGGATCCTTATTGGCTTCGGTCTTCAGTCAAATCACCCCAAAGTTCCATCCGTTCCCCTGTTACTTCTTTAGAGTTCGAAATCCATCCTCTTTCCATGGATAACACAGATCAAGTTCCAGTTGTGCAGCCAGATCTGACGACAGTCCTAGATCAGCTCGTGTCCAAGATTGACAACCTCTATATTAAGGTCCAAGAGATGCAACGAAACCAGGTTCCCATTCCTCAAGAGACCTAGGCCCTATTCCCTCGTACTATGGATCCACCCGAGCCTATATGTCTTCCCAAAGAGTATCATCACGGTCCACGTACCCCTTCTGTTAATGGGCTATCTCCTGCCCAGCTTTCGATGTCGAACCTCGCCCAGCATGGGGCTAATTTACCTATGATAATTGATCCGAAGGAGAAAGAGTTGAACAAAATCAAAGAGGAACTCAAGATTCTCACCAAGAAGTTTAACCAAGTCATAATCTCGGGGAATTACATGGACTACACCCACATGTCTCCTTATCCTAAAGCGAGGTTACCCGAGAAGTCCAAGATGCTAAATATCAAGAAATTCGGAGGAAGTGGATCCCCGATTGTTCATCTCCGTAGCTATCACCGTTCCATGACTATACTAGAGGCTTATGAAGAAGTGATGGCCCAATTATTTCAGCAAACTCTAAAGGATAGCACCCTCCGATGATTTTTATCTCTCGAAAAGTCCCGAATTCGTAGTTGGGAGGATGTAGCCCGAGAATTCATGTCACAGTACAAATACAATGAAGAGCTTGAGGTCACTCGCCATGATTTAGAGCTACTCAAATAGAACTCTAGAGAATCAGTTAGTAACTTTATAGCTCGATGGAGGGAAAAAGCAGCTACCATGACCAATCGACCATCCAAGGAAGAACAAGTCAGCATAGTGAAGAAGAACTTCTTACCCCATGTCCGAGCAACGATGGGAGGACAATACTATCCCCATTTTCGAGATCTCGGAGAAGTAGGAGTAGAAATCGAGGAAGGTCTTGCTAAAACAAATGTCGAACAAAAGAAGGTGTCCGGACAATTCACCCTCAGGAAATATGATAAGCCTCTGCCAGTGCTACTGTCTCAACCATAAACAATATCTCTCAACCAACCACTTCGTGGGCACCAGAAAGCCGTTATGTCCCGATTTGAAAGGAATACACTGAGCTCTATGCTCCCCTCTCCAAAGTTTATCAATCCTTGTTGAGCCAAAACCTTATCAATCCCTTGGATCCCCGTCCATTGCCAAATCCACTCCTAAGAAACTTCAAGGCGGATGTCCATAGCGCCTTTCACCAAACTGTTGTCCATACCATTGACCAATGCTTTTAGCTCCGAAACGTAATCCAAGGTCAAATTGACCGAGGTACCATTGACCCAGCAGCCAATCCTAAGCCAAACACTACTCACAACCCACTCCCAAATCATGCCAATGCCATCATCCTAGAAGAGAACCCAGAATTTGATCCCTTAACTCAAATCACACCCATATACTCTCCCAAACCTCTCCAAACCTGCCCATATTTCCTCCTACACCTTGTTAGCCTCACTGATCAGGCACTGTCACTCCTTACTAGAGCATGCATCGTTGTCCAAACCCGTTCTGAAAATGGAAGTATGGAATTACTAGAAGTCTTAAACCAACTACTAGAGTTCGGGCTGAAATTACCCTTACAAATGATCATTGATTGCCATAGATTCAGTATGTTATTCTTGAAAACACAAAAATGGGCTCAAGAGTCAGATAGTTGGGTAGTACCGATCGATGAAGTCAGCTTGGATGATGTTGTCCAGATCATGGCAAAATTATTCAGGAAAACCAATAACATTTGTAGTATGACCGAGTTACTTGATACTCTAAAGCTACAAGGGCGCCTAGTCCCTTCACCCTTACATATCCCCAAAGAATGGGAAGACCTGTATGAAGAAGCCGTTGAAGTTATGAAATGCATTGACTTTACATAAAAGGAAAATTTTTTGCCACCGAATGGGGGGAAGAGTTCGAAGATTCAAATGAAGAGCAAGCTTCAGAGAAAACTGACCCGGTAGCTGACATGTGTGGGATGATATCATTTGAAGAACTCCTCGGAGAAATAAACAAGGTGTCGGAATAACTCGAGATTGACGAGGAAATAAGATTCATGTTCTTCCCTTCTTTAGTAAGTCATATGACCAGATCAGGGAGGCATTACCAGATTCCAAGCTCACTACCAGCAAATGACAAAGGGAGGGGCGTTAAAAACCTCCCTATGCCAGAAATTACCCTCGAGGAAAGAAAGATCCTCGATCAACTAAAGAAAACTCAAGATAACATCACCCTATGGGGGCTTTTCATGTCTTTCCAACTGCACATAAATTCTTTGATCGAGATGCTCACGAGACCCATAATTCCTCCCTCTTCCACACCAGAAGCAGTAAAGTTGGTCGGATCCTTGAACTCTACCCGAATGCTATCCTTCTTCGAAGAAGAAATCCCCAGGATTGGGAAAAACCAAAATCATGCACTCAATATCTCCATCGAAGTTACGGGGAATGACGTACCACTCTCCCTTATCGATAATGGATCCGCCTTGAATGTCTGCCCACTGAGAACCTTTAAGTGCTTTGGCCTGAAAGAAAGTGATCTCGCTCCAACCTCCGTTGCTGTACGTGCGTACGATAATACCCGTCAAGTGGTGATGGTCGTCGAATTCCAAGTTATTAGCATCCCATATTGTTTTAATATGTTGCTAGGACGACCTTGGCTTCACAGTACCAAGGGTGTGTCTTCCTCACTCCATCAGAAATTAAAGTTCTTCGCCAACGAACGAGTCATCACCATTTTAGGTGGTGGCGACAATATCAAGGGTGCAAGTACCAGCAGTCCAATCCTTGAGATACAGAACGAGTCAAATGATATGCTCTTATTAGGCTTTCGAGTTGAACCACCTCTACTCCCGATAGGGGACGACTTCAAAGAAAGGGTTTGTCTAGAATACGACCCTTATGGTAACGTTAATGTGATTCAGGTGTTCAGAAACATGCACTTTATTCCCAGAATGGGGTTAGGAAAAAGACAACAAGGTATACTTGAGCCTATTGAACTGAATAAATCTTTCCCTCCTTGTGGGGTATCAACCATCAGAACAAGAGCTCAGAATGATCCTCTAGTTTCGACCAAAGAGAGGACTAGAATGCATCTAGACTATCCCAGGTGACTTCTTCAATGGATGATTCATTAAAGAGGGCGAAGAATGATCCTTTTAAGGATTTCCAGAACTATGGTATGACCATACAAACAAGCATATGAAGCCTGGAATGGAGATCTTTTTCTAATACAGCTACCCATCGATCAAGAGTTCCCAACACTATGTACAACTACTCATCAAAGATACCGAAGAGACTGAGGAAAGTGACTCCAAAGATTCCTTCAACTTATAGACATTGGGGATAACACTCTGCATGGTTCACTCAGGAACTACATCACCGGATCCATCCCAACTGATTAAAGCTACTGATAAACCTCTCCTCAACTGGCATGCTGCGCCAGTTCTACCTGTTGAAATCCCACCTAGTTCTAATGTTTACCTTATTTCTTGTTCTGTTGTCTATCCTTCCTCAAATGTAATCAAGTCCCCCTTTGATGAGGCTCTCAATGCTGTTTTTCCTATTAATGAAATAAATGAAGATTTTGAGTATCTTGTCGTGCCTTACATTAACTGTTTGGATTCTAATCAGACTTTTGATGATGATGATTTTGCAAATGAACAATTCTTAACTGATCTAAATAAGGTTAATAATAAAAAATATAACCGTGTTCACGTTACTGAAGAAGAGACTGTTGTTATTAACCTTGGTTCTAGTATCCAACTGCGCGAGATTAGGATAGGGGATACCCTCGATGAGCATGAGCGTGTATAACTCGAAGAATTTCTAAAGGAATTCATGGATCTCTTCGCATGGTCCTATGATGATATGACCGGCATTGATCCTGAAATAGCTCAACATGAGATCCCCACTCTTCCAGATTACAAGACGGTTAAACAAAAGTTGAGAAATCTCCGCACCTAATGGTCGCTCAAGGTCAAAGAAGAGGTGGTCAAACAGTTGAATGTGGGCTTCATTTGTGTGATCGAATATCCCACATGGCTAGCCAACATAGTGCCTGTGCCGAAATTAGGAGGGAAGATTCAGATGTGTGTAGACTATCAAGACTTGAATAAAGCCTCTCCAAAGGATGATTATTCGTTACCCAATATCGACATGATCGTGGACAACACATCCAATCATGCTCTCAAGTCATTCGTTGACGGTTTGCCGAATACAACCAAATCAAAATGCACCCAAACCACCAAGAAAAAACCGCATTCATCACCCCATGGGGAACCTTTTGCTACACTGTTATGCCATTTGGTCTCAAGAACGCTGGGGTTACCTACCAGAGGGCAGCCACAACCATTATGCATTATCTGATTAAAAAAGAAGTTGAGCTCTATGTGGATGATATGATTATAAAATCCAAGACTAGAGAAGGTCATGTTCCCACTCTCCGGAAGTTCTTCAAACGACTGCAGTAGTATCAGATGAGACTCAATCCACAAAAATGCGTCTTCGACGTTACAAAGGAGAAACTCTTAGGATTCATGGTTAGTGAGAAGGGGATAGAAGCAGATCCTACCAAGATGAAAGCCATACTTGAAATTCTACCTCCCCGAACAGAGAAAGAATTCCGAGTTTTCCTTGGGCTATTGCAATACATCAGCCGGTTCATCTGCCAGTTAACCAACATCTGCAAACCTATCTTCAAACTCCTCCAGAAGGATTCGACTAAAGTTTGGAATGAGGCCTGCCAAGAAGCTTTTGATCGAATCAAATAATATCTAACCCACCCCCGGTACTCATGCCACCACAACTTGATCTCCCCTTTCTCTTATACCTTACCATAACCGACACTCCAGCTGGGGCTTTGCTACCCCAATACCTTGAAAATTCCCATAAAGAAAGAGTCATATATTATGCCAGTCGTAAATTGGCTGGATACGAGGTCAACTACACTACTTTGGAAAAGGCGCGTGTCGCACTTGTTTGGGTAATCCAAAAGTTGCAGAACTAGATGCTCGCCTTCCCCATCAAAATTATATCCCGAATGGACCCCATCAAATACATGCTTGAGAAACCCTCCATGTCCAATCGAATGGACCGATGGTTGATGTTCCTAGCAGAGTTTGATATTGTGTACGTTACGCAAAAAGCCATGAAAGTAAGAGCTATCTCGAAATACCTCGCTGATTACCACATGGATGAAGATGATGTCTAGATCTCCTAATTACCAGATGAAAACATCCTCTCCAGTGCCCAAGACAATCTTTGATGGCATATATTCTTCGACGGCACTGCCAATAAAAAGGGATATGGAATTCGGATACTTCTAATCGCCCCAGATGACTCCCACACTCCCATTGCCATCAAGATGGATTTCCCTTGTACCAATAACATGATTGAATATGAGGCATGCACGGTAGGCCTCAAAGTTTCTCTCAAAAAAGGTATTCAATGCCTGGACGTCTACAAGGATTCCTCCCTCATCATCGGTTAAGTGCTCAAGAAATGGAGAGTTAAGGACGAGGAACTCCAACCCTTCCATGCCTGCTTAGAAGAACTAGCCTGCCAATTCCAAGACATCACCTTCCATTACCTATCTCGAGCAAAGAATAACCTAGTCGACGCCCTTGCTACCTTGGCCTCCATAGTCGACATGCCCGAAGGAATCACAATGACCCCCTTCCTTATTCAAAAGCAAGACAAACCAACCCACTGCTACCACATTGATCTTGTCTCCACAGAAGATCCTGAACTAGCTAATTACTGGTACTATGATATTTGTCACCTCCTCAAGCATGGTAGGTATCCCGAAGGTTCCAATAAGAAAGATCGAGAAACCCTTCGAAGACTAGCTTCCCAGTACATCATCTATCACCAAGCACTGCTCAAAAGGAACTTCGATGGAACTCATCTGCACTGTATTGCAGGGGCTGACATTGAAAAGATAATGCAGAAGATCCATAGCAGGGAAAGCGGACCCTATATGAACGATCACATGCTTTTCAAAAAGATCATCCGACAAGGCTATTACTGGACGACCATGGCCCAGGATTGCACCGCCTATGTTATAAGAAAGATGCCTCAAATGCCAATAATTCTCCAATCTTCAGCATCTGCCTCCGCGTGAATTATACAACATGACTTTTCCCTGGCCGTTCTCCACATGGGGTATCAACATCATAGGGAGAGTTACACTAAAGGCTTCCAATGGTCATGAGTTTATCCTAGTTTCCATTGATTACTTCACTAAATGGGTCGAAGCTGAGTCATACGCAGTGCTGAATGCCAAGAAAGTGGACAAATTCATAAAAAAAACACCATCTGTCGATATGGGGTCCCGCACGAGCTAGTATCAGATAATGGCTTGCACTTTGAGGCAGAAGTTATATAAGTGGTCAACGATTATGGGGTTCAAATACACAAGTCTTCTCCCTACCGACCTCAAACCAATGGTGCGATTGAAGCCTCCGATAAGAACCTCAAAGCCATCATCAGTAAGATGACCGAAAGCTATCGAGATTGGGCCAAACGGATCTTGTATGACCTCTAGGGCTACCGAACCTCTACTGGGGCTACCCCTTACTCTTTAGTTTACGGCATGGAAGCAGTCCTACCCGTGAAGCTGGAAATACCCTCATTGCATGGTGAGTGAAGAAGACTGGTGCCAAAGCCGTCTTGACGAGCTGACCCTCCTAGACGAAAGGAGATTAAAAGCATTGTACCACATACAAGGGTACCATCACCGAATAGCGCGATCATTCAATAAGAGAGTCAAGGACCGCGATGTTCGAGAGGGGGATTTATCCCTCAAAGAGATCATAGAACCCATCTGGGACCCCAGAGTAAAATTTAAGCCCAGTTGGAGTGGCCCATACATTGTAAAAAAGATCATGTCCGGCGGTGCTGCCATGCTCACTGACTTAGATGGAGAAGAGATGGCTCATGCAGTCAACCTGGACCATCTCAAGAAGTTCTACCCCTAGTCTAAAATCTCGACAAGCTACGACTTTTCTCATCTCCCTTCTATTCTTAAAAAAAAAATCTCTTCATTTCCCTCTACCCAGAACTACGTGGGCCTGATCATCTACAATAAACCATTTTAAAACAAATTAAAGATTTTTCAAAAAACCCCAGAGGAATGTAGGAAGATCATACATCTTACATGAGCACGACCCCTTTCTTTTTCATAAAATATTATTCTTTTCTTATCTCCAAAAACAACAGTCCATTCTAATATATACTTGTACAGAAGGATTATGTATGCCTTAGCGATCGGTATAGATAATTCAAAACACAAAACTCATCAAAAGGCATAGATCGATGATCAAAAACTTATTTATTTAACTAATAAGAAATTTTGGTACAGATTATATGAGAAAAGGAATGGATAACTCCCCCCCCTACCTTCTTAAAAAAGACAAAATAAAATCCCCACGTTTATTCCCCATTACAAAATACACTCTACAAGAGTCCTATCCACAGCTACCAGAGGAGCCCACTCCATCATCATCACCTACATCCTCGAGTTCGCAAGCTTCCCCTGCCTGAACAGAGTGCCGCAGGCACTCCATGGACCGATAGGCTCGAACCAGCCTCGAAAAAACCACAACACCTCCCTCCATGGTATTAAATAAGACAAGCCACCTTTTTCTAGTCTCCACTGCCAACATATTACTGACCACTGTCCTCCACAACCACTTTATATAATCCCCGGGGATATGCCAAACTGTCCCAACAGACTGAGAAGGATGGGTCGACAAACGTCGATTCTCCCATATAGAGCCAAGCCGCATGCACAGACGCTCAGTCAAATCTTCTACCGGAAAGAAGTCTAGTGTCTGAGGTGGCACGGCCTTCTCCTAGCCAAATTGACGCAGAAGCCTCCAAGGGAAATATAAAGAGGTCTGTCTGAGACCAACCAGCCGGACATACGAGTATTCTCCCACCCTCAGAATAGGCAGCAACTGTCCCCACCAAGGCACTGACCAACACATGTTTAGAGACTCGTGTTCCATAAACCAGTTCTCCCAACTCTCGATGTCCAAGCCAACACTGATGAAATAGTGCGAAAAGAAGTTGGGTACAATCGATAAAGGGTATTCCGGAGGAGTCACCAAGCGGAGTCTCTCAGACAACCACATGAACAGCATCACGGGGCTACCCCTCAAGAAGTCAGAACGACCTTCTCACTAGGTATCCCGATTATTCAAAGTCTCTTCCAGTAACACTGTAGCGGGATTGCGCGGTATGACATCTAGGAAATAATAACTGCAAGTTGTGGGACCACCAGCAATTCCCCAGTCACCAGCATCAATTTTGAAACAAAGCCCAGAATAACGACTCCGGCGTATCCTGCCTCGCCAGCCTCCTTAAAATGCACGGACTGTAACACCGTCGGAAGGGAGATCATCCCCCTAGTAATGATTGGTTTGGTCGCCGAAGGCAAAATGCAAAGAATCCCAACCAATAAATCCCTGAGAGAATAGGAAAACTTAGGAAGAGCTACAGCAACACTGGGATTTATCACCAGCATGGCAGAAAATTCCTCGTAGGTAGGACAAACTTCATCCAACCCAAAGCGGAATACATGGTCTTCGGGGTACCAAAATTGTACCACCACCATCAACATGTTCCACTCAAGGGACTGATTTATCCACAAAGAAAATCGACGCATATTGAAAGCATCATAGTCGACATTATAAGAGCACATTGCTTCCAAGGCTTCGAGGTAGTTAGCAAACTCAATGCTACCAGGGAGAGCCATCTTGCAAGACTAAGAAATAGTAGGCAAGTAAGTAAGAATGTGAAGGTGTGATGAAAACACTCCACCCTTACCCCTTTTTATACTTGAAAACCCTCACAAAAGACATGAACCTTGTAGAAATCGGAGGAAATCCTACCCCACAAAGAACAAAAGGCTGAAGAGGGTACCAAATCAAAAATTCGAATTGATGGGATTGGACTGACCTACCGATAGGCAGGACAAGGAGCTTGCCGATCGGCAACCCCCTATTTTTGGAAATTCTCCTCTTTCCTCTTTTGTCAAAATCAGAAGCTCAATAAAAAATAAATTGATATTCTCAACAGAATTTCAAAAATCCTCTTCCACCCCTGTATAATTTCTCATTTTTAAAACTTTCCTTCAAAATACCAAAAATACTTCTTTTTACGGTCTCAGCAGCAAAATAAAAAGTGCATGTGTATGCATTCATTCATCATTAACAAAAGATAATAAACTCCAATTGCATTGCATATATATTCTTCTATATTACATCAAATTTTATAGGAAATAAAAGAAAAAAAAAAACAATGGGACTCAGCCCGAACCCACATTCTCTCTCTCACCTACCCTTTACCCCCTCTAAGAGCTTCCACCCCTGCGACGTGCTCTTTTTCCCCTACGACGAGACGACGTACCACCATTACCCGAGCCAGAGTCCTCCCCGGACGATGCAGACGGCACCAAGCAAGAAAGAACCAGGACCGCATCTCGAATATGGACAATCGCCGAAGATATCCAGTCTCGGTTGTCCCTCACCCAAGTAGTCGACACCCGAACTTGCTGCAAGCAAAAGGCAAAATCAGTATCAAAGCAAAAAGGATCAAAACAGAAAAGAAAGACAAAGAGGAAAAGAACAGAAAGATATACCTCAGGTCAAAGAACCTCCTCTGTCAAATTCAGCTCCTTCGGATCCACCGCACGAGGAAGGTGCAGTATAGGCACCATCCCCCCATCAGCTCGTCAGATGTTGTACAAAGGGGTATGCAATCGAATAAAAGGAACCTCCAAAGTCACCACCGCCGCAGACGCCGATGGACCACCGCCACTGTGGGAAGACCCCACCGCCCGACTCAAACCCGCAAGAGGGAAAGACAACGCATCATATATACTGGGAGCCATCAACCAGCTCATCACAAAGTCCATATAGTCATACGGCGCAGCCGTATCAGTGTACAATAGGTAAGACTTGCTGATCATCGCTGCGATCCTCGCATCCTCCAGCAGTAGCCGCTCCCGCCTCATAGACATAGGAGGCCTCGTAGGTGGCACCACCACTTCCTCAGCAATCTTCCAAAACACCCTCTCCCCGAGATACCAAGAGTGGTCGAACTCATGCGCCAGCAAATGCCTCATCTGCGCATTCACCCCAGTCGCCCTCGTATCCTGAATGGCTGTCCCGCATGGGTAAAAAGTCACCTGAAAATACCCAGCAGGCATAAGTCAATACAGAATCAGAACATGCAAAAACCAAGACTGAAGAGTAAAGAGTCTTAACCTACCACTGGTCAGGCCATTCAAGACCTCACGCGCCGCCTCCAGAGAAAGAGATCCCTTCGACTGCCGATTGGCCTTCTGCCATCGATACAATCGACAGGCGTTCCTAATAGTCTAGTTCTTCAGGGTAATCAGCTGGGTATTTCACCCAATCACCTCATAGAACAACGTCTGCTAAAGACAAGAATTCACAATAAAAAAGAGAGGCATAAGGAAAGTGCGAATACATGAAAGGAAAATACGCAAACTAAAGAATACCTCAAGAAGATACGTGGCTCCAGTAAAAGTTTACCGGCAGCATCGGCTGAATGAATCCAAAGAAAAATAGAGGGTCGCCAAAGTTAGGCTCCCCCAATCATAGAGAGGGATATTTGAAAACATCTTCAAGTACGGCAAGAACCAAAAATGGATGACGTCGCCGCTCGATGCCACCATGAAACCTCCCAGCACCAAAAAGATAAACAATCGGGCCATCTGCCTCACCTACAGCCCATCCTCCACATGAACCACCCTACTCCCCAAAACATCCTTCAGTAAGGACAACCGGATGGAATCCCCAGAAACTATCCTCCCTACATCATCGAGCGCCGCATGCACCGCGTCTGGCCTAACCCGCGGGGAGTGATCCACCTCTATTTGCTCTCCATCACAATCTAGCCCTAGCAGTTGTTGCACATCTATGGGAGTCACGGTCATCTTCGCAAAGACGAAATGGAAGATGTGGGTAGTATCCCACCATATCTCACCCAAAGCGCATAAGACTGCTGTCGAACGAGGCATCTCATCCACCACAAACGTCAACCTCCCAAAACCCGCTGATGATACCACCTAATGCACCACGGGTGGAAGATGCTCCCATACGTCCTTAAGCCCCATCGTCCCGTGGGCACGAATGTTCTTTAAAGAGATATCAGACTATCAAAAGAAGAAAACTCCTTATCAAAATTCAAGAAGAAAGGAAAAATCACCAAAAAAGAAAAGAATGCCAAAAGTCAGGCTACTTACATAACTGCCGAGGCTCACCACCCTCGAAGAGCGATGATGTCCGCTCATCCGTAACCGGATCGAACACATCAAAGGAGTTCTCGCTCCCCAAAGCAAGAGGTGCCCTGACCCTCCACTCCATGTTCACCCAGTCATCAACAACCAACCATTCCCTACGCACTGTAGTACTCACAAAGGCGACCATTTCTTAGAGATTGGTATGCTAGAACGATTTGTAGAGGAAAATCACAGAAAGAGAGAAGGCAAGAAGTTGTGAAAAATGAAGGGAATTTGCCCCCTTTATATAGGATGCCAAAGGTCATGCCGATCGGCATTGACCCCCCCCACTTACCGATCGGCACGACCCCTTTACCTTCCCGAGGCAGTCCAAAAGTCTGTGCCACTGCCGAATGGCACCCCTGGCACCATGCCGACCGGCACCCCCTTTAAAATTTTGTACAAAAATTCCCAGAAAATACTAGAAAATCCTAGAATATCCTAAAAAAAAATCCTAAAAATCCCAGGAAGGATTCAGAACATTTTCGCCAATAAAATTTTGCATTCCCTCAAGCGAAACCTCTAGTTCCCTAGTGGAACTCTCAAAAGCCAAGTGAATCTCCTTCCGGCGAAACTCCCAGAGGATCTCTAAGGATCACCTCCTATGCCTCAAAGGTATCAGACCTCCCCGAGAAATACGTCCAAAACCTGGACCACTTAATCACTTCCATAGTGGAATTTTAGCCATCCCTCCGAAAAATGTCCAAAATCACAAGGATTTCCCCACCAATCATTCTCCCCAGCTCATTCACTATTCCCCAACGAAACCCAAAATCTAATCTTTATCCTCTCTTAGGTCAAAATTGACCTCGATCCTGGATCGTCACCTTAGTTAGGTCAGAATTGACCTCGATCCTTGATCATCACCTCTCTTAGGTCAGAATTGACCTCAGTCCTGAATCATCACCTTAGTTAGGTTAGAATTGATCTCGGTCCTCGATCGTCACCTCTCTTAGGTCAGAATTGACCTTGATCCTGGATCGTCACCTTAATTAGGTCATAATTGACCTCAGTCCTCTGTCATCACCTCTCTTAGGTCATAATTGACCTTGGTCCTGAATCGTCACCTTAGTTAGGTCATAATTGACCTCAGTCTTGGATCATCACCTTAGTTAGGTCAGAATTGACCTCAGTCCTCGGTCTTCACCTATCTTAGGTCAGAATTGACCTCGGCCCTGGATCGTTATTTCCCTTAGGTCATAATTGACCTCGATCTTAGATCGTCACCTTAGTTAGGTCAGAATTGACCTCGGTACTCGGTCGTCACCTCTCTTAGGTCAAATTTGACCTCGGTCCTCAGTCATCACCTTAGTTAGGTCAGAATTGACCTTGGTCTTATATCATCACCTAAGCCCGCAGAACTGGCTTTGACTCGTAGAATCGATCATCACAACCTAAACCCGCAGAATTGGCTTCGACCCGCATAATTGGTCATCAGAACTTAAGCCCACAGAATTGTCTTCGACCCGTAGAATTGGTCATCACAACCTAAGCCCACAGAATTAGCTTTGACCCGCAGAATTGGTCATCTCAACTTAAGCCAGTAGAATTGGCTTTGACCCGCAAAATTGGTCATCTCTACTTAAGCCCACAGAATTGGCTTTGACCCACATAATTGATCATCACAACCTAAGCCCACATAATTGGCTTCGACCCATAGAATTGGCTTTGACCCGTAGAATTGGTAATCACAACTTAAGCCCGCAGAATTAGCTTCGACCCGCAGAATCGGTCACCCTTATCTTCAAGCCCTCAGAATTGACTTTGATCCGTAGAATTGGTTATCCCAAGCACACTCCGTAGGTCCTCAGACTTAGCCTCGACCCTCTAAATTGGTCATCCTACCCCCCAAGTCCTCAGAATCGTCCTCGACCCCCTGAATTGGTCATCCTATTTCAAAGCATTATGCGGTGTCTATTCGATGGCTATCATTTGTTCCAAACTCAACCGTCAAGGGCCTATGTAGACACCCCATTTTGTTACCCCTTAAACTCTCCTTAGGTCCCTAACACCTCCCTTCATCACTACAGACCCAGGTAATACCCTGAGTACTGACTTAGAAGCCATCGGGCACTCCTAGGCTCCATTTGACCAAAAGTCAAAGTCTTCAGCTCGATCGAGGCTGAATGAAAATCTGAAAGGGCACTGAATCCCTTTTCCAACAGTCCATCCCATACACGATTCCCACTTACCATGCGGAAGAATGACCCGTGTTCCCCGAAACCTGACCTAGAGGCCACCGGATGCTCATGGGCTCCGTTTGACCAAAGTCAACTCTTCCTCTCGATCGAGACTGAATGGATATTCAAAGGGCACTGAAACCCCTTTCCAACGGTCTACCCTATGCACGATTCTGACTTACGATATGGACGAACGATCCATTTAATTCGAGAGGTCACCAAATTCTTCTAAGGCCCGATTGACCAAAGTCAACTCCCCAAATCGGGTCAAACTCTTTAGAATGTCGAAGTACATCTCCTAAACTTTCCAACGGTCCTCCATGTACATGATTCGGGATTACCATATGGACAAATGATTCGTTTGCGTCCGACGATTCCTCGTCCAAATGACCGACAATCACTTCCAAGCCACATTTGACCCAAAGTCAACTCCCGAACCTGGGAGAGGTCCGAGGACTTTTGAAGGTATCTAGATTAACTTTCTAATGGTCCACCCCATATGCGATTCGGATCAATAATTTGCACTCTGCGACCGATTTTCCGAAAAGGCCAAAAAGACATTGCCAAATGGATGGTCCTAGACCATGCCTATCGCTAGTGTGCCTAAACACACCTGTTGATTGGCAGGACCAGGGCTATGTTGATCGTCAATGCCCTAGGCCTATAAAAAGGAGGGCTTGTCCTTATTTACAAGGGAGCCCAGATCTAAAACATATCACTCTCAGCAAATCCAGAAAACCCCTGTCGAAGGAAGTGTGATTTCCACATCCAAATACCTTTCGAACCTTCACTTTTCATCATCCTTTCCATCAAACTTGTTGAATTCACTACCTCCATAATCATCCAAGTGCAAGGGCTGCTCTCCAACATTCAAGATCAAGCTCAAGATCTTCAAGAAGGTTCAATTTTCTCAATTCTCTCCTTAAATTCGCATTAACTTGTTTTATTACTTAGCACTTCTATTCTCTCATCTCACATATCCTAATATACTTTTTATTTAGTATTACTGCACATCTCTTATTTTCATACAAGTAAAAACCCAAAAAACAAGAAAAATAGGGTTTGCTCATAAATTCCAAATGGGAATTCTCACACCTTTCTTACACTTTTCTCACAACTAAAACACTTTTCTACACAAACACACACACACAAATAAGAGAATCCCCCTATTGGATTTATGGGATAAACTCCACCCCTCGTTTTGTATGCGAACTACGTGGACTTTGATGCCTCTATAGGCTACGTAGGCTTGTCGGGGTAGAATTCGAGATTCGAGTCCTATTTTTACTTTTTCTCTCATTTTCTATTTTTCTCTAATCTCAATTCTCTTATATTCTATATATTTGTTCTTAGTAGCATATCATCCCATATGGTTATCGCTCCATCGTAACGATCAACGTAAGGATAATCGCATAAATCATATTTTCTAATATTATTTTTACATTCCTACGGATGACTCGCTTTACCTTTTCTATGGTACAAGTCGATGACTCCTATCTCCATTATATATACACATGAACACATATCACGGGGAAAATAAAAGAAAATAGCAAAAACCCATGAGAGACCGTAAGGGCGGAATGGGTGCCTAACACCTTCCCATTTCGTAACTTAGCCTCCGAACCCTTTTCGGATCATTTTGGTTTCGTATGCATCAGTATGTCTTTGGATGCTGTCCTTCGGGATGGCTCCCTTTCTTTTGTCTGTTTTGAGTAAAATAGACTGGCAACTCCATCTCTCTACATTTTTCACCTCATCAACGACGTCGGACGAAGCGCTCCCGAGAGAGACGCGCGGGACCTAGGATCCTCACGCTATCCGCCTGTCGCTAGGATCGGGGATGGCCACACCTATCACAAAATCCATAGTAATACGTTCCCATTTCCACTCAGGGATAGGTAAGTGTTGTATTAATCTTGATGGTTTCTGATATTCAACTTTTACTTGTTGACAAACCAAACACTGAGATATAAATTCCGCTATCTCGCTTTTCATGTTCTTCAACCAAAACACTTCTCAAAGATCTTTATACATCTTGGTATTTCTGGGATAAAATGTGAATCTCGAGTAATGACTTTCCTTCAAAATTTTCCTCTTTGGTTGGGTATCACATGGCGAACACACTCTATTTCCAAACCTCAATATACTTCTCGTATCACAAATTCAATTATCTTCCCTTTGATAACTTCTTCTCTAATCTTCTTGAGTTGTGTCATTTACTTGTGCAATTTTGATAATTTTCATCAACATGAGTTATACTTGTAAGTTTGTGATTATTTTTCCTTTGTTATAAATACATACAACTATTTCCATACTTCTCAAATCCCTTAACAAAGGTTCCTGATTTTTAATGAAAAATGCTAAATTTGTTGTAGACTCCCTACTTAAAGTGTTAGTTGCTATATTATCTTTCCCCGAGTGATAATGAAATTAATCATAATCCTTCATCAATTCTTACCACCTCCTTTGTTTTATGTTCAATTATTTCTGAGTAAATATATATTTCAAACTCTTATAATCGGTATAAATCTTACAAGTCTCACTCTAAAAATAGCGTCTCTAAATCTTAAGGGAAAAAATTATAGCTACTAATTCAAGGTCATGGGTTGGATAATTCTGCTCATGTGGTTTTGATTGTCTCGAGGATTAAGCTACTACTTTTCCATTTTGCATTAGCACACATCACAAATAATTTTTAGAAGCATCACCATAAATCACAAATCCCCTGTCCCGAAAGGAATAGTCAAAATTCGGGCAGTTACTAATCGATTCTTAAGTTCTTGAAAACTATTCTCAACTTCCTTGCGCCATTCATATTTCACCTTCTTTTGTGTTAACCTTGATAGAGGTTTGGAAATACTATAAAATCCTTAAACATATCTTCGATAATAACCGACCATTCAAAGAAAACTATGAATCTTCATCACATTATTTGGTTTTGGCCAATCTAGTATGGCTTAGATCTTTTGAGGGTCAATAGACACTTCTCATTAGAAATGACATGTCCTAGAAAAGAAACACTAGGCAACCAAAACTCATAATTCTTTAATTTCTTATACAATTTCTCTTTCCTAAGGGTTTGTAATACTATCTCTAAATGCTTCTCACGTTCTTTGATACTCTTGGAATAAATAATGATGTCATCAATGAAAACAACCACATATTGCTCTAAATATTTCCTAAACCCTTTATCCATCATATCCATAAAAATGGATGGCACATTATCAAGTCCAAATAGCATCAACATAAATTCATAGCGACCATATCTATTACGAAAAGCTGATTTCAAAATGTCATCTTCCCTAATCTTCAATTGGTAAGAGGCCGACCTAAGGTCATTCTTAGAAAATGCTTACGCACTTTGTAATTGGTCAAAAAAATCACCTACACGAGTTAGGGGGTATTTATTCTTAATGGTCACCCTATTTAGTTCACGATAATCTATACATAGTCTCACAGTCCCCATCCTTATTTTTAACAAATAACACTGGAGCACCCCAAGGCGATATATTTAATCTGATAAAACCTTTGTCTAAAAGGTCTTCTAATTGAACATTTAACTCTCGTAGTTCTAACGGTGACATAAGATATGGTGGTTTTGAGATTGATATATTTCTAGGAATAAGGTCAGTCGCAAACTCTATTTCTCTAGTAGGAGGTAGAGTAGGCAAATCATTAGGAAAAACATCTAGAAAATGTCAGCTATAGGAATATCTCTAAGCTAGGCTCTAATGTCGAAAAACTGGTAACACTTGCTAGAAATCCTTGACATCCCTTCTTAAGAAAATTATAGGCTTGTGTTGCAGAAGTAATACACATTAGAGATATGATGCCAGTTCCTTCAAAACTAAATTCTAATTGGTGAGGAATTTAGAAAGTAACACTCTTCTCAAAACAATCTACCTTATCATGGTATGATGCTAACTAGTCCATACCTAAAATGACTTTAAAATCTCTTATGTCTAACACAATAAAATAAGGAAATAGCTTATAATTCTTAAAACCTATGGGGACAAGCCTTGTATACTAATGTACCCGTCAATAAGTCACCAAAAGGAGTAGAAATGTGTATGCTATGATTTAAGGGTTCGGGCATATTTGGAAAGCGATTAACAAAATATACGGACATAAATGAATGGTTAGAACTAGGGTCTATTAAAACTTAAAAAGGTTGTCCACATATAGAAAGTGTACCTGACACTACTGTGTTAGAAGTCTGGGTATCAAAAAAGTGTAAAAACACGACCCTATCTACCTTGATCCTTTGTTTCACTTATAGGCTTTATCGAAACTCTTACTGGGGTTAGGCATTACTTTATCTGATGTACTTTCTATCCAATTCTAAAATAAGCTCCTGAATCCTTGTAATAAGTAAGTCCTCAATGCATCTTCCCACATCACAGACATCTATATCTATATACTACTTTATAATGAAATACAAGCTTTTAATGTTCCTAAGAAAATAACCTATCCACCTAGGCTCCCTAATCAAACACCATGTCCACGTATGAAATTGCATTACAAAATATCCAATATCTAGAGCTGATAAACCAATCGACACATAACTATCACAATTATATGCAGCCATCTAAGAAATCTCTTAAATAAACTGTTGAAACTCTGATGACAACCTATTCATCTCCATCGCAGCCTTCAGTGTATAGAAATAAATGCAAATGGGATTTATAAAGTTTTATTTGGAAGTATATATAATGATGAGGGAATGAACACAGGTAAGTCATTCCTAAGCAGTCGAAGAATCAAAATAAGTGAGCCATTCCCAATCATCTGCAAATCAAGTGAGTTTTTGAAATGGTAATCTATGTGGTGCATTGTTTGAATGGATTGTTGAGTTTTAAATTTGTTATATTGAACATCGGTTGTAATATATGTATTTATGTATGTTTGTAGAAGAAGAGGACACCAAATGTATGATGAAATGTCTTAGATGAAAAATACACACATATTTTAATATTTTGCAATCAACAAAATTTGTATGATCTATGATTAGTGTAACTGGTGTTGTTAAATCTTTTTTATAATTGAAATATAATTTAGACATTTAGTCCAAAGCCAACTATCCAATATATGTATGCTTATCTGTGTGTTTGTAGAAGAAGTAACATTCACTTTAACACTTTTAAGGTTCGTTTGCTTAGTTTCCTATATCTGATGATTGTGTTACACATCTATCCTAATTACTCAGTTTGTAGTTGTGTCTTTGCTATTAACTTCAGATCTATTATTTATTTTCTTTAAATATGGTCTTTATATCTACGAAATTAGCCAATTGATGGCTCACATTGGTCAATTTTTTTGCTCTTTTATATTGTTTAAAGATTGGTTGGTTCTATGTTTTTTTTAACAATGCAAATCCATCCTGGGAAAAAATAGGGTTTCTTATTTGACCTATCATCTAATGGTCTAAGTTAAAGTATAGACTATATAGACAAAATAAGACTTTTCAAGTTCCATTTGCATCTTTCGTTGATTATTAATTATTTTTTCATCGAGGTTTATATCCGTAGACCCTTCTATTGACTGATTAATTGATATAACTGGCTCAACAAAAGCTGTGAAGAAAATGCGACAACTCAGAGCTTTACTTCAGCACCACACTAGAGTGAATACGTCATTGTATGTTACTAACAACTTGGGGTTTAATTGTAATTACCCATTTATGATATTGTGCTAACATCGATATGACATAATTATCTTATCATTGAATATTAAATTTGATGTTGATCTTTTAAACGAGGAAACTAAATCCTAATGACGGGTTCAAGGAGATTGTATAGAACAATGTAGCTAGAGGGGTGAGTTCATTTAGTTCTGATGTTGAACATATCACATATGACTAGGATTTAGTTAGCAATAAGTATTGGGAAAACCTTTGCCCAGGTTGGATGTATGATTCAAAAACAGGGCAATGTCATCAGTTGGAGAGTATTTATACAAGCACTAGGTCTATAGCTGATGGTTATAATTTTTAGCAAACAACTCAATCTGGTTTGGTAAGTATTACTGATGGGTGTACAGTTGGTAGTGTTTCGAATTGGGATCAAGGGAATGTGAGTTTCCCATCACATATGGTGTTTGATTCCTAATACCCTGGTTGGTACTATGACACAATTGCCCAAGAATAGCGATCGTTAGAATCTTACACTACAGCTATCAAACAGTCAACTTTTGTAGATCGTAACATGGACAATGAAGATGAATCCTTTCTTGAAAACCCACAAAGTGCTTGTGATAATTTTAACCAAACAGGAAATTTTTGTGATCAAATTAGCAAAGTTGTCCCGAACCAATTGCTAAGAGTGAACTTTCAAGTTTTGCTGACATTGAGAAATTACAAAATCCTTAGGGTCAAATTATCAGGGGTATAACTTTGCAGATCATCAAATGTGGTACAAACCCTCTGGAACAACAATTTCATTTGAACAGGTAAGGCGGAGTTCTGATAACACTAATGGGGTTACTGGTTTTCAAAGTTTTGATCCGATTGAAACAACTGAGAGGTTTATGTCAGTACCACACCGGAGTGACTACGTCACTGTATGTTGCTAACAACTTCAGGTTTAATTGTAATTACCCATTCATAATAACGTGCTAACAACGATATGACATAAACTTCTTATCACTGAATATTAAATTTGATGTTGATGTTTTGGACGAGGAAACTAAATCCTAATGCCGGGTTCAAGGAGATATCGAGCATTTTGGGAATGAAATGGAAAACAGTAGTGCAGAAGAAAAGAAGCCTTATGAAGATTAATATCAAGTTGAGAAAGAAGCTTATTTGAAGATCACTCAAAATGAAAAGAGATATAATAAAGCAATGAGGCTTTTGGAGTAAGATAAAAAACATAAGACAACTATGGAGTTGCTTGAACAATATTTTTAGTTCAAACAAGAAACATAAAATGTGAACAAAAAGAAGACAGTAAAATTTCATAAATCATACTCTCTCAGATATGTATATCTTTGTTCGTGTATTTATATCTTATTGAATTGATTTATATTTTTGGACCCAGGAAAGAGGAAGATCCTTTAAAGTTAAAGTAACCATTATCAACATTTTTTGTGTTTATGAAAGAATCACGAGCAACTTTGGTTATAGATAACAAGAGTGTCTCAGGGGTAAAATAAAGGAGAAAATTTTTAAGGCCTGTTTGGTTGGTCACTATTTTTCACATATGGATGTGTTGATTGCTTTCAATGAAAATTAAATATTTTAAAAATTCTACGAACATATGTGCTCTTATTGAATATTATATGTTTGTGAAAAAGCCTAACTCAACTTGACAAAAAAATTGTGTTCTAGATTTAATGCAATATTTTTCTATATGATCTTTATTTTTTATTTATAACTACAAATCTAAACATATTCAAGTATATACGAGAATTTGTTTGATGTTGTTAATTTTTTATCTGAAATAGTATTACGTAAGGAGTTAGGAGTATGAATCTATGTTTGGGTTTTGGTTTTTGTGTTGATGGCACAAGGAAGGGTTTTCATGATGTTATACAGGAAGTGGTGATTGGTATATGTGGGTTGTTATGTATTATAGGGAGTAGATGTAATTTTTTTTATTTCATCTATTTTAAATTTAGTATTCCTTTTAGAAACAAATGTTCTTTTAATATTATAAAAGATAATTACTTTAGGCATTAAGCCATGATGGGTCGATTTTTCAAGGAGTTTAATACCGGGTTTTAAATGAGGTCATCCATAAATCCAAAATAATATTAATTTTCTTATTACTAAGTTTTCATTTTCTGCAATTTGTTTATGATAATAACGCTCCTTTGATGAATGTAATTCATTGAATATTAGAAAAGGTATATACTTCAATCGTTTAGTTGTGATTTCATGGAGTTTATAATTGGTTTTTGAAAATGAAGGGTCATCCGTAAATCTGTGGTAGTATTAATTTGCTTATTACTAAATTCTCATTTAATATAATTTTGAATCTTATGCAAATGTTTGAGATATTTTTCTATTTGTTTAAGACTATCATTTGAAATTTCAAAATATTTATGTTAGTATGTTTAGTTGAATTTGTGGAATTATTCTTTTTTTTTTTGTGATTTGGGATGCAACAATATCAAAGATAGAAATTATACACTTTAGGTACGTATCGATTACCAAAATCGTTTAGCCCACACATCGCGCGGGTTTACAACTAGTATCTTATTATTATACTGTTTGTTATAACTAACACCCCCAATATTGAATGTACTCCTAAAATTATTCCTATTATTCAGGTTTCCCTGTCTAATTTGATTATACTCCTCGTCATTCCTCTCAGCTATCGTAGCCCTAGTCACGACGTCAATATATGATGTCAACTTTAGGATGGAAATTCGATTACGAATATTCAACCTTAAGTCACGTCCAAACTTCTTGGCTTTTAAAACATTAGTTACCATAACATGATGCGAAAAATGGGATAACGTAGTAAACATTACCTCGTATTAATTAACCATCATATTCCCTTGCACTAGACTCATGAAGTCTACTGCCATTTCATCTTTCACCATTTTAAGAAAATATTTATCATGAAAGATCAATAAGAAGTTATGACAACCTATGTAAGTATTCCTTTAATCGTGTATTCTCTTAGTCATTCTCCACTTATGTTCGACTTCACCTTCTAACATAAACATTGTAAATGAAACCCTTTGTTCATCTGTACACTTAAGAACATCGATTATCTTCCCTTTGCATCACCCGGCTTTCTGCTTCAGTGGAGTTAGGAGTACCTTTAAAAGATGGCGTATTCAACTTCTTGAACCGATTAATAGTACATTTACTTAGTTCAAAATTCCTTGGTGCTCTATTATTCACCTCAATCTCCACAATCTTTTCTAGACTTTCAATCTCCTTATATAAACCTTCCAGTTCTTCTATACTTGAACATGTCTTGATCATTTTCTATAGTCATGGACAAACGTAAGATATATTATACTATCCTAATATTGAAATTTAGAAAAACAATTATAATTAAAAAAATTATATATAATGTAAGACATATAAAGGGTTATCACATAAGTCGGCTATTTAATCATATATCCTATGTATGGAAACTTAAAATCTATAACGTTCGACCCTTATGTTTAGTAGTTGGTTCATAACCTATGCTCTGATACCACCTCTGTCATGACATCAACCCAAAATTGTAGTAGGGAACGAGTGTCTTGACATGCCACCAAGGAAACAAATATTCCGACTTAAATTGTTTCCTTAAATAATTGAAATGAAAATATAATAACGTGTTTATGAATTGTAAAATATTTATAATAAAGGAATTACGTCATTAGTGCTTTTCAAAAGGAAATTTCACATATATATATATATTAAAAGTAATAACGATTTACAACTGAAGACAAAATTAAAACTTATTACTAGAGAGCCAAACATGCTCTATATGACAAAACAAACATTTTACTTAAAGTAAGAAAAAGATCTGTAAAAGCTAAACCTTCAACATGGTCATTTTTTATTCCATCCGCGAGCCTAATTATTTCATGAAAAATGGTTATTTATACAACATCAGCTAAAAGTCGAATGGGGTTTAATCTACAAACATTCAAGGGTTTTTTAGAAAATTGATTCCTATTCAATTCAGAAAATATGGCATATATATATATATATATAGGAACAGACAAAATATATTTTCAAAATAAATAGTTTAGAATAGAATAGATAAAACAATTGAGCAATATGTCAATTATTTAGTTTTAGCGGCCACGTATGCTCTAATACTAGTGTTACCAAATATTTTCACCCGGTAACATCACAGATAGAGAATCTTGACATGCCACCAAGGAAACAAATATTTCGACTTAAATTGTTTCCTTAAATAATTTCAATGAAAATATAATCATGTGTTTATGAATCGTAAAATATTTATAATGAAGGAATTACGTCATTTCTAGAACAATGCCTTATTTAGGGCACACCAACAATAAACTAGCTGGGAAGGTACCACCCAAATATTTCTACCCAGTAGTTAAGGCCAACATAGTAAGAGAATTTTCATAGGGTGAATAAAAAATTTCATAATATAAATCAGATGTTTATGAGGAGAAATATAAGCATATAAAAAAATGATGGAATAATCAGTATCAAATGCCTTTTGAGAATAAAAACATTTCATAATATATATATTGTGGGTACCCGAAATTTAGAACCATGGGCCCGGACGAGTAGCCCAGTCCTGGCGGCCCAAAGTCCGGACCCCTCATCTCTTATATTGATCCGGTCTCCCCCACGTTTCCACAATTGGAAGTTATACGGGAGATGGAAAACGTGGAGGAGCCCATCACCTCCACTTACCTACATGTACATGTATATATTGAACCCTAGGTCCGGGGCAAAAGGACAAGTTGTATTCTCTATAATTACTCTCCGAATTGTATAGAAATAATATCGACTGCACCACCGTGGACGTAGGCACATCCTTGCCGAACCACGTACATCCTTTGTTGCGTGATTGGCATCTTATATTCCTTGTTCTTTCTTGATAATTGCTTCTCTCGTATTTATTTGTGTTGCATAATAATTGCCTCCACAATTGGCGTCGTCTGTGGGAAACGTTCATATTTCCCTGAGAAGAGCCCACGTCAAGAAAGGAGTTTAAGATGTCTAGCCACAGCAACAATGCTCCCCAAGCAGGGGATATTCATGAGCCACCTGCTCCTCGCAGGATTAGGTCTAAAGTCCGACGTTCAGATCAGAGAGCCCGCCTGGAAAGACCAGCCTCAGAAGAAAGTCAGGGACCAGCGAGGTCCACACAAATATCCAGGTTGATTGATGCGTACGAGGCAAGGCTCCACGAGCAGAGGGAGTCTTCTCGCAGATACGAGGCTGAGAATGCTCGCTTGAAAAGAAGACTGGAAAGACTGGAGAGGGAGCTTCGCCCTGATAATAGGAGATGCCCATATCGCACTCGTAGCCCTCAGGCGAGCAAATCTTGCAGCCGAGGAAGGAGCCCTAGGCAGGACGAAGGAGGCGAGTCAGACGACGACCTCCGCAAATAGCTGCGAAGAGCTCGCCGCTACCAAAGCCCTGCTCGCAGCGACGAGAACATACGAAACATGGTCCGCAGGGAGATGGACCAGCATCCCGCTCACCACGGAACAAGATCAAGCAGATAACTCGTGAGGCGAGCTCTCAAAACCCAGATGAAGTCACCTTTCACAAGAGAAATCGAAGAGGAGGAAGCTCCCAAGAAATTTGCCATTCCAAGGTTCAAGATTTATGAAGGAAAAACTGATCCCATTGATCACGTCAGGCAATACCGACAGGCCATGACCCTCTGGAATCACCGAGATGCCCTGATGTGCCGTATTTTTCCCTCGAGCCTTCATGATGTAGCACAGAAGTGGTTCAAAAGGCTCCCCCACCGGTCGATCAAGAATTTCAAATCCCTAGCCGAACTTTTTACGACCCGATTCATTACCAGTAGCTCCCATCCCAAAAGGATGGATGCTCTACTAACAATGAAGAAAATGCCTCAGGAGACCCTCCGAGAATACGCGAAGAGGTACTGGGAGTTATTTAATGAGATCGAGGACTGCACGGAGGAAGTGGCAGTGGCCTCCTTCAAAATTGGGCTCCCTAGTTCTTCCCTCCTCTACCAGTCCCTGATGAAGAAGGAAGCTATGACTATTGACGACCTAATGGCCCGAATCGAGAAATACGCAAAGGTGGAAGATGTCACCCTCCCTAATACAGGAGAAAACGGTCGAGCTAAGCTCACTACCAAGGTAGGTGAGAAAACTGAGAACGAGAGGAAAGAACGGAGGCAAAAATGGCTCCAAGAACGGAGGGAACCATGACGCGTCGAAAGTATTCCAGGCGGTCAACACCGTCTTCAAAGAAGCAATTTACAAGATTATCGTGAAGATCAAGGATGATCCATTCATCAAGTGGCCCAGGAAAATGGGAGGAAATCCCTCGAAGAGGAGCAATGCATTGAGATGCGTTTTTCACAAAGAGGGAGGACACAAGACCGAGCACTGCAAAGCTCTTAAGTCTCACCTCGAAGAGTTGGGCCAGTCCGGGCATTTGAATGACTTTGTGGAAAAAAGGGCAGAGAAAGTGACTGCCAATAGAGAGGTGAGACCCGACAACGTGCTGGAGGATGATGCTGGACATGAGTTCGCAGCAATCCACAGAGTATCTGACGTCAAGAAGATACAAGGGATCTCAACTCGAATGGAGATGAAAAAAGTTACAGCGGTAATGCAGGCTTTTCAAATCGATCCAAAAAAGTCACAGTCAGGAAAGCGTCGACGAGCAGAGGACGTTAACTATAACAAGCATATTGTTTTCACGGATGAGAATTTAATGGGAGTAAGGACCCCACATCATGATGCCCTGGTCATTACACTCAGGATAGCCAACTTTGACATCGACAAGCTGCTCGTCGATCAAGGAAGTTCATCCGAAGTAATGTACCTCGACCTATTCAGGAATTGAAGTTGAGCGTCGTCGACCTAAAGGAAGCTACTGTTCCTTTGGTCGGCTTCGCTGGAAAAATGACCATGCCCCTAGGCAAGATAGTGCTGCCAGTTCGTGCTAGGAACGTCTCCAAGATGATTGAGTTTTTGGTAGTTGACATCGAATCACCATACCAGGCCATCCTCGGCAGAGGATGGCTTCATGCAATGAAGGCGGTCTCCTCGACCTACCATCAGAAGCTCAAGTATGTAACCGAGCGAGGAGTAATGGAGATCCACGGCGACCAAGCGATGGAGAGGAAGTGCATCATAGCAGCCATCCGACCAAAGACAGAGAAGAAGGCCGGTCAGCCCAACGAGAAAGTTGAAGAAGGTGTGATACCTTCTAAATAGCAATTAAAGTATGGAAGACCTGGAGTAGAGGAGACCAGGCTCCTCCCCTCCGAACGTGTCATCGAGGACCTAGTAGAAGTTATAGCCGAAGTTGGTGACAGTAGCAGAGTCTTCTTGATTGGAGCATCTCTCACCGACCAAGAACAGAATAAGTTGACGACCTTGCTAAGACACAACATAGATGTTTTCGTATGGGAACCATACGAGCTGCCTGGCATCGATCCTGATATGGTCTGTCATCAACTGCACGTCGACCCCACATTCAAGCCGGTCACGCAGAAGGCACGGAGAACTGCACCCGAGAAGGCTAAAGCGGTAAAAAAGGAAGTCAAAAAACTGCTGGATGCAGTATCCATACATGAAGTGAAATTCCCCAAGTGGTTGTCCAACCCAGTAGTAGTTTCGAAGAATAATGGGAAGTGGAGAGTTTTCATCGACTTCACTGACCTCAACAAAGCATGCCCTAAGGATAGTTTCCCCCTCCCAAAGATAGACCAACTAGTAGATGCCACTGCAGCTCACGAGCGAATGAGTTTCCTGGACGCATACTCAGGATATCACCGATCCCCTTATATGCCCCAGACCAGGACAAAACGGCGTTCATCACGACAGTTGGGTTATATTGCTACAAGGTCATGCCATTTGGGCTCAAGAATGCGGGGGCAACCTATCAGCGGCTGGTCATAAAAATGTTCAAGGATCAAATGGGAGACACAATGGAGGTCTACATCGATGACATGCTCGTTAAGAGCAAGAAGAAGGAAAATCACCTTTCAGACCTGTCAGAAACCTTCGAAATCCTCAGTAAGTACCGAATGAAGCTTAATGCGAGCAAGTGTTCCTTCGGTGTCCAGTCAGGAAAATTTCTTGGATACCTGGTCAGTAAGAGAGGCATAGAAGTTAATCCAGACCAGATCGATGCAATCAATAGGGTACAACCCCCTCGAACAATCCAGGACGTGTAGAAGCTCACTGGAATGCTCACCGCCTTAAATCGCTTCATATCCAAATCCAACGAGACATGCAAACCTTTTTTCCAACTTGTAAAGGGGAGTAAACTGATAGAATAGAGCCCAGACTTCTCGCGAGCTTTGGACGAGATCAAGGCCAACTTAAGCTCCCCACCGTTGCTTGTCATACCACAGCAAATGGATTCTTTGTACCTATACCTCTCGGTATCCAATCACACAGTCAGCTCTGCGTTAATATGCGAGGTTACAGGAATTTAACACCCCGTTTACTACGCGAGCAAGACCTTATTAGACGCCGAGCAAAGGTACCTGCCATTGGAGAAGCTCGCCTTTGCACTAGTAATATCCTCGAGGAAACTGAAGCATTATTTCGAAGCCCATACTATCATCGTCCTTACATCGCATCCCCTTAAGGTTGTCCTAAGGAAAGCGGACTTGTCGGGCAGACTGTTTAAGTGGTCAATCGAGCTCGGCCGGTTTGACATCCAATTTTAACCAAGGATAGCTATCAAGGGTCAGATCCTTGCTGATTTCATAGCCGAATTCACGGGCGAGGAACTCTCCAACCAACCTCAACCGACAAAGCTAAAGAAGAACCAAGCAACAGAAGGAACCTGGAAACTCTTTGTTGATGGAGCCTCCAACTCAAAGGGGGCAGGGGTAGGCATTATCCTCATCACTCCAGAAAACGCAATCCTCGAACAAGGAATCAGGCTTGGATTTATAGCCTCCAACAACAAAGCAGAATATGAAGCCCTAATAGCCGGTCTCCAAAAGGCACAAACTCTAGGAGCAAAACGTTTACAGGTGTTCGACGACTCGTAGTTAGTCTCTAATCAGATAAGTGGAGATTAAAATGCAAAGGATGAAAGAATGGCAGCCTACCTCGCCTTAGTAAGAGAATTAATGTCAAGCTTTGAAGATATCAACATCCAGCAGTTTCACAGGGGGCAAAATAGTCACGCTGATGCCTTAGCAGCCTTGAGTTCGGCAGTTGACTCTGACCTTAAGAGGGTCATCCCCATCGATTTCCTTATTTGTTCGAGCATTAACCACAACAACAAGTTACCAAACACGGAATAAGTACTCCAGGTGGGATCATCCCCCAGCTGGATGGACCCCTTAAGGGACTATTTAAAGGATGGCACGCTCCCAGATGACAAGAAAACTGCCCACCAGATAAGAGTTAAAGTTGATCTCTTGCACTTATCCACAGGAGGCGACTTGTATAAGAAATCCTTTTCCGATCCCTACCTTAGATGCGTCCACCCAGGTGATGTCGAGCAAGTGCTACACGAGTTTCACGAAGGAATCTGTGGAAGTCATATCGGAGGAAGGTCTATAGCCTTTCGAGTAATGAAGGAAGGATATTGGTGGACATACATGAAAAAGGATTCCGCAGTATATGTTCGCAAATGCCTAAAATTCCAATTCCACGCTCTTATGGTCCACCAACCCGCCAGCGATCTGAAGTCCCTGTCCAGCCCATGGCCCTTCGCCCAATGGGGAATGGACATCGTGGGACCACTGCCTATCGCCATCGACAATCGCAAATACCTGTTGGTTGCGACTGACTACTTCACCAAATGGATCGAGGATGAATCCCCGACGAACATCTGAGATGCTGATATGATAAGGTTCATATGGAGAAATATAATCACTCGGTTTGGAATCCCCAGAACCATCATCACCGACAATGGAACGCAGTTCGAAAGTGGCCCCTTTCAGAACTTCTGTAGCAAACATAGGATCAGACACCACTTCAGCTCTTTAGCCTACCCTCAGAGCAATGGCCAAGCCGAAGCTTCCAACAAAACCGTGATTGACGAATTAAAGAAGTGATTAGAGCGAGCCAAGGGCTCATGGGTAACAGAGCTACCCCATGTTCTATGGGCATACCGAACCACTCCTCGGCAAGCAACAGGATAAACCCCATTTTCACTGACATATGGCATGGAAGCAGTCATCCCATTAGAAGCAAGTTTGCCAACAATGAGATCCAACCTTGTCGACCAAGGCCTGAATGAAGAAGCATTTCTCGCCGAACTCGACCTAGCTGACGACTGTAGAGAACTGGCCCTGGTGAAGCTTACGAGCTATCAGCAACAGCTCGCAAAGCACTACCACAAAAGGGTTAACCCAAGAAGATTTCAAGTTGGGGACTATGTTCTAAGAAAAGTCCTGGGCAACACGGTGAAGTCATCAGATGGAAAGCTAGGTCCAAACTGGGAAGGACCCTTTAAAATAACGAAAGACGACCTGCAAGGTGCCTATCATTTAGAAATAATGGAGGGCAGAGAGATACCACGAGCATGGAACGCAGCTAATCTCAAGAAATTCTATTTTTAGATTCTTAAGGAATTCTATTGTTGAATCTTTTTCTTGTATTTGTTATGTGAAAGGACAATTCATTTCCCTTATTACTAATGAAATCAGTAATAGTTGCATTTCATCACACATCTTTTCCAAATCACAGGCACGATGGTCGATATAGCAGGGGAATACCCCTCCTCAGGTCATCATCATGAAACACGAGAGACCTCTTAGCATTTCCCCTGGCAATATATAAAGCCCTACAGAGGATTCTTAGGCAATGCGAATAGATTTTATACTGGCCATCAAACCTACTTTGGTTGAGCAAAATCCTGATCAGATGAAGACATCCAATACCACGTGTGTCCTCGCCAATTGCCCTACTTAGGCCTAAGGGAGTGTGACGACACAAACTAAAAGGTAAAATGGGGCATAATGGTATTTTGGTATTATACTGGACTGGGGGGATACTTGCATGACAAAACAAAAAGGATTATGAAGCAGCAAGAATATAAAAAGATTGGATGAACACGTTTAGTCGGTAAAATTGCCCAAAACATGAACTTTTCATTAATCCCTTATATTTACAACAATGATAATACATGTTTAGTCGGCAAAGCTCGCCCAAAGCATTTACATTATCAAAGGTACAAAAGAATAACAACTTGCAAAAACTTATAGGGGTGGAAGCCTCCGAGCAAGATAATCAGCCACTCTAGCTCTTCGTTCGTCGTCTGGAGCAGGGGCTAGCTCTTCCATAACCTCATTTACGTCCAACTCCAATAATTGTCGAGGAATAGCATCGATGGTGATCCATCGATCGTCCCTCCTGAATGGGTTGGGCATCAGAGTGAAGGAAGACATCTCGTGACGATACCATAACACCGAGTTCCTCGGGACCTACAGCTCTTTCAAGGCACTTAATCACCCTTCGATGAAAGAAAGTTCCTCAAACTCAGATAGTCTTGTTGGAGCATCTAGCCAGCCTTGATCATAACCATCAACCCACGCTTGCCGAGGACCTTTATTGAATAAGTGCCAAAATCGGGTGACGTCCCTTTGAAGCCCAGCAGCAATTACATATGCTCGCCGGACATCATCGCGGAGCTCTTCCATCTCCTTATCACGCTGTTCTTCTACTTCCCTGCTCCTGCCCCTGGTCCTCCTACCAGCTCGCGGGAAGGGAGGACGAGTGGAACCTCACGGCATAGGAGGAGTATATCCAGCTCGCGATGACGAGGAGCCTCACAGAACTGCTAAAATAGTGCTCGGCGCTCCCTAAGTTGTAAGACTTCCCTCCTCAAGTCTTCATTCTCCTGCTGCAGGCACTTCCCAACTTGGTTTATCTCGGTGGCCTCAAGTAGCTTAGCTTTCAGTACACTAACTTCCTCTTGTACTGAGGCACCAATGGCTTCCATCTCCTGGAGCATGTCCTTCATCTTAGCCACTAGCTCGGACTGCTCCATATATTTCTGATTTCTGGACCTAAGAGACTTGCAAAGTTTGACAAAGGCCTGGCGAACTTCAGGGCTCGCATTGGGACCGAGGGTCCTACCCAATTGGGAAGTAGTAAGAATGTAATCATCCACATCGACTAGCTATAAATAAAAGAAAGATAGAGGAGAGAAAGAGATCAGCACAAGCAAAAATAAAGCCTTTTCATTAATAAGGGTCGAGGTTACATCAGATTGAAGAAAAAAAAATTACAGACTAGAAAAAGAAAAAATATAAGAATAGTCCTAAAAGTAGATTAACAAGCAACCTCAGGCTGCCCAGAGGTGGCTGGCTACTTCCCCTTGTTAGCATCAGCGGAGGCATCCCCCTCTGCAGGGATGCCCTTAGTCGCCTGGGAAGGACAAACACCGGCAGGAATTATCTGAGAGGCAAGATCAACACCCTCGATGGCCGGGGCAGGGGCTTCTTCGTCCACAGTTGGCTTCGGACCCGGGTCATGCTCGTCAAATAGAGGAGACTCAACATCAACACCAGCAGCTAAGAGGGCCTTGTTCCAGCCCTTCTTGAAGTTCAGATGGCTGATGTAGCCTATCTGAACCTCGACGTCTTCGTAAGCAGCAGTCCACCCGGAGTTGTATGAATCCTCCTTAATGGTGGCTACCTGGGACTCTTTCTCCTTTAGCTGCTCGGTCAGAACCTTATTCTACTCCATGATATCCAGCTTGCTCGAGCAGACTAGGTCATAGGCCCGCCTCAGCTCGTTCAGCTCCTTAACCGCCGCATCCCTCTCTCGATTAGAAATGATGAGGGCCAGATCAGAGGAAGCTCAGGCGGTGTCAGCAGTCTTTAAATCAGCCTCCAACTGAGAACCCCTGACTTCCAGAGCGGACTTCTATTGCTCCAGCTCGCCATTCCTTCTCACCAGTTCGTCGCGAGAGTGATAGAGCACGGCGAAGTCAGTCACAAACTACCAGAAATAAAGAAGAGATCAAGAAGGAGAAACAACTAAGACTTATTAAAGAATTGAAAAATGGATAGGATCTTACCAAGGCTAGCCTCTGGCTAGCTTGTAGGTACAATTGATCAGACCCTAGCGCCCTCTGGCTATCTGCAGGGAGAACTGCTCTCCCGAGAAGCGCAGGAGCCAGCTAAGGAGAAATGGCAACTGAGGCCCCCTCGGGCAAAGCAGACACCGGGACCAAGGCTTGCCCAGCCTTCGTCCTTGAATCCATCTTTATCATCTCTTCCTCTTTCTCCTTCTCCATTCTCTTCCTCTCCTTCATCCTCTTCTTTTCCTCCACCTTCTTTCTTTCTTCCTCCTTTTTTCTCTCCCTCTCTCTCACCTGATCTTCCTCTCTCCTCTTCCTCTCTTGCTCCTGAGTAGAAGACCGAGAACCAGTAGCAACGACCCCAAAAGTAGACTTTTATTTCTTTGACCTTCGTGCAAGAAGCACGTGGTCCTCATCATCATCATCTCTAATCAAGTTCTTCCTTGGAGGCATCTCTTCACCTGAACTGCTGGAAGTGCTCGACGATCCTCGAGCTTCAGAATCCTCCTCATAGTCAGAGGAACTGCTACTGTCAAAGCTCTCTTCACCTAAATTACTCGCAGCTCCTGCAGGCTCACTTTCAGAGATGCTATCCTCTTTGTCCAACTGGATAGGCTCAACAGTAGTCTCTTCGAAGGAATCGAACTCTGGTACACTATCCACAGGCCGTGCTATGAAGCTGGAGCCAATGTTCTTATACTCGAGCAAAAAGGTAGTAGACCTGGGATGCTCGCCGTCACTCAGAGGCTCCCTGATATTCCAAGCTTTTACCAACTCCGAGATACGAACCTCACTGAGAGCAGGCTCCAAATTCTTTGACCTCGTTGTGGAAGAAAAAGCAAAGAGGGGTTAGAAAAGTCACAAATCAGCAAAAGTTGAAACAACAGTACAATGTCTACCTATATATTCCTCCCCGTAAAAAGGAACAGAGAACCTCTCAGACCTCGACCCTTCAAACTGGGGAGGGAACTGCCAATTCCTAATGAGGAAACCCTCTTGCCAGTAGTCCTTATGGGAATCAGGTAGGTTTACTACCAATACCCTATCAGGGCTCCTAGCTTTGAGGTATAAGACACCTGAACTAGTTCGAGAAAAGGAATAACAAAAACAGATCTCGACAAGTCCTAACCTAGTACCATACAACTGATTTATTCTATAGACGCCATTTACTATTTTCCACACATTGGGCGAGCATTGTGCAGGAACAATATTGAAATAGCCAAAGAAATGCAAAAATAAATCATTGGGAGGGAAAGTGAGTCCCCCCTGGGAAAGTAACAACACATGGATCCAGTGGGCATCCTCTATATCCCTAACATTACTAGGAGGGGAGGCACAACATTCAATATCTACCCACTCAGGGATGTTGTAGAGATTCCTAAATTCAGAGATTGACCTATTTCCAATCTTCGCCATTGAAAAACTCAAGAAAAGCTACAAACCAAAGAGAAAGTGCAAAGAAAGGGCACGAGAAACTTACAAAACAGAAGATCGGTTTAAGTGATGAAGAAGCATGAGCTCAAGAAGACTAAGAAGCAATGGGAATGGGGATTGAGAGAAGAAGGTACGAGGCGCTAGAGTTCCCAGAAGAAAGAAGAGTACTGGAAGGGCTGAAGCGACGGAAGAAAAAGTGGCTATCCCAACAAGCCTTCAATTCTAATCATAGCGTATAATAAGCGAAGCGGGTGCCACCAAATCAACTTCACAGTTTTCAAAGAATCGCAAATCAGCCGTAATGGCTGATCATTTAAATCCATTGAACCCATAAACATGGCCCAACAAATTTAGGGGCAATTATGGGTACCCGAAATTTAGAACCATGGGCCCGGACGAGTAGCCCAGTCTTGGCGGCCGAAAGTCCGGACCCCTCATCTCTTATATTGATCCGGTCTCCCCCACGTTTCCATAATTGGAAGTTATACGGGAGATGGAAAACGTGGAGAAGCCCATCACCTCCACTTACCTATATGTACATGTATATATTGAACCCTAGGTCCGGGGCAAAAGGACAAGTTGTATTCTCTGTAATTACTCTCCGGAGTGTATAGAAATAATATCGACTACACCACCATGGACGTAGGCACATCCTTGCTGAACCACGTACATCCTTTGTTGTGTGATTGACATCTTATATTCCTTATTCTTTCTTGATAATTACTTCTCTAGTATTTATTTGTGTTGCATAATAATTGCCTCCACACACACACACACACACACACACACATATATATATATATTGTTTGCGTAAAATAATAAAATCAAAATGCGCAAGAAATGGCATATAGTACTCACCTAAAATAGAGGTTCAAAATTGTAGATATTGAGTCTTAGATCACTCATCAATCTTAAGATCAAACTTCTTCTTAAACTTTTCCACGCTTTATCTCACTATTTCTCAAGGACTTGGTGTGAGTTCAATTGATCTCAAAGACCCTATTTATAGTTTTCCAAAGATATCACGGTGTTGACACATGTCTAGGGCACGAATCTTTTATAATGATGAGTCAACGTTGATTTGTCGCATTTCGAAAGGTTCTCGCAATCTTATTTCACCAAACGATGACATTTATTTCAGCTTTTGTAACACCCCGTATTTCTTAGAATTTAAAATAGAATTAATTAGGTAAAATTTTTAAATTACACATGTGTCATAATTTAATGAAATAAAATATTAGGTGTTGATTAAATTATTAATCGGAGAGAAATTATTAATGTTTATCGAATAAAATTACTAAGTGAATAGTGATTTGGTATTTTACGTCATAGTGAGTGACAATGGTATATCCCAACCGGATGTCGTATGTGGACTATATGAGGTCAAGATAGGAACTTTATTTATAGTAATTCGGACAATGATTTTGGGGTCACGGTTGATTCCTTAAGGGTCGAAATAGTCAGAATAGTGTACAAGGGCGTAGTATTTGGGAGCCGGGGCGATTTTATACTAAATTGGCACCACGAGAGGGTGTTTCAGTCATTAGGGAGTTTGTGGTAGAGAGAACTCCGAAAATTAAAAGAATATACGAGTCCCTAGAGTGTAGGGTTAGGGTTATATCAATTTTGAGAGAAAGTAGGCCATAATGGAAGAAAAAAAAGAGAGCTCTTGGTGGTGCAACACCGATTCTCCTCACCAAAGTGTCGAATTTGTAATCGGAGAAATGGAGGGACTTATCTAGCACACAAAAAATGAAAGAAGACTTAAAAACCCAAGGCAAGTATTTATCTTACATGTTTTGACTTAGTTATAATACCCATATAGCATAGGGATTATAATATCGTGATTTTTAATTCTGTTATTGATGTTTAGGTGAATAAAACTAATGAATTGAGATAGGATTGCATGTAGAATGGATCCACTGATGTTAATAATTTGTGATAAGATGATGTGTCTGTAATACCCCGTATTTTTATGCTATATTAATTTGGGGATTTATTAAATTTAATGTGGCGGTTTATTTAATAAAAATCCGAAAATTAATTATGTAATAATTATTAACGTGACGAGAGTTAGTAATTACAGGAAACTTGTTGAATATTACTAATGAGCATAGTAATATATTATATTGGTTATATTGAATGTCATAAGTGAATTAAATGACTATTTCGGAAATTTAAGTCGGGGCGTGCCCGTGTCACGTCAGGACTAATTTTGTTAAATAAAAAGTAAATATTTTATAAGTTGTTCGTATGGTCATTTTGAGTGCGCCAACACGTCCGGAAGGGTCGAGATAGTCAGAAAAGTATACCCGGGGGTTTAGTTTGGGTCTCGGGGCGTTTTTAGGCCTAATTGGTGCCCCGGGAGGGCATTTTAGTCATTTTACATAAGTGGGTAATTAAACCCACGAATTTCAGCCAACCTATATCAGCCATTAGGTCAGCCTCTTAGGGTTAGAACATTCACAAATCAAGTGACGACCATTGGAGAAGAGAGGAGAGAGCTCCAAGGCAATCCAAGGCCAAAAAGCCACCGGTTTGCACCGCCACCACCACCACCGCGTAGATCACGAGTCAAGGAACGTAGCCATACCGGAATCAGCCGTGAATCTGAATACCAAAATCCCAGGCAAGTGTTTAAACTTTCTATTTTCGTTGATGCAATCTTCATGTTAGTTTATGAATGAATTGTGATAAAAACTATGGAAGAAAACCCCATTTTTGATAGGAGAACCCATGTAGTATTGATGTATATGTTAATTCTGGAAACCCTTGCCATGTAGAGGTAATAATCCACGAAATTTGGTGATCATAATAAATAAATATTGGAAAAAGATTCATTAGAAATCTGTTTAAGAAAATTCTAGGGTTCTTGATGATTGGACATGATTTTAGGTTGAAAATCCATGTTTAATGATAGTTATACACATGCTTTACGTTATAAACACCTGGTATAATGTTATGATGATGAAAGTAGGATTTTTGGGACGATTAAAATGGAAAAACATAGTTTTGGATGAAGAAGTTTGATGAATCCCGTAACTGCATTCAGCAGAATTTTGCCCAGACCTGCTTGATCGATCGAGCCTAGAGCATCGATCGATCGAAGGTTCGATCGATCGAGCCCCAAGCTTCGATCGATCGACCCCTCCTGGAAGACTCCTATTTCCCTTGTTTAATTAGTTAAATTAAGTTTATCGTGAAATAATTTTTGGGCATTCTAAATAAAATGATTTGGGAGACATTGAGGACCAGTAGGGTATATGTAATAATGTTGGAACCTTTAATATTCAACGAGAATGATATTTATGGGAGATTTACTTTAGGTTGTTAGATTTATGAATTTAAAGGGTGAGGTGCGTAAGAGAGTTACGTTGGAATCTAATAAAGTCACTTACTGAATTTCAGATGTGTGGGGATATAATCCACGAGTGTTAGGTAATAAGTGAGAAAACCCCTTCGAGTTAAGGTTAGGAATAAAACCTTATACGTAATTCTATAACTGTGAAATTAAGGATTAATGGTATAATTACGGGTGATGAGTAGAATCTATTTCAATATGATAAAGGGGTATATTTATATGATTGTGTGTACATATATTATATGCATGTGAAAAACATACCGCGCTACTTGCTATCCTTGAGGTTACCGCGCTGGGACAGTCTTATCTCGATGGAACCTTTATGGGGGATATTGACTTGTACCCTAGAAGATAGATATCCTTGGTACAGGCTATCGAATCGATAGTTCAGACGGTCCTAAGAGACGCGAGTATGTGCCATCCTCTTAGAGACTTGGAATCTATGCTTCACCTCAATATTGTTTGTGTATGTGTTAATACAATTCGAGAGTGATTCCGAATTCGTATTCCCCTTAATTTGAGTGGTATGGGGTTTGGATAGTGGAAGTATTCACGCACCATAGTTTTATTCGGGGTGCTGTTATATATATATATATATATTATACGAGTAGTTAATATATATATATGAGATTTTGAAAATTGAGACAGACTACTATGATTGGATAAGTAGGACATGGTTGTTGACTTATATTATAAATACTTGTTTTAAGAAAGTATAAAATGTCACGGGTACTTTATAAATTTTTACGAAGTTAAAGATAGAGAACTTTGGCTACAAATTGGAACATATTTTTAAATCGAAATCGTGTATTGTAAATCTTTCGAGTAATCTAAGTTAAGTTAAATCTTTTAGAAAGACTAGTATGATAAATGTTAAAACAAACTGTTGGGAAGGTTAGTGCGATAGGTGTGCACATTAGAAGAGAGGTGAGTATTTTCTCAAGAGAGGGACGTACTAATATGTTGTTGCATTGGCCTGTATCAATTTAAATACTTGCTAAACGTTTTTTAAATCAAACACACTTTCGGGCTCTGACCCGTTTCTTTTTCTCTCTCTCTCTTGTATATATATGTATATTTTCAGGTGCCCAGCCACAGGGGCGTCTTGCTTAAGATCCCTTGAGAAGAACGAGCTGCAGCTTAGGTGGGAGTTGCAGGTTACTTGACTAGACGGCTTCCGTTATTGACATCACTCCTAGTACTCTCATTTATTGGGCACGTGTCGCCCCTTTTCATCATTTCATTTGTTGTTGGGACATTTATATTTCAGTTATTTCCGGTATTGTTCTATTGGATTTATTCAGGATGGATTTGTGATTTTAGTTTCATATGTTGACATTCGATTGACGAATGTATTATGTTATTTAGCTTTTTGTGGTGTGATTCTTAATTGTAGAAATGTTGTTTTAAATAAATAAATCTTTTTCTTTAATTAAAATTTTGGAAGTTTGTATGAAAAATGTTTTTGACACTTAGCTTAATTATTTAGGGTGTTAAATTGGAAAATTTATTTTATCGCCAGTGATGCTGAGAATGAACCAACTGTTAACCTTGATTTAATTTAATAAAGGAGTGATCGCCCGGTATTTAATTAGGCGGGGTGTCACAGTGTCATGAGTACCAGGGAAGAAATTTTGATAAATGTTTAAGTATGCAAGAAGAATAATGAAAACTAGGGTTTTTTCATAAATATTGAATTTGATTTGTTCTTTGGTGTTTTCTTAAGGATTTATTATGTTAAAACCGTTAGAAACGATCCCTATACATATGAATGATGATGAATTATATTGGTTGGGAGTTTGGGAGTCTTGCATGAAAGTTATATAAATAAAAATGGTGAAAAATGAAACATCATAACGAAGAAGATGAACTTTGACAAAACGAATTGATTCGGCCTTTGGGCGAATTGATTCGGTTTGCCTACAATTGAGAAATTTCCCTTTTTAAGCCCTGAATTTGTGAATAATTAACGGAGAGACTTTTGGGACATATTTATATCATAATGAGGATTATATTGAATTACATTAAACCTAATATGGGGTAGAGCCTTACCCATAATGATAGAAGTAAGGAGAATACCTATGGTATTTGAATTATGAAAATAATGAATTCGAGGGAATGAGAACGGATCACGAAGAAAAGTGAATCTAGAATTTGGACCAATAATGTATGAGTGTATTAGCTACTAAAATTATTAAGGTGTAACTAGGGACCTTATGGTAGTGAGCGTTACCTGAACAAAATATAATAAGAGGCTAAGATGATAATTATTTATACAATGAGTATGCGAGAGAGATATTCTACGTACGGACTTATATGAAGGGTTGTGTGTATACCTACTAATTTTTTTTATACATATATAGGTTGTGCGAATACTTATGGTTGTGATTGTTTATTTATGTGAACATACCTACGCTGACTGCTATCCGAAGGGTTCCACGCAGAGGGCAATCCCACCTTGGTGATTCCAGTGAGGTCTGAATTTATGCCCCAGAACATGGAACTTAGGGCGTCTCACTATGTGTCGTGTATTAGTGGGACTCGCATATCTTTTGGTTACGTTAGGTATGTTCGTATCCCAAAGGCTTAGAACCATGTTCGCCTCAATTGTGTGCTGATTTATTTCGGGTTCGAGGAGACATACTGAACCACTGGTCCTTAATTTAGTATGGGAGGTATATGTAATTGATAGCAGAGCATGACATCATCACGAAAGACCATTATGGGGATGCTACAGTTGTATATATTATGTGTGTGTTAAATATATACAAGTACAATATATCTACTTATGTGTGTGATAGTAGGACTGATAGATTATGAACATCTAAAAGTAATTAGTTAAGTAGAGAAATTTAATTGATTGAATCAATAATAATACGTGGGACATATTACTTATTGTTATTGTAGTAGTGTATAGTATGGACATTATGAGACATATTTACATTATTTAGTTGGGATGGGTAGCATAGCTAGATAGGTTATGTCAGGCGTGCACATTAGTTGAGAGGTGAGAATATGAAAGGAGTGTACGTGTAACTAACACGTGTATCTAATAATGGATTTAAATTGTGATTTAAACACTTACAAAATATTTTCAAACTATTTTCTTGGGCTCAGACCCGTGTCAAAATATTTTCAAAACCTTTTAGGTGTCTAGTCATAGGGACGCCAAGTATTACAATTCTATCGAGGGTTGCCTAGCTGCAGCATTTGTGGAGGCATGCAGGAGTTGCTTTAGACGCTTGAGCTCATTCATTTCTAGATAAGGTTTCTTTAAGTATTTCATTTGGGCATGTTGCCCCTTCAAACTATTTACTTTCCCAGTTTATTTATCATATTATATTTAGATTCAGTTTCATTATATCAGAGTTATATTTGGATTTGTTTGGGAACCGGTGGTTTATTCAGTCTTATTTATTTATATATCTGTCGTGTGATTGTTCAAATTATTATGTGGATGGTTTGGTTAAATTAATTTTCAACTTGTTGTTATAATAATGAAAGATAAAATTTGACACAAGCTTAATTTGACTTGAGTGATTAATAATTGAGAAGTTTTTCGACAGTGATGCTAAGAATAAAACATATGAGATTCATGTTTGTTTTAATGAAGACCTGATCACTCATTGTTAGAATAGGCGGGGTATCACAACTTTCTCTCTGAAGACAACATGTGTTTAAGCTTTATCTATATGGACGACATGTGTAAGGTGGCGGTGACAAAATAAAGCAAAAGGTGGAAAGTTATTAGGGTTATAAGGATCAATTTATACATAAAGGGTATTTTGGTAATTTCACACTATATATTTTCAATATTTCTTAAACGTCCTTGGAAATATTTTATTTACAAAAAGGTCCTTTTTATTTTTTATTTTGGCCCGTAAAACTTTCTTAATTAAAATCAAATCCCTAAAGTTTTATAAAATTATATTTTTTACCCTAAAACTTATCATTTAGCTTAGGATGTGTCATAAAACTTCAATTTAACCCATTTTATAGTTGATTCTACAATTTTTAAAAAAAAAAAATTAACTTTGTCATATTAAGAACCTAGAATATCACATTTGTAATGACATAACAATTATAAAATAATAAGTAACACACAATTGTAAAAATAATTGTATAGATGAGAATATAAACACGGGATCATTACAGACCTAGTCCGGTCCTTATCGATCTCCTGCTTTACTAAAATAGTTTTTTTCGCTTTAATCCCGTCTCTAAAGATTTGTGAGGCTCCACTCCCATGTATTTTTAAAATTATAATAGGTCCCATAACCACCCAAAACTACCTATAATCGCCTTGTAACCACCCTCGTCTTTTTTGCAGAGAATGACATGTGTCCCATATTTGTTACAATAGGACTAACAACTAAAAAAATAAAGGCATAGAAGTGTCCACAATTGAATCTTAAAAAAGGGGACTAAATAATAAAGATCCCTTGCTAAAATTGGGCACAACTGAAAATTGTGTCAAAATTTGGCACAGTTTTTAAGCCTACTAAAATTTGTTACTAAAACTCAATTGAATTTTCATTTTTCATCCATATCCCTCTCATTAACCTCTCTTTATCTACCAAACCCAATTTCCTCTCTCTCCTAAGACTAGGTCTCTCGACTATCTTTCCTTACCAAATCCATCTCTCTCTCTCTCTCTGTCTGTCTGTCTCTCTCTCTCTCTCTCTCTCACCTAAGTTCGTGATAAATCCGCCGAAGAGAAGAAACCCGTTTATGAGAAGAAGATCACAATCGCTCAGAAGGATCTGGTGGAGAAGAAACCAAAAGCCAACAAGAAAATTGATTAGATGATATTTTTATCACTATTTGATCTGTAAGTTCTCATAGAGTGGAACCTTTTAGTCTTTCAGTTCTTATAAAGTTTTCTTTTGTATAAAGACAAGAAATAATCAATTAGAACCTTCTAGGATTTTAGCTTGTGTTTATAATGCCACATTCATACATCTGAAGTCAATATATTCAATGATTGAAAATTTTATATTTATGGAACTAACATATCACTATGACATAATCAATTTTTGATTTCTATTTGTCAACGACCCGCCATGTTTGGGTTTGTTGGCACTTTTTGTTTGAAGTAATTACTACAATTTTTTAATGTAATCGAAAACTCATAAAATATTTTTTTAAATCTTGGTAATAGTTACAAAGTGGGATATGATTATGACGTTGAAGCCCATATTTGAAATAATAAAGCCCCTATAACAAGATGTGTTTTTTTCACATCTCATGTTTGTTCAAATGGTTCTAAGAATTTATGATTAATCTTATCCAGTGACTCCATTAGTAGGTTTTCTTATGTTAGAACTATCATATAATTGTTTTGTATTATTTGTTAAAGGTTTCATAGTTTCCTATTGATTGAATACATAGTGCTTCATGGTGCCCTACTATAATTGCGGGCGTCTACTACTTGAATATAATGTCCATGATGTTACCCTACCAACACAATTGTTACAAAATGTATTACACATATAATTCAGTGGTGTAAGATTTTGAGTATTATTTAATTGTAACTGAATAATTTGTGTAACTATTAGATCAAGGATTTTGCATAGGGTTTCAATTACCTTTTTGTTCTTACAAGTATATTTTTATATGGATTTCCTTACAAGGGTTCGTAATGAAGGGGAAAGATCGAATAAGCAGACTTGGATATGAAATGGAACGTTAATGATACAACATGAAAAGGAAAAGGAAAATATCGCGTTCCAATATTGACTCTAAATTATTGATTGGAAAGAGAGGCAATTAGGGCATGAGGTTTAATCTCGGCTCCAAATTATTGTATATGGTGATGAATGAGGTATATGCAAATCTATATATGAAAATTTCTTATTTTTATATTTTATTCTCTTCCTCATGATAAATTTAAAAACACTTGAATATTGAGAATATGAATTACAGAATAACACTGTTGGTTAAACCAACTCAAAGCATACAAGAAAAGAGGCATTTTGCCCAAGTATTTTGCACAAATATTTTATAAAGTTGTTGAGGAGAATACCAGTATATTCCCATAACTACCCTATAATGACCATTTACTAACACACGGTGAGTGCTAGTAATATATTTTCTAATGGATATATTTGTTAGGAATAATGTGTTGGGAATATGATTTCTAACGGACACAACCCGTTAGTAAATTTATTAATTCTAATGGATTAAAATTGTTAGAAATTTGGTATTTCTAAGGAACAATAACTGTTACAAATAATAAAAATAGTTACTTATGTAAGGAGTTATTTTCACCTTTATACTTTTCTTTTTATTTACTGACGACTCTAGACCATTAGAATTTAACGACATTACTCCATTACAAAATGTCGTATATTCAATATATATATATATATATATATATATATATATATATATATATATATATATATATATATATATGTGTGTGTGTGTGTGTGTGTGTGTGTGTGTGTGTGTGTGCGTGCGTGCGTATTTATGCCAGGGCATCACCCAATCGACCCTTTTATCACCCTTCCAAAATCAATTCCAACATTGAGTGGGATATAAAATAAGTAATCAAAGACAATAACCCAAAATCAATTCATAAAAACTCATGCGTGTTAAAATTTTCGAATAACTAATAAAGTTGGCATAGATAAAAACAATGAGAGAGAGAGAAAGTAAGCTATACGGAATAAATATCCATCATATAGTTGTCCATAAATCCATAGATATGCATAATCTATTACTTGCATATCAAAAGAGCAAGCATCCAAACATAATAGAAAAGGTTTACATGCAAAAAAACATAAACAAAATTAAATTACATGATCCATCCATAAGTAGAACCAAATGTACTTCAACCAACAATCAAGCCACATGAGATATCCCCCACCCGCGAAGCCACACAAGGTATAGAAACCATCTTGACGATATTTCCACAAATGAGTGCCAGGGTCGAACAGTTCCTCCACATAAACAATCTTTTCTACATTTTGGGGACGCTTGGAATGACACGTTTGTCGTGATGGATCTGTCACAACACGACCGTTTGCTATATATTTACCAAACTTATTACACAATAGGACTTTGAGTTATTTCAGGGGAATGTGATGATGATGATGAGTTTGATATGCACCAATCGATGCAAAAACATTATCCACGTTTTGGGTTGCAGGAGAAGAGTGATTAGCTGAGATGGATCGATCACTCGTGAGAGTGTTCCATGGTGCACCACTTTCTTTTGTGGTTGATACAATATGACACGTAAGTTGTAATATAAATGGACAAAAAATAAAAGTTAACGGCATGAATAACACAATGAAGTTGTAACATATCATGATGAAATTTAAGAACATGAAAATCTTCCTTCAGGGTATCCTCGATACTGTGTAGTCTTGAGTTGAGCTCATAATTATTCCACGCATGTTTTGCATTTTCTTTTTATCCACTTTCAAGTGCCTCGCTCACAATCCCAATATGAATAAGTTGTGTTATTGAGATACGAATTTAATATACATGAACACTTCCCTTTTCGTCCTTCCCAAATACTTCATCAACTACATCGATATCGATGCCTCCCTCATCATGGCTACTTCCTTCTCCACATTTTCTTTTATTCTCAGCTTCCAACAACTCATCCCATAACATCATCAACAAAATGCTAAACTATAAATACATCTAAAAGAGGAAAGACTAAAGGAGGAAAAAAGTCTTACAAATAAAGAATCAAGTATTCACATATTTAGCCTTAGCGCTAGCCATCACATTCCCATTTTCATCGATGTATCCCGCAATCCACTTATCTATTCGCACAATTTTTTTGGTGGGCTCTTCCTTTTCCTCTAAGTTTGATGTCAAGTGTGAGACCAAAAAGTGTTAAGAATGAAAAATATAAACATGAATGCCTACTTTTTTAAATGCCTTTTGGGCATAGCTACAATGCCCGAGAGAATGGGGAATTTGAAGTTTTTATCGATTTTTGATATTTTTAATATTTTGTTACTGCCTTTTATGATTATCTTCATTTTTTACAAAAAAAAAATCGAATTTCAAGATCAACGCCTTGAGGCACTTCACGACCATTTATCCTTAAAAGGTCTCTCAAACTAGAGTTGAAGGACCTAAACCTTTACTACCAAGGTTTTTCAAGCAAAGGACAGACAACTTCAATCGAAACATTCAGCTCAAATTAACCATGTAGAAAAATGTAAATAAAAAGGAGAAAAAGTTTAGAAAACAACAAAATGAGTTTATACATTTGTTTTACGCATGAACATATTATGACTCAAAAAATAAATAATTGAATCCACGGTATATCTATGTATGTTTCATATTTTAAAAAGGAAAAAAAATCATGTATGGGAAGTATTATCTAAGGAAATTGAATATTACCATTAGTATGCGCCATACATCATCTTTGAAGTGTTGTGGAACCTTTTGCCAATCATCATATCTAATGTTCATAAGACTTCACAGTAAATTCCCTACACGCGAATTCCACTTTTTACTATTATCACCCACAAAAAATCCATAAATTTCAACTATGATTAGGATTTTATCCTTCTCATCTTTGTCACCCAATGCTCGAGATGAAGTTCGAGAAGAATATGGTTATCGCGTTGCATTTTCATCAGAAGATGTAATTGATTTCCTAGAACACAGCATTAAAGGTTAGAACATTACATGAGAATCATATATATATGCAAGGTATTGTGTACAATTTTTTCCATAAGTGCCACTTGAAAGGAAAATCATCTAAATAAATTGAAAAAGAACATCAAGAGAGAATTTTTTGAAGTCCTGCATCAAATATTGGAACCTAAACTGAGTCCCCACAAATATGAATTACAACTTGCGATTAAAATAAACATTACGGTTCATTGAAATTGTAAAAAACTTTAAAGTTGGAAATAGGGAAAATAAAAATATCAAGTACTATCTAATATGTAATACAAACTTAATAGTTCAATAACTATTACAAAGAAAAATATAGGCATATTACAAATGTTCCCATATGGTTTAGTGTATATTTATGTAGTTTTTTTTTCTTACCTATGGAGTTGGGATTGTGTATATTTGTGTAGTTTGTTTTCTTACTTATGGAGTTGGAATTGTTTAATTCAAAACCATGTCCTTTAACCATAAGTTTGTGATTCGTATACATTATAATACACTCAACACTAATTGAAATAGTCTCATCATTCCTATACATTACTGTGCATTATGAGTATTTCTTATCTTTTTGATACTAAGTTACAGATTAATATGGGGCATTGGGTATCAATTCTCAAAACAAAACCAAATGACCCAAAAGGAGTTACGAACGTTTTGAGATGAACGATTGTAATGTGTTTGAACTAAGTGTGTCCTTATCAAGCTCTCGATTTAACAAAATGATAATTATGTGCAAGTTTTAGGTTATAATGGGACTTGGGGGTTAAATATTAAAATAATAAGAAAGTGACCCGGAAAGGGGCACGAACACCTCGAGATGGACATTTTTAACATGTTTGAACTAGATGGATCCTTCATATGCCCGATTTAACAATATATCAATTATACATAAGTTTTAGGTTAAATGGGTTATTGGGGGTGAAATATCAAAATCATAACTAATTGACCCGAAAAGAGGCACAAACACCAAAAGATAGACGATTGCAACGTGTTTGAACTAGTTGTGTTCTAATTGGACTCCTGGTTTCAATAAATTATAATTATAAGATGGTTTAGGTAAACAAATGGGGCATTGGAGGGGGAAATATCAAAATACCAACCAAATGGTCCAAAAAGAGGCACACACACCTAGGTATGGGCCATTGCAATGTGTGTGAACTTAATGCATCCTTAATGACAAGTATACAAAAATCTTAGGTTAAAATGGGGCATGGGAAAAGGAAATGACCCAAAATTAGGTACGAATACCTCAAGATAAACAATTGTAACGTGTTTGAATTAACTGGGTCCTTAAAAGACTTATGGTTTATTAAAATGATAATTATATGCAAGTTTTATGTTGGGTGTTGGGGATGATTTATTAAAATATCAACCAAATGACTTGGAAAGACTCACGAACACATCGAAATGGATGATTGTAATGTGTTTGAACTTTATTTATGTCCTTATTCGGCTCTCGACTTAACAAAATGAGAAGTATACATAAGAATAAGTTTTTTGAAAATTTTCTACTTGAATACAACCTTTTAACAGTGGTTTTTCCACTCAGATGGAAGCAAACATTGTGGTTGGTGATATCCCAAGCAGAAAGGAAACTACGTCGATTGGTGCATAAAGCCGTTAGGTCTAGAGGTGGGTGATCATGTGCTCTTGAAGGTGATGGCAAAGATCGGCGTGAAGCGGTTTGGGAGGAAAGGTAAGCTTGCACTCAATATACCAGACCCTTTGTTATTCTGGAAGAGGATCAGGACAGTGTCTTACCGTCTAGCGTTGCCTCAATAATTGTCTCAAGTGCATGGTGTATTCCACATGTCTATGCTTCAAAAGTATATGTTGCATTGTTATTTGGGATTAAGTTAACCTTGGAAAGGATGTTGTATTTGCCATGCATCCAGTGACCTTTATGGATTGAAAGACGCAAGTTTTATGTAATAAGGCTATACCTATATTCAAGGTCATATGAGAGGCTCATAGAGTTGGGGGTGGAGAGTTGGAAGTTAGAGTCAGAGACATGGGACGAGTATCCTAAATTATTCGTTGGTTGATTTTATTTGATGGGAATTCAGGGACAAAATTTCCTAAGTAGGGTAGAATGTAGTACCCGAACCCAAATTCAATTGACATACAACTTATTTTAATATTTTATGCTATATTCTACGAAGCTATTATTTACCTAAAGTTAGTTGGGCAAATTGTACATAAAATAATGCGTCTCGTGAGATAAGTTAATGTAAAGGTTAATCGCATGAACGTGCATGATATGGAATGGTATATGTATGGGGTTATAGGCACGAGAATGATAAAAGTTGGCATAAATTTGTTTCGACAAGTATTTAAATTTATGGGCGTAATTCAACTCGCTAACTGATTGACAAAAGTGTTTGACAAGCAAAAATAACTGGACATTTTGATTTTCGTAGGAAAAACCATTAAGAATAAAAATGTTACGACACTACTTTCAGGGGTCTAAAATAAGGTTCTAGTGGAATGTGGAGTCAAAATTCAAAAACTAATAATATAATAGTGGGTTTTTCGTTAAAAAAAAGTACTCCGAAAAATCTAGAAAACAAATTCAAAGAGATGTAAAATTCAATTCTAAAAAACTTTCTCTTCTTCGACATCTTCGAAAAAAATCGTTATACGCATATTGGGGGAATTTATATTGAAAGTTTAGTAAAACAAAAAAAATTAAGAGAGAGAGGGAGATAGGTCCTTGTATTGTCGAATTGTGGCCTTTGATCTTGTGAGGTGTTGCCCACCCAATGCTTTATATATACTTTTGGGGCATATTTGACCCTATTTAGAATGTAGAAAATGGCAGTGGAAAAACTATGGGATGGGCCTAATTTGGATGGGTCAAATATGAGTTAGGCTAAATGTAGGTTGGGCAAAATATGGGCGGACCAAATATGGGCTAGGTCAACCATTTTTTTGTCTACTAAAGTAAATATTACAATTCGAGATATATGTAAAAAACCTCATATTTTACTCATAACTTTTAATAATTAGATTTATATTTAACTCGTAGATTTCAAAATTGGGCTCCATATCTGAGTTATGGCATTGAAATATGGCCCCTATATTATTTTGAACTTTAAGAAGACAAAGTAGAATGCATACAACCCCACATTCATGAGCCTAAACATGTGTAACTATGGATACTGGGTTTAATATTTAATATATATGAAATTGACCTTTGAACTTGAAATGATTCTCTTGAAATTTTTAGAATATTGTCCACATGAATAATGCTAGTTTATGTAAAATAATACCATGAAATTAAGAAATAAGGGACTAAATGTTAGAATGATGAAAGGTTTGGGGTGGAAACTTCAAATAGCGTAATAGTTACACATAAAATGATAAGAAAACAAAGTGTAAAATTGAAATTAAAGAAGTTGGAAAATAAAGTCTTAAATTGGCAAAGTAATATTTTTGCAGAAAAGTACCATTTTATGTGAAATATGAAATTTTGAGTAAATAGCCAGAACGAAATGAGAACAAGTTAAAATTTAATTTTTTATAAAGAATATGATGAAAAGTCATATTTTTTATAATATAAACGAAAAGTAGCATTTTTGGGAAATAAATAAAAAATGCAAGTTTACTAGTCTCATGAAGAGTGAAAATGGGTGCTAAAAGTGAATGAAAGTTGATGATTGAACTTAAAAGATTAAGTTTTGGTAAGAAAGTGGGAATGAATTTTCTTTTCCAAAGTAAAATTCTAATTTTTGGGTAAAAATGAAAATGGAATTTTGATAAAAATATAAACCTGGGAATTAGTATGTTAGGACTAGTTTTTCTCCCGAGTATTTGGCCTCATCGGTCGGTGTTTAAAAGAATTGTAAAAAAATGGAAAGAATAGAATAAGGAAAAGAAAAGGGTTACAAAGATGTAAAAAGTAAAATACAATCGTAGAAACCAATATATTTAAGGTGGGATCGAGGCCTTAGGATGTGGCTTCGATTTAGACCCTAAATCAATGGCCAGAGATCCCATTGCAACATTTGTGGCCGTCAGTGAAGGGACGTAAAGACAAATGCGATATGGTAATTCCAATAAAGAGATTGAAAGGATTATTTAAGCATGGCACTCATTAAAGTAAAGGCAAGTTAATGACAAACTTAGTAAGATGATAAATCATGTTAATGGATAAGTTAACGAGATTGGGGGTAAAGTAAATGGTCAGGTGTGAGTAGGCACATAGTGGGTTGCATGTTTACGTTGTCTGGGGTTGCATGTTTACATTACATATTAGGTGTCATAACTTGCATGCTAACACTTAATCAAGTGATAGGTGATTTTCATAATTTCTAAAATATATTGTATATGTATAGATATTTCTTTGTACATAGTATATCCTACTATTACTTTTCCTACTGGGCATATGCTCATGCCCCATCATTTTCCAAACTCCCGCCACGCAGGTACTTCCGAAAAGGATAGTAGAAAGGATAACATGAAAGTCAAGGAGGGATTCCCACACCAATAGAAGCCATGATTATCGTTATTTTACATTGTAATTTAAATTGGACTAATTGTTCGATTATCCAGACTATGTTCTAAAAACATTAAATCTGTTTTAATAATACGATCTAGATGTAGATTTAATTTTGAGAATTTATCTATTAAACAAAAATAGCAAAAATCTTTTTATAATAAATGTTCTAAAAAATTTATGTAATTAATAAGCTGTCACCTTTTATAAATTAAAATTGAATATAAATTACGACATAACCTAAATGGTTAAAGTAAATTTATAAAAAAGGATATTTTCATAAATAAAATCAAAGTTAAAGAGGTTTTTCTCTTAACAACTCGATACCGGTGCAGGTGGGCCCAAATTTGAGTCGGGATGTTAGACTCTTAACTGACTATAAGATAGTTAAGAAAATGTGTTCATGATGGTTTAACATTATATAACTATGTGGATTTTAATTTAGTATCCAAATTTGATGAGGTCACGCTAAATTATGTCCCCAAATTTCAAAATGAAAAAGCCAATGCAATGGCTTAAAAGTCTTCAGGTTTTAAACTTGCTCACAACTTCAAAGTGAAGTTGAAGCTTAGTTCCATATATGGCTTCTTACCACAACTGCGTTAAATGTGACCTTTTGTTGGAATTAATAATATTGATATTCAAGAGGATTAGATAAAACTATTAATTAAATATCTAATTGACCCAAATATCAAGAGTGATACGGTTGTTAGACTAAGAGAAACCCGTTATGTTACGTATGCTTGAAAATGATTCAAAAGTGGTGCGGATGGAATGATCATAAAGTTCTTAAGTGAGGATGGAGGTTTAACAACCAAAGCATAAGTCCACAAGGGAATTTACGGGGCTCATCAGGATGGTCTTAAGATGAGATGGTTTTTAAGAAGATATTTTTATTATTGTCCCTCCAATTTAAAGGATTGTATTGAGTTTTAAAAAGGAAGACCCGTCATATATAGTAACAGGTTCAGGAAGAACTCTCGAAGATGGATTTACAATAATAAATCTAGCCATTATGGCTAAAGGCGAAATAGTAGGTTCTGATATTATAAAACACTCAATGGTCATAGTTGTATCCCAAGAGCCCCAACCCTTAACATCATTTTGACTTGCACCATTAGTTGGAAGAGAAACAATATTAATTAAGTCCTAGGGGTCCTTACCAATCTCAGTCGAGTTTGATGTGGAACCAAGTGAAAAAATGCCACGTAAGACGTTTAATACAAAGTTAAAACTATTAAAATGGCTCCGAGCTGTTAGTTGAAGAAACTCTTTTAATAAAAATAAAACTTAACACAAGATTTGTTTAAAAAACTTATCAAATAGTTTGAATGAGTGTGAATGAGTTATTAATCAGCACAACTAAGAAGAAGGTGATGAGAAAATGAAGAAGAACACAAGTAGTTTTTAACATGGTAAAACCCCACCCAATTGGGGAAACATCCACGGTAACCTCTACATCACAAAACAAAAATCCACTAAAATCAAAGTAACAAATTACAAGCTATTTAATAATCAAACCAAACAAACACACCTAAACTAAGTTTAGAATTGTTACCAACTTCTCTGGATTAGATCTGACTTCTTTGAAGGTTGTTGTTGTTGATTTTCTCTTGAGCTTTCGTAACTTTACTTGATTCAAGTATTTACATCGACTCAAACAAGTTCAAGATCATATAACCAACACTTTAAGTGTGGTAGAGTGAATGTGTAGTGGTGATGTGCTTTCTACATATGCATGAAACACACTCACACTTAATACAAACATAATGATTTAACAAATTACAAGATCACTAGATATGCAAGAAATTCCAAAATCAATTTAGTTAAAACTAAAACAGACTCTTAGACCTTTCAAAATATCTGCAGATCAAGAGGGAATCTTATTGTGAAATATCCAAGATCCTAACACTTTTTGGCTCTGAAAATATTATATAAAAAGTGTTCCCCCAATCAAGATCTCAAAACCAGATCTTAGTCTGATAGTGTTGAGTAAAATGAAATCAGAATGAAGATTATTGGTTTAGGTTTTAAAAACATGAATCAGTTTAAAAATAACCAACAAACAAGATTTCTCGAAAAGAGAAATCAAAAGAGTAATCTATCTATGTGAGATGTACCACAGAGATGAGATCTCAAGTTTCTATAAAGAAGAAACTGAAAAACTCAACATAATTAAGTTGGAAAGATGATCAAGAACAAGAGAGGATAACTTCTCAACACACGATTTAAACACTCAGGTTTAAAATCACAGAAAAGTGTTTTTGGATTTAGGGTTTCTTTTTTTCTATATTCTCTCTCTTCTCTCTTTTTTCTCTCAAATGAGGAACTTTCGAAATTCTCTACATGCCTCACAGAAGGCTCTTAATTATACTGGCTTTGAAGGATTTGTAACAAAGCCACAAACCAAGGGCTAAGATTAAAATAATTTGAATCGATGCAAATCCAATGGTTCACAAATAGCGGTGCAAAGCTCAACTCTGATTGGTTAAAACAATCGCACTTGGATTAGTTCCAAACACATGCAGAACGTTGATTAAGGCAATTTAATGGTCTAGATCGAGTCACGTGTTTGTGAGTGAGAAGAAACACAAATCGAATCATTTCTAGAGAAACACGTGTAGGCTCAAGATCAAGTCTAAAACGCATGTTATTGATTTCTAAAAAATCCAAGTTTCACCCACAAATGTTTATGCTGCTTTTGGATTCTACCCAAGACAGTTTTAGAGTAAAAGAAATATTTGCAAATCAACCCCAAAACTTTATTAAGTTATAAATTTTAATTTCCAAAAATAATTTAAAATGATTAGAAAATATTAATTAATCCCAAAAAATATTTAAAAATCACATTAGGAGATTTAACTCACACAAGGTCATAATGAGAATAAAATACACCTTGTATGCATTCCTAGAGTGTGGTGTATGCGAAATACCATCAATAACTTGTAGAGGAATATCAAAGTTGATAATAGAGTTCTGCGGCTTTTTTTCTTCAACTAGGGATGGACACAATTTTGTCACTATTTCCAAACTAGATAAGTTCCTATATAATGCTGACTCAAATGAGTCAAATATATAGGGTGCTTAAATCTCCCCCTTTGGAAATATGAGAAAAAATCTCCTTTGAGTCAACAAGGACTCGTAGGGAAACCAAAAAGAAATAAGAGAATCATATTCCTATAAAAATCTATCTACCCAATCTCCTAGAAATAAGAATTACATAATTCAACTAAATACAAACCATTACCCTGTCAAAATCTGATGCAATAAGGAGGTATGGAAATATGAAAAAAGATACCTAAGATCAAGTTCTGTAGATAAGAATGTACAATAGTGTCCAAGTGAACTCAAAATTTCTCCCCCATTTTATCTCAAATGGACAAATGGCAGCAAGAATAAAATAAGAGAGTTATAATCATGTAGATATACAAATTATTCACCTAAAACCATGCCAATTGATTTGCGTAAAGATTCAAAAATCTTATATTCCAAAGGTTTTGTAAACAAATCAGCCAATTGTAGATCAGTAGGTAGGTAATTAATCTCTAGTTCTTTTGATTCAACTAATTCTCGTATGAAGTGATATCGAATTTTAATGTGTTTAGTGCAAGAATGTTGAACTAGGTTCTTAGAGATGTTGATCGCACTCTGGTTATCATAATAGAGATGGAGTTTTTCTTCTTTTATACCATAATCTCTCATCATTAGTTGCAACCATAATAACTCGGCACAATAACTTTCAACTGTAATATATTCAGATTCTGTAGTGGATAAAGAGGTGCAGTTCTGTTTTTTGCCGTTCCAACCAACCAAGTTGTTAGAGATGTAGTAACATGCGCCTGATATACTTTTACTGTTGTCAGAACACCCAACCCAATCAGCGTCAGTGTAACCAACTATAGTGCTCGATGTGTCATTAGTGTACCACAACCCTAAATTGTGAGTGCCTTTTATGTATTTAATTATTCTCTTTACACATAACAAATGGCTCTTTTTGGGATTATTCTGATAACGGGCTCACACACACACAAAGAACATGATATCTGAGCGCGAGGTAGTTAGATAGATCAAGCTTCCTATCATACTATGGTATAAGGTAGAGTCAATGGATTTACCATTTTCAGCTTTAGAAAGTTTGACCGAGGTACTCATAGCCGTATCTAAGCCAAACTTTTTTACAATCTCTAAATCATATTTTAATTGCAAAATAAATAAATCTTTTGAGTTTTGTTTTACTTGAAGACCTAAGAAAAATTGCAATTCCCCCATAAGTGACATTTGGAATTCTCTGTGCATAATGTCTAAGAAAGACTTGGCTTCTGAAGGGGAAGTGGATCCAAAAATGATATCGTCACATATACTTGAGCAATAGTAATGTTATCGTCAAAATGTTTGACAAACAAGGATTGGTCATTTCATCCTCTCCTAAATCCATTATCTAAAAGAAAGGTGGACAAACACTCATACCAAGCTCTAGAAGCTTGTTTTAACCCATAAAGATCTTTTTTAAGACGATAAACATGATTAGGATGGTGGGGGTCAAGCTCTAGGAGCTTGTTTTAACCCATAAAGTCAGCCTTTGGGTTGTTCTACATAGGTCTCCTCAGTTAAAATACCATTTAGAGAGGCTGACTTTACATCCATTTGGTAAAGTGTGAAATGTAAATGATAAGCTATAGAAAAAAGTAAACGAATAAGAGCAAATGTTTCCTCAAAATCTATTCCTTCAATCTGAGAGTAAACTAGGGAAACTAATCTAGCTTTATTTCTAATAATCATCACAGACTCATCAGTCTTGTTTTTAAAAATCCAACGTGTGCCAATAACCCTTTTATTTTCAGGTCTGGGTACAAGATACTAAACATCATGAATGATAAATTGAAGAAGCTCTTCTTGCATTGCAGTAATCCACAATGGGTAATTCAAGGCTTCATTTACATTTTTAGGCTCAATAAGAGACACAAAACATGAAAAATGAGTAATGTTACGAAGTTGGGATCTTATATGAACAAGATCCATAGGATTACCAATAACGTTATCTATGCGATGGCCTTTAGAAAACTAGTTAGGTACTTAAGGGGTCTCTGTTGGTAAAGACTCAGTTATTTCAGGAGAGTCGTAATTTAAAAAGCTTTCAGACTCTTCTACAATAGCATGTCTAGTAGTTTTACTTTCTATAGAAGTGTCATTCACAATCACATTAATGGATTCCATCATGGTCCTAGTACGCAAGTTGTAAATACGGTAGGCTCTACTGTCAGGTGAATATCCTAGAAATATAGCTTTATCTCCTCTTATTTCAAACTTAGATAAGTGTTCTCTGTCTTTACAGACATAACACATACTGCGAAATGCCCTAAGATATTTAAGATTTAGCTTCTTACCAAAGTTCATAGGGGGTCTGTTTAGAATTCTAATGTGACATGAAGTACGGACTGACTCAACCCAAAAGTATTTAGGTAAGTCTTTAGCATGTATTATAACTCTTGCCATTTCTAGAATATTCCTATTTTTATATTCGACTATCCTATGTTATTGGGGTGTCTTGGAAGCACTAAACTCGTGTTTGTAACCATTATAGTCATAATATTCGATGACACCTGAATCTATGAATTCTCCTCCTTTATCACTTCAGATTCTATCTACTTGGGAGTCCTTTTCATTTTTTATACGAAGTAAGATTTTTAAAAACGCTCTAAAAGTTTCAGACTTTTATTTTAGAAACGCAACCCAAGTGAATCTTGTGCAATCATCAACCATAACTAGAATGTCACTATTGCCACAAAGACTAATAGTACGAGAAGGACCCATTAGGTCCATATGGATAATTTCTAATGGTTTAGAGGACAGAATATCTTTAACCCTTTTGTGAGATGCCTTAACTATTTTTCCTTCTTGACAGGCACCACAGACCATGTTCGAAATGGGTTTTATTTTAGGAATACCTCTAACAATTTCCCGAGAGGATAATTTACTAAGGCTGTCATAATTTATGTGACCCATTCTATTATGCCATAATTCATTGTCATCCATTCTGGAAATGTTACAGACCTCGGTACTAGGATTAACTGTGTAACAATTAACTGGAGTACGGAGTCCTGTAATTATGCATTCATCATTTTCATTTAAAAAATTTCAATTGTTCTTCGAAAAGGTGACAGTATGATTGGAGTCATAAAATTGTGAAATACTTAGTATATTAGTCTGAAGACCTTTTACTAATAAAACATCTTCAATAATAGGTAATCCTTCTTCTTGGAGTTTTCCTTTGCCAACGATCTGGGTTGAAACACCATCTCCAAATAAGACTTTGCCTCCGTAGAAGTTAGTTTTGTTTGAGAGTTTGGATTTATCCCCGGTCATATGCTTAGAACATCTAGAGTCTAAGTACCATCTAGACAGGGTGTGTTAAGCTTTCAAAGCATTGATCACTATGTTACATGTCATCTGGAATACTAGATCATCCTTTCTTACCCAAATAACTCTGGTTTTCAATTTACACTTAACTTGTATTTGATAAAACTTGTGATATTCGTCTTTTTGTCTATACAAAATTTTCCCAATTTTATTGTTGTTATAAACATTTTAATCATTTAGTCGAGAAACGACTCTAGGATTATTTCTTGAGGATTGTCTTTTAGTATTAGATCTTGTCTTTCTCTTTCGATAGTTAGAGTTTTCGTCTGGTAGTTTAGGAAGAACATAATTGTTATGGCTTCTCCTAAAATAGTTAAAGTTCCTATAGGTAAAGGAGGGATAAGTATTTTTGTATGGGTGTTTGGAATAGAAACCATCTAAGGAATGTCCGTACATATCATTGTATGAGAAATAAAGATTGCTCGTTGCAGTTAAGTCTTCAGGAAAGTTGTTGAACATAGGTTTCCCTAAGTTATGACTTTTTGGCATTAGTTCTAGAGGGAACAGTTTGAAATGAGGTTTCACTCTTTCTAATAGGAGGAAAAACGTACTTGGCTTTAAGTTGAACATTATGCTTAGAGGTACTTGTCTCATCAAAGTTTAACTATTGATGATTTTTATCAAAATCATTTTTCAAAGATTAAAAGTTTGGACAAATTTCCATAAGTCTTTTCCCACCAGTAACAAACTTTATGGTTTCAAAAAGTTTAGTTTGTTTAATATTTTTGGTACAAAATCCTATTCCGGATCTATATCAGAATTGTTCTTGCTATTGGCAACACAGTCCTCAAAACAATTAGAATTTCTTTCAAATTTTATGATTTTTTTGAAGACTGTTGATGCCTTTTTTTTATTTGTTCCAATTCTAATAATGATCCTTTATAATTCTTTTCCAAAATATTATTGGATTCAGTCAAATCTTTCACTCTTTATTCAAAAGCTTTTATCTCCTCATCACGAGTTAATCTTTTAGACGTATACTCTTCAGCATTTTGTTTAACTATTTGGTTTAAGGACTCTAATTTCGTGGAAAGATCTTTGAAAAGCTTCTCTAGTCTAGCACTTTTCTTGAGAGTTTTAGCGTAAAGTATGTGAATGTCAAGAAGATCCTCATTATCGGAGTCACTAAATTAACTGTGTGATGTGTCCCCTATCGTTTTAATTTTAGTACTCACACACCCATTGGCATCGATAATAAGACGATCACTTTGACTCAGACACACACGATTTTTAGTACTACAATCATTCTCAAGTAGTAAGGCAGACATATCAATATAAGCAACATCAGTCATGGTATGATAAATTTCCTCATCATAATTGTAGATTATCTTAGCAAAGAATGATATGCAAGATTCATAAGAGTTGGATGACTCACGTTCTTCATTTTCAAAGTCACTTGAGTCATTCCAAGTCTTGCATTGTTGAGCCCTTTTTTGTTTGGGATGTTTGTCTAAGTTAACCCTATAGTCACTAGCCATGTGTCCTAATTTGCCACATCTATAACATTCAACATTTTTAAGGTCTCTCTGAGGTCTCTCGTGGTCATCAATCTTTTGTTTGTCAGATCTTCTCTCTTGAGGCCTATTATTAGAAGTCTTAGAGTAATTAGGTTTCCCTTGTCTAGAATCAACTTTGTTTCTAAATTTTACAATTTTTTTAAATTGCTTAGACATAAGAGCAATCTGATTATCCAAATTATCTAAGTCATGGTCCTCATCAGAGTTAAGGTCAAGGTTAGGTTTGATCAATTTAGATGAAAAAATAAGATTAAAATTACCCTATTTTTTTACTAGTCTCGATCAATTGTTTCTTGAATTCTAGTTCCATTTCCACAGTTCTTAATTTACTATTGAGGAGTTTTGGAGTAAGGTTTTGATCATCCATTTCCTAAATAGCATATATTTTGTTATCAAACTTTTGTTGAAGTGATCTTCGAATTTTGAAATCATTTCTTTTCTATCATAGGTTATACCATTAGCATGCAACATAGTCACAATGTCAGTTAACCTAATGTAGAAATCATCAAAGGTTTCAGTCTCAGACATGACAAGAGAGTTATACTGTTGGATAAGCATTTGGATTTTAGTAGCTTTAACTCTCGTATCACCCTCATGAGCAGTTACAAGAGTATCACATGATTCTTTAGAAGTTGTGCATGATGAGATCCTCTTGAACTCATGTTCATTTATAGACATAAATATGGCATTCTTTCTTTTATTGTTACATAGTGAAATTTATTTCTCATCTTTAGTGAATTCACTTGGTAACTTCCTAATTCTCACATTACTTCCTCCAGCTGTTGGTTAGTAGGAAAAGTGTATCCATTTTCTATAACTTCCCAGACTTCATCTCCTAGAGTTACTTGAATGAAAACAATCATCCTTACCTTCTAGTAAGGGAAATTGGTTCCATCAAAGAGAGGGGGTCTGAACAGGTTACCTAGTCTCTCAAATTTCTCGTCCATACTTTTGTTTTGAATTTTTTTTCTTTAGAAACACATGATCTAAAAGATTTTAAACAACCAAGCTTTGATACCAATTGAAAAATGCCACTTAAGACGTTTAATAAAAAGTTAAATAATTAAAATGGTTCTGGATTGTTTATTGAAGAAGCTCTTTTAATAAAAACAAAACTTAACACAAGATGTGTTTAAAAAACTTATCAAAATAGTTTGAATGAGTGTGAAGGAGTTATTTCAGATCTAGTAAACTAGTTTCGAAAAACAAAACTTAAACAATTAAATCAGCACAGCTAAGAAGAAGGTGACGAGAAAATGAAGAAGAACACAAGTAATTTTTAACGTGGTAAACCCCCACCCAATTGGGCAAACATCCACGGTGACCTCTACATCACAAAACAAAAATCCACTAAAATCAAAGTAACAAATTACAAGCTATTTAACAATCAAACCAAACAAACACACCTAAAATAAGTTCAGAATCGTTACCAACTCCTCTGGATTAGATCTGACTTCTTTGAAGGTTGTTGTTGTTGATGTTCTCTTAAGATTTCGTAACTTTACTTGATTCCAATCTTTACGTCAACTCAAACAAGTTCAAGATCATATAACCAACATTTTAAGTGTGGTAGAGTGAAAGTGTAGTGGTGATGTGCTTTCTACATATGCATGCAACACACTCACACTTAATACAGACAGAATGATTTAAGAAATTACAAGATCACGAGATATGCAAGAAATTCCAAAATCAATTTAGTCAAAACTAAAACAGACTTTTAGACCTTTCAAAATAACCGCAGATCAAGAGGGAATCTTGTTGTGAAATATCCAAGATCCTAAAACTTTCTGGTTTTGAAAATATTATATAAAAAGTGTTCCCCCAATCAAGATCTCAAAACTAGATCTTAGTCTGATAGTGTTGAGTAAAATGAAATCAGAATGAAGATTGTTGGTTTAGGTTTTAAAAACATGAAATCAGTTTAAAAATAACCAATAAGCAAGATTTCTCGGAAAGATAAATCAAAACAGTAATCTATCTAAATGAGATGTATCACGAAGACGAGATCTCAAGTTTCTATACAGAAGAAACTGAAAAACTCAATGTGATTAAGTTGGAAAGATGATCAAGAATGAGAGAGGATAACTTGTCAACACACGATCTAAACAGTGAGGTTTAAAATCACTGAAAAGTGTTTCTGGATTTAGGGTTTGATGAAGTTATGTTTAGGGTTTCTTTTTTTCTCTCTTCTCACTTTTTTTTCTCAAATGAGGAACTTTCAAAAGTATCTAAATCCTCACAGAAGGCTCTTAATTATACCAGCGTTCGAAGGCTCTAGAATAAAGCCACAAACCAAGGGCTGAGGTTGAAAGAATTTAAATCGATGCAAATCCAATGGTTCACAGATAGCGGTGAAAATTTCAACTCTGATTGGTTAAAACCATCGCACTCGGATTAGTTCCAAACTCATGCAGAACGTTGATTAAGGAAATTCAATAGTTTAGATCAAGTCACGGGTTTGAGAGTGAGAAGAAACAAAAATCGAATCGTTGCCAGAGCAACATGTGTAGGCTCAAGATCAAGTCTAAAATGCGTGTTATTGATTTCTAAAAAATCCAAGTTTCACCCACAAATGTTTCTGCCACTTTTATATTCTACCCAAGTCAGTTTTAGGGTAAAAGAAATATTTGCAAATCAACCCCAAAGCTTTATTACCTTCTAAATTTTAATTTCCAAAAATTATTTAAAATGCTTAGAAAATATTAATTAAATCCCAAAAAATATTTAAAAATCATATTAGGGGATTTAACTCACACAAGGCCATAATGACAATGAAATACACCATGTATACAGTGTTAGAGTATGGCGTATGTGAAATACCATCAAGAACTTGTAGAGGAATATCAAAGTTTATAAGAGAGTTCTGAGGCTTTTTTGCTTCAACTAGGGATGGACACAATTTTGTCACTATTTCCAAACTAGATAAGATCCTATATAATGCAGACTCAAATGAGTAAAAGATATAGGGTTCTTCACCAAGCTCATAAGTTCTCTTAGAACCATAATTTTTTTTTTAAAAGGATCAATTTTTATTCATAAGAGATAAAAGAAGAGACAAGTGGCTTAAGACCAAATTGTTGATTGATTAGGATGAAAATTTTCTCGCCGATAAAAGACACATTTTTATGTTGCAACATAATGATGACTAGACATGGGGTGAGAAGCTTAACACTCCACTAATTATTTTTGTTCCAAAAATCAATTAGTGCGGTGGTGGGTGAAGGCTATATTTTCACCACATTATCGTTGTCCAATGAGGTGTTTCCATGTGGGGTTATAAATCGGTAACAATAGTTGAACTATAATACAATAGCTCAAAGTAATTGGCAACTCGCATACGTTTCACATGTCATAGTTTTGGATGTGGTGTACGAAATAATAAAAAAAATCTAAATAGGGGCTTTAGTATACCTAGGAAGGAAACAATTGAGAGATGTAACCACACAGTAGTTACGTTGCATGGCCAGAAACTCTATAAATAAGCAATGGGCAAACAAAGCAAAAAGTGATTTCCTCTCCAAAAAAACTATATTTACTCGTTTTATCCAATATTTTTGTTTTCTTTTATTTTTTTATATAATTCTTTTTTCATTCAAATTATATTGTAATTTTCTTTTAATTTTATTGAAATTTTATTTCCTTTACATTTAATTTGTTTTACTTAACTGCATTTATCTTTATTTTATTTCAAAGATTTACTTTTATTTTATTTTATGCAATTTATAGCTTTTTTATTATAGTTGATTGTATGTAACACCTGGAAATTTATGGGTCATTATTTTAATTAATTTAATTCGGTAATTAGTGACTCTTAATTAATAAGAATTAATTAGTGGGAATAATTAAAAGTGGTTATATTTAAAATATGTTAACGAGTCAGGATTTATTTTAGAAATATAATCTGGATGGCAATTTTTAAATGCTCCAATTGCACAATTGAGTCCGGTAGGGGTAAGTTAGTCCGATAGGGGTGAATTAGTCCAAAAGAAGTTGGTACATACATATATTTGTTATTGGAATCCAATTACACATGTGTGAACTTAATAAAGAGAGTTTGGTCCATTTTAATTAGGGCCCATAGGCCTAAAACGTGAATATTGTTTTAACCCTAAGATGTGTAAGGGGTTAGGCATCATTAAGTCATAATAGAAGACTAAAGGGAGAGAAAAAAGGAAGAGACAAAGGGAAAAGTGAATTTTTGGATCTTGAAGAGGCAATTGCAATTCAACTTCATCTTTCAAAGCCCTAGATCATCTTGGTTAAGGCAAGTGGTTTAAATTTTCAGTATTAAATTGTATCTAGCTATTCATATCAAAAGAGGTCTAATCAAATTGAATTCTAGGGTTAGTTCTTGCATAAATTGGGGTTTTCCCCTTATAAGGATTATAAATATGTAGTTGATTTGATAAATGAGGCATTTGATGATTAAGGAATTGAAAATTAATCAGATTATTAGGGCTAGTATTATTGTAATGGAGAAAGGGGCTTAGGATGAATTTGGGGAACGTTTTCGCAGAAATCTGTTCAAAACAGGGGTTTTAAATTAATAAATGGCGGACCTAGTTTATGCAGAGGCAATAGAGAGGAGGAATTACCACTATCGTTCGAACGACATGGTAATTCGTTTGAACGAGATCCACTGTCATTCGAACGACAGGGCTCTTCATTCGAATGAGATCTGATGGTTGCCTGATCTCTGAAATCCCCTGATTCAGACCTGCTATGTTAGAAGTTTATAGTTTCTACCCTAACTGAAATTTGTGAAATTAATATTGAAATAGGGTTAGTTTGTGATACTTAACCTTGAAATTATTGGACTAAATTGCATGATATTGGTGATGTGAGTGCATGATTTAACACATTATAATCTTGTTGTTTAAAGTGATTAAACTTGGTTGTAGTAAATTAAAGGGTGGACTAGAAACACTCAACTTTGGGCCGAGAGATGGGGATTCGGGTTATACTTAAAAAGGGGTTAGATTAAGATAAGGGAAATTAATGTGTAAATAATAATAATAATAATAATAATAATAATAATAATAATAATAATAATAATAATAATAATAATAATAATAATAATAATAATAATAATAATAATAATAATAATAATAATAATAATAATAATAAGGAAGTCGGGGCGTAGACTTTAATATTTTAGACTTGGGTAAGGACATATTACTCCTATAGCCTGGATTTCTATATATGTCGGTGTGTAGTAGATATATGAGTTATATATATATATTTGTGTGAATAATGTATATATAGTAAAGCCATATCAATAAATGCAATCATAGGAAGTTACACGATGTGGGTGAATCCATTGGCTTGAGGAGCAGGGATAGTATAGTCCCGAGGCCATAGCATTCGGGTTTAGGAGTGAGACGAATGGTGCCTAATTAGAATTCACTACTGTGGGAAAATATGTCCACTTCCACAATGATTGTATGTTTTGTTCTGAAATGGGGAGCTAACCATATCAGGGTTTTGGGTGGATGAGAATACCCGCTTAGGATAACATTTAGAGAATACTCGATGAGTGCCTACTCGGGGGAATACTTATATACATATCTATAACATATACGTGTGGATGTTTTAGTATGATTTTGTATATATATGTTATAAGTATATATGGGTTATCACATGGTGAGAATCGTATTAATTATATAACTTGTGAAACGTTTATATGATATTAAATGGAAGACGACATTTTTGTAAATTAATGTGAATAATAACTTAATAAGTAAAATACTATACTCTCTTGGGGTGTATTAGTGGGGTAATTAGTATAGTATTTGGAAAAGGCTAGTTGCGAGGGAAGTGGCTAGGAACATTAGGTTTAATCAGTTAGGCGTGCACATTAGTTGAGTGGTTAGGTAAACTCAAGGGAGTGCACGACACTAATTTAAATATGGAGAGCATTTTCATATTTAATTCTTGCATTTAAATTCACTTTCTAAATATTTTTAAATGTTTTGGGTTCCAACCCTTGATATAAAATCTTTTCAAAAACCTTTTAGGTGTCCTCCCACAAGGGCTCCAGGCTTGACTCCTTCCTACAGGGTACGTGGCTGGAGCTATGTGGAGTGTTATGGTTCCTTTGATGTAGTCATTTATCTCATTCTATCTTAGATTGGGATATTGTCAGTTGTACTTTCGGACTTGTACTTTGATATTCAGGTTTGGCATGTATTGAGATACTTTTATATTCGCATTTGTGTATGGCTTGTAGTCGACGTTGTTCGACGGACTATTATTTTTACTTTGTGTCTTGTTTTAGTTGTACTCTCATATTGGATTGTTGTTGTTCTATTATATTGTTTGGTTGGATTAATCAAGATAAAATTTGGCATCCGCTTAATAAACGACTAGGTGGTTAGTAATTAATGAATGAACGACAGTGATGCTAAGAATGAACCAGACGAGATTCCTGTTTAATTTGATATATGACTGATCACCCAGTATTTTATTAGGCGCTGTGTCATATATGGTATCAGAGCATTAGGTTCTAGTATCCCTAGGATCTGTATGGCTTACTTTAGTTTTAGCGTTGCGTTCTTTGTCATAGAGCACTATTGCTACGAATTTTGACTCATATTATGTTTATTGTTTATTGCTCTTCTGTTATTTCAATATTTGTATATATTGTGAACTAATAAAACTCATTCTACGTTTCAGATGCCACCTAAGAGAGTGAGAGGCAGACCCGCGAGGGCATCGCCCGAGCAGGAGAGGGTGGGGCTCCCCAGGGGCCTTAGGTACCGCAACCACCGGGGTTTGTTTTAACCGAGCAGGGAATGGGTATAGTGGCACAAGAGGTTAATTCCTCCATGACAGTGATGACATCTCTCCTTCCTCAGTATCATCCACCACATCATATGGCTCCAGTAAGGCAGGTTCCTCCATGGCTGACAGAGTGGCAGCGAGTGCGGGAGGCCTTCTAGAAGGGTCATCCCCTAGAGTTCCATGATAGTGCGGATGTGATTGCAACTTACCAGTGAAGGTGTGATATACCAAGGTACCTACGGATGGTGGAGTGTAGCGAGGTGCAGAGACATATTATTACGACATTTAGGCTGACGGGAGTTGCCTTGCAGTGGTGGGAGTCCACTACCACAGTTGCAGAGAGGGATTCCATGACAGTTGTAGAGTTTTGGGTGCAGTTCGACCGCAAGTACTTTCCCCCGGCCATTGAGATAGAAACGAGGAGGAGGCTTAAGGAGTTGACGCAGGGAGATAGATTTGTTGCCGAGTATGAAGAGGAGTTCACTCGTCTAGCCACTCTATGTCGGATAAGATGAACAACGAGGAAAGGAGGAAAGTTATGTTTGTTAATGGGCTGGCCTGGAGGATCAGGCAACATTTAATAGGGAATCTGGATTTTTTGACATATACTGATGTGGTTGATCCAACCCTTCTTCATTATTAGGATCATTGCTTCCATCTTAAAGACAGCAAGAGGGGTGAGGAGCCGAGATAGCAGGGAAAGACCAATGGAGGTTCTTCGAGTGGTGCACAACAAGGGCAGGATACCCTTCAGGGGAATCCCACCAAAAGATTTCGATTTGGAGGTCAGGGGTTTATCCAGGGCCAGTAAGGCCCAATTCAGCAGCTGGTTCCTCAGGGCCGCCAAGGCCAGGGCAATAATGGGGGTGGCCATTAGGGACAACAGCCAGAGCAACCGGGGCAGCCCCGCCAGGTCCATAGGGCTAACCTCAGGGACCATAATGTTAGGGTCAGTAGGGTCATTATCAGAGAGATGAATCGAGGCGCTGCTATATTTGTGGCCAGCCGGATCACATCAAGAGAGATTGCTTGTGGATAGATAGTGGCCAGCAGCAGGGTGCTCACAGGGATATTAGACATAGGGACCTTGGGCAGCACCAACACCCCAATTCCCGCAACAGTTGGGACAGTTGCAATATGAATGTGTGTACAATGTTCGAGATGTTTCGATCCCTCCCGCACTATCCGCACCACCAACAGTTGAGTGTATGTTCCCTATCCATGGTCATAATGGTTGAATTTCTTTCAATACTAGTTCATCGTATTCATTTATTAAGATCCATTTTGCTAGACTGGTTAGGTTGCTAGACGCCCCCGATAGTCTACTCATGTGTATGGATTCACCGATAGGAAGTGGATCGTTTATACACTCCATTTGTGGGGGGTATTTGTGGTGATTGGGGGTTTGAGTTTTGCGGCAGATCTTTTTGTATTGGATTTTGAAGGATATGATGTGATCTTGGGTAGAGATTGGTTAGACGGTTATAGAGCAATGGTTGATTGTTATGAGAGAGCCTTAATGTTCGGTATCTCGAGGCATGAAATGGTTTTAGTGGCGATGCCCCTTCCTGAAGTAGGATCGCACACTCACTTATATTACCTTGACGAGGAGACCTCATAGGAGGTGGTAATTTCTAAACAATCGATTTCGGTGGTGAGGAATTTTGAGGATGTATTTCAGTATATACCGGGGTTACCACCCAATCGGAAGATTGAGTTCGTCATTAACATAGCGCCAGGTACTAGGCCGATAGACCGAGCGCCTTACCGCATGGCCCCTTTAGAGATGCATGAATTGAGGGAACATATTTAATAACTCTTAGGTCAGGGATTTATTTGACGGAGCACATCGCCATGGTGTACCCCCTGTTGTTTGTGGAGAAGAGGGACGGCTCACTCGTGTAGATTATTGGGAGTTAAATAAGGTCACGATTCGAAACAAGTATCCACTGCCTACGATTGATGATCTTTTTGACTAGTTACAAGGGTCAACATTCTTCTCCAAAATTGATCTACGATCGAGATATCATCAATTGAGGATTCATGAGGAAGACGTTCTGAAAACCTATTTTTTATGACGGTATGGTTCTTATGAGTTTTGGGTGATGCCATTTGGGCTCACCAATGCACCGAAGGTATTCATGGACCTTATGAATCGAGTTTTTGAGATTTTCTTGATGAGTTATCATAGTTGTGGGTACCTCGATTTGTCACTTGGGCCCAGACGAGAAGCCCAATCAAACGCGACCCAGAGTCCAAAGGCCCTTCTCCTCAACCAATTTAGTTTTAACCCTTTCAGTTTCTAAAATCTCTCTTCATAGATATTCTAGGGATCGTGGGCTAACGTGGGGGAGACCCACTCCTCTACTCTCCAAAATAACATGTATATGACAAACCCTCCTCCTGGGGCAAAGGGCGTGCATTATTATTCCTGTAAATGCTCCTCGGAGTAAAGAGAAATAATATTTAGAGAAATACCGTGGATGTAGGCATTCTTACTGAACCACATAAATTTTGTGTTGTGTGATTGTTATTCCTTACATTATTCTTTATTTGTTCTGGTGATTGCCTTTTCTTGTTATTTTGTGTTGAACTTAATTGTCACCACAATTGGTGCCTTCTGTCGAAAACATTTGTATTCCTTTAATAAATCCCTCACCAACAAATAATTTGGAATGTATGGTCACAGTAGAAATTCCACTCAAGTAGAGGATATCCAAGAGAATCCTTCCCCTCACAGGATCAGATCTAAAGTTTGACGTTCAGATCATAGGGCTCTCCCAGAATGGCAAACCTCAAGAGAAAGTCGAGGACCATCCAGGTCCTAGAAAATCTCCAGGTTGATCGATGCCTATGAGGCCGGGCTCCAAGAGAAAGGGTAGGTCGCTCGCATGTAAGAAATTGAGAATGATTGCCTCAAAAGGAGATTGGAAAGGATGGAGAAATAAATCCATCGTAGGACCAGACAACATCAATATTGCATTCCTAGCCCTCAGGCGAGCAAGTCTCACAGCCAAGAAAGGATCCCTAGACGTGGATGCTAGAGATTCGAGGAACACAGGTCGAATGATGACTTACTCGAGCAATAAAAACTTGCTCACCGTTACAGGATTCCAGCTCGAGGAAACAATAACATATGAAATTTGGTCCGGAGGGAAATAGACAAGCACCCAGCACATTGGGGTGCCAGATCGACCAAAGAGATAGCCAAGCGAGCTCTCAAGACCCAGATGAAATCCCCTTTATCAAGGGAGATAGAGGAAAAAGAATCCCCTAAGAAGTTCACAATTCCTAGATTCAAGATCTACGAATCGATCATGTTAGGCAGTACAGGAAGGCCATGACTCTTTGAAACCACAAGCATGCACTAACGTGCCGAATCTTTCCTTCGAGCTTGCACGATGTAGCCCAAAAGTTATTCGAGAGACTCCCTCATAGATTTATCCGGAGCTTCGAGTCCCTAGTAGAGCTCTTCACAACTCTGTTCATCACCAGCAGCTCCCATCCAAAGAGGATGGATGCCTTATTGACAATGAAGAAAATGCCTCAAGAAAGCCTCAGGGACTATGCAAAAAGATATTGGGAGATATTCAATGAGGTCGAAGACTGCTTAGAGAAGATCTCCATGGCATCTTTTAAAATTGGCCTACCCAGCTCCTGCCTCTTGTACCAATCCCTCACTAAGAAGGAGGCCATAACCATTGACGACCTAATAGCTCATATCGAAAAGTACACCAAAGTTGAGGATGTGACCCGCCTTAGTGTAGGGGAAAATGATCGCGCCAAGTTCATCGGTAAGAATGGCGATAAAGCTGAGAAACAGAAGAAATGAAGTAATAATGGGGGCAAAGGTGGTCCCAAGAATGGGAACAAAAGCGATGCTTCAAAAACATTTCAGGCAGTGAACACTGTATTTAAAGAACCAATCTACAAGATCCTAGAAAAGATCATGGATGAACCTTTCGTCAAATGGCCCAGAAAGATGGGAGGAGTTCCCTCGAAAAGGAACAACGCACTATGGTGTGCTTTCCACAAAGAGGGTGGGAACAAAACCGAGCAATACAAGGCTCTCAAATATCACCTTGAAGGGTTAGCCCAAACTGGGCATTTGAACGAGTTTGTGGAGAAGAAGGAAGAGAAGTTCACTTCCAACATACTCGAAGAGGATGGTCGGCCATGAGTTCGTAGTAATTTATGGGGCATCGAATCTAAAATAGATTCAAGGAAATTCAACCCAGATGGAAGTGAAAAAGCTTACGGAGGTAATGCAAGATTTTCCAATCGATCCAGTAAAAACACAGGTAGGAAAGCATCTATGAGCAGATGATGTTGACTACATCAAACACATCATGTTCACAGATGAAGACTTAGTGGGAGTGACAACCCCCCATCCCGATGCCTTGATCATTACACTTAGGATAGAAATATTTGATGTCGATAAGTTTCTCATTAACCAGGGAAGCTCATCTGAAGTAATGTATCTCGGCCTGTTCAGAAAATTGAAGTTAAGTGTCGCCGACTTGAAGGAAGCCACTGTCCCTCTAGTTGGCTTCGCTGGAAAAGTGAGTATCCTTTTGGGAAAGATCATACTTCCAGTGAGGGAAGGAAGTGTCTCCAAGATGATCGAGTTTCTGTTAGTCGACATTCACTCTCCCTACCAGGCTATCCTTAACAGAGGATGGCTACATGCAATGAAGGTCATCCCCTCAACCTACCATCAGAAACTCAAGTATGTGACTGAGCGAGGAGTAATGGAGATCCATAGAGATCAAGAGATGGCAAGAAGGTGCTTCATAGCAGCCATCCGCCCAAAACCAGAGAAGAAGGTTGAGAAGGCCAAAAGAAGGTTGAGGAACAAAAAGGTTTGATACCTTCAAAATAGCAGCTAAGGTATGGAAGACCTGGAGTGGAGGAGACCAAGCTTCTCCCCTCTGGGCAGGTCATTGAAAACCTGGAAGAGGTCGTAGCTAGTGGCAGCGAAAAAGACAGGATGTTCTTGATTGGAGCCTCTCTCACAGATCGAGAGAAGAAGGAATTAATAGGGCTTTTGCGAAACAACATGGAAGTTTTCGCGTGGGAACCCTACTAGCTGCCCGGGATTGATCCCAGCGTAGTTTCTCATCGGTTGCACGTTGACCCAACTTTCAAACAAATCATGCAAGAAGCACGACGAACTGCACCCAAGCAGTCCAAAACTGTAGATAATGAAGTGGAGAAGTTGTTGGATGCAGGATCCATACGGGAAGTTTAATTCCCTAAATGGTTGTCCAACCCAGTGGTGGTTCCAAAGAGCAATGGGAAATAGAGAGTTTGTATTGACTTCACTGACCTTAACAGCGCATTCCCTAAGGACAATTTCCCCTCCCAAAGATCAACCAGTTGGTGGACGCCACAGCAGCTCATGAAAGAATGAGTTTCCTAGACGCGTACTCGGGATACCATCAGATTCCTCTATACGTACTAGACCAAGACAAGACAACGTTTATCACCACCGTCAGATTGTATTGTTACAAATTTATTCCCTTTGGGCTAAAAAATGCAGGTGCAACCTACTAGCGACTGATCACCAAAATGTTTAAAGACCAAATAGGAGATACTATGGAGGTCTACATCGATGATATGCTCATCAAGAGCAGGTACAAAGAAGACCTCTTCTCAGACCTATCAAGGACCTTAAAAATCCTTAGAAAATACCGAATGTAACTCAATACGAGCAAGTGTTCCTTTGGTGTCCAGTCAGGAAAATTTCTCGGGTACTTGGTTGGCGAGAGAGGCATTGAAGCTAACCTGGACCAGATTGACGTAATTAATAGAGTGCAACCCCCCCGCATGATAAGAGATGTACAGAAGCTCATGGGCATGCTCACCGTCTTGAATCAGTTCATCTCGAAGTCGTCTTAAAAGTGCCTACCGTTCTTCCAGCTGCTGAAGAAAAAAAAAACAGTAGAGTGGAACCAGGATTGCTCAAGAGCATTAGAGTAGCTCAAAGCTTATCTCAGCACACCACCCTTGCTCATAATACCTCAAGAGAGTGATTCCTTGTACCTATACCTTACAGTTTCCAGCCATGCTATCAGTTCTACACTGGTATGCAAAAGAACGGGAATCCAGCACCCAGTCTACTATGCGAGCAAGACCCTCTTGGACATCGAGCAGCGATACCTACCACTGGAAAAGCTCGTCTTTGAACTTATGGTAGCCTCGAGGAAATTAAAACACTACTTCAAAGCTCACTCCATAATCATCCTTACATCTCACCCCTTTAAAGTAGTCTTGCAGAAAGCAGATCTATCGGGAAGACTATCAAAGTGGTCAGTCGAGCTCGGGCGATTTGATATCCAGTTTTAGCCAAGGAATGCAATCAAGGGACAGGTCCTCTCCGACTTCACTGCAGAATTTACAGGAGAACATCCTTGCGACCAACTTCAAATCGTGGGTCAAAGGGAAGATCACTCGGCACAAGGTGTTTGGAGACTGTTTGTTGATGGAGCCTCCAACTCCAAAGGGGAAGGAGTATGCATTGTGCTCCTTATGCTAGAAGATTCATTCCTCGAGCAAGGAATCAGTCTTAGATTTGAAGCCTCCAATAACGAAGCAGAATATGAAGCATTGATAGTAGGCCTGTAGAAGGCAGAGGCGTTGGGGGCAAAGAAACTCTAGGTGTTCAGCTACTCATAACTGGTCTCCAATCAAATAAGTGGAGACTTCAATGCGAGGGATGAAATAATGGGAGTCTACCTCGCCTTAGCAAAGGAATTAATATCTAACCTCAAGAAATTCAGTGTCCAGCAGTTTCCCAGAGGACCAAATAGTCATGCTGACGCCCTAGAGGCCTTGAGTTTAGCAATTAATTCTGACTTAAAGAGAACAATTCCTATCTACTTCCTCTCCCAATCGAGCATCAAAAAGAGCTACGAGCTTCCAGACGTAGGCCATGTTCTCCAGATTGAACCAGCCCCTAGTTGGATGGACCCCCTTAGGGATTATTTGAAAGATGGTGCCCTACCAGACGATAAGAAGGCCGCTCATCAAATAAGAGTCAAAGTTGTCCGCTTTCACTTATCTTATGAGGGCAAGCTGTATAAAAGATATTTCACTAGCCCTTACCTCCAATGTGTTCACCTGAGGGACATCGAGTAAGTTCTGCACAAGATTCATGAAGGAATTTGTGGGAGCCATATTGGGGGCAAATCGCTAGCTTTCCGAGTAATAAAGGAAGGCTACTAGTGGCCATACATGCAGAAAGATTCTGGGGTATATTCTCGCAGGTACGAGAAATATCAACTACACGCTCCTATGGTTCACTAACCTTCCAGCGATCTAACCTCACTTACTATCCCTTGGCCTTTCGCCCAATGGGGAATGGACATCGTGGGCCCTCTTCCTACCACTACCGATAATCGCAAGTATTTGTTGGTCGCGACAGACTACTTCACCAAATGGATTGAGGCGGAGCCACTGGCGAACATCAGAGACGTAGATATGATAAGATTCATATGAAAGAACATAATTACTCTCTTTGGGATCCCCAGGACCAGCATCACTAACAACGGAACGCAGTTCGAAAGTGGATTCTTCCAAAGTTTCTGCAACGACCACGGGATCATACACCATTTTTGCTCGGTGGCATATCCCTAAAGCAATGGACAAGCTGAAGCTTCCAACAAAATAGTAATTGATGGATTGAAGAAGCGTTTAGAGTAAACTAAGGGGGCATGGGTGAGCGAGCTACAACATATCCTATGGGCTTATTGCACCACCCCACGATGAGCAACCTGGGAAACTTCATTCGCACTAACATATAGTATGGAGGAAATCATCCCCTTAGAAGCTGGCCTCCCCACCATGAGGTCCACCTTGGTCGACCAAGGCCAGAATGATGAACCATCACTCGCTGAACTTGACCTAGCTGACGAGCGCAGAGATCTAGCTCTAGTAAAACTAGCTAGCTATCAGTAACATCTAGCGAAGCACTATAACAAGAGGGTCAATCCAAGGGCATTCCAAGTTGGGGACTACGTCCTAAGTAAAGTTCTTGGCAGCGCAATAAATCCATCGAATGGCAAGCTGGGACCAAACTGGGAAGGACCATTCAAGGTGATACGGGACAACCTGCAAGGAGACTATCACTTAGAAATGTTGGAGGGAAGGGGCATACCTCGATCTTAAAATGCAGCCAATTTAAAGAAATTATATTTCTACTTTTTTCTATTTGAATCTTTTAGTACAATGTCAAAATTTGCAATTCCTTACTGATTAATAAAAGATTATTTGGCAGTAGAATTCAATGAAGTGTTGATTTCTTGTCAGAAACTTTATAACTTATGTACCTTTTCCAAGTGACAGTATCTCCTCTTGACACACATACTCAGGGTATTACCCTCCTTAGGTTCTCGTCATTTAACACGAGCAACCTCTTAGCATTTCCCCTGGCAATATATGAATCCCTACAGGGGACCCTTAGGCAGCTCGGCCAAAATTGGTCGCCAAACGATGTTTATCTGCTAGGATAGAACATCTAACACCAGGTGTGTCCTCGCCATTACCACACTTAGGCCTAAGGGGGTGTGACGACACAACCTAAAAGGTAAATTAGGGCAGAATGATATCTTATAAGCATACTGGACTGGGAGGATACTCACGTGATACAACTCTAGTCGACTGAGAAAATCCCAAGATAATCAAAACAATAAATCAATAAAGTGGACTATACACATGTTTAGTCGGCAAATCGCCCAAAAAATAATTTTATTACTTCACTGCATTTTCAACGAATTACATTGAATGAGTTAAGTAAATCTTAATGATGATTAGGCCTCTGAGCAAGGTAATCAGCTACTTGCACTCTTTGGCCGTTGTCTGGGTGAGGATCTAACTCCAACTCAACTTCATTTGCATCTGGCTCCAGTATCTCCCTGGGGATATCATCTATGGGGACCCACTGATCATACCATCTAAAAGGATTAGGCATCAAAGTCTAAGGGGAGATCTCATGACGATACCAGAGTATTGAGTTCCTAGGGACCATCAACTCCCTGAGAGCATTCAACCATCCCCTAATAAAGGATATATTTTCGACCTCTGCTAACCTCGTCGGAGCATATGGCCAACCCTAATCATAACCATCATTCCACACTCACCGATGACCTTTCTTGGACAGATGCCTCAGCGGCGTAACATCTCGTTGGAGCTCGGCAGCTATCACGTATGCCCGGCGAACATCTCCTTGAAGCTCGTCAATCTCCCTAGTTAAACCACGGGCATCTGTACCAGCTAGCCGTCTATTCAATGAAGAGGAACCACATATAATTTAAGGAGCAATGCTAGGCGCATTCTCCCAGAGTCGTGAGACTTCTAGCCTCAGAGATTAATTTTCTTTCTGAAGAAGCTCTCCAACTTGATTAACCTCCAAGGCATCCAAGAGATTTTCCTTCAGAGCATCCACCTCTTCTTGTACAAAAGCACCTATTTCCTCCATCTCTTGGAGTCTGTCTTGCAGCTTGGCAACGAGCTCTGACTGGTCCTTATAATCCTTATTCCTTGACCGAAGGGATTTACAAATCTTTATGAAAGCTTTGCAAACTTGATTGCTCGTATAAGGATGAAGAATCTTTCCCAGTTGAGAAGTAGCAGGTATATATTCATCAACATCAATCATCTATAAGCCATACAAACATTAAAGAGCAAAGAAATCAGTATGCAGAAAGGAAAAAGATTTCATTTCATTAAAGAAAATGTTCCAAGTACATCAATGAAATAAAGGAAAAACAATACAAGAGTTACCTAGAGCAAGCTAACTGGAAACCTCAGTTTGCTCCGAGGTCGTTGGTTATTTTCCCTTATTCGTACTGGCAGGAACACCTCCCTCAGGTGGAGAAATTATTGTCCCCTGATCAAAAGGAGCACCAGTTGGGACAGTCTGTGCAATAGGAACACCCTCGTCGATGGCAGGAGTAGGTGCCTCATCCATAATAAGCCTAGGGCTAGGATCATGCTCGTCAAACAATGGGGAGTCAATATCTACCTCGGCAGCCAGGAAAGCCTTGTTCCAACCCTTCTTAAAGTTCAGACGGCTGATATAGCCAATATGAATATCAACATCTTCATACGCAGCGGCCCATCCGATGTTGTGTGAACTTTTCTTAAGGGTGGCCGCCTCAAATTCCATCTTCTTTACCTTTTCTGCCAGCACCTTATTCTCCTCCACTACAAACAATTTGCTCGAGCAGACCAAGCCGTAGGACTACCATAACTACCAAATCTCCTTGATCGCCACCTCTTTTGCTCGATTGGCTTTAGACAGAGCAAGGTTAGAAGACTTTTTAGCATTATTAGCAGTCTTCAAATCGTCCTCCAACTCGTCATTTTTGCTCTCCAGCTCAGCATTCCTCCTTACCAGCTCATCATGGTTGCGATAGAGGACAGAAAAATTGATCACAAACTGCAGAAAGGAGAAATGTTAGCGAGTGAAATATTGAACAAAATATTACGAGAGTAGAGAAGAAAAATTAGACTTACCAAGGCTATCCTCTAACTCTCCTGCAAGGCTAACTGGTCAGTCCCCATCACCTTCTGATGATCGGTCGGCAAAATGGCTCTTTCGAATAGTGCAAGAGACAACTAAGGGGAAAGGGCAACAGAAGCCCCCTCAGGTAAGGAAGACACGAGCACCAGAGCTTGCCCTGCCTTCGTCCTCACCTCCTCTCTCTTCTTTTATTCTTCTCTCTCTTTCCTCTCATCTCTTCCACCTTCTTCTTCTCCTTTACCTTCCTCTTCTTTCTTCCTCTCCTTCTCTCTCACTATATCCTCCTCTTTTTTCTTCTTTGCCTGCTCATGAGCAGCAGACTGAGAACCAGTGGCAGCATCCCCACTTCCAAACTTCTGCTTCTTCAGCCGACGAGACAGAAGCACATCATCATCATCATCATTTCGGATCAAATTATTCCCAGGAGGAGCCATCTATTCCTCGCTAGAACTACTTGATTCATCTGAAGACTCTTGAACTCCTGAACCCTTGTTCGAACTGGAAGATTCTTCACTGTCAGAACTCTCCTCACTGTAAGTACCTTCAACACCCTTATTGGCACCCTCACTCTCCTCACCAGAGTTGTTCTCCTCCTTTTCCATCTGGATTGGTTCGGAAGCAATCCTTATGAGGTGTCCAGCTGAGGGATTCTATCCACAGGTCGCGTAATAAAATTGGACCCAACTTTCTTACATTCTAGAAAAAATGCCGCTAATCGAGGATGCTCATCATCGGCTAAGAGCTTCCTGATTTTCCAGGCTTTAACCAGCTCAGCAGCTCGAATCTCGCTGAGAGCGGGCTCCAAGTTCTTTGTCTTCGCTGAAAAAGAAAAAGAAAAATATATGAGAAAAACATGCATGAACAGAGGATCAATGGAAAAGAAACTATGCCTACCTATAAATTCCTCCCCATAAATGGGAATCACAAATCTACCAAACCTCAACCCTTCATCATGGGGAGAAAACTGCTAATTTTTGGTAACAAACCCCTCATGACAGTAGTCCTTTTGGAAATTAGGTAAATTCACTACCTATACCCTATCAGGACTCCTAGAATTGAGGTAAAGAAGACTAGAGCTTGTTCGAGAAAAAGAATAGCATAAGCAGATTTCAGCAAGCCCTAAATTGGTGCCATAGAGCTGATTTATTCTCTGCACACCATTGACGATTTTTCAGACATTGGGTGAGCACTGTGCAGGAACTATATTAAAGTAACCAAAAAAATGCAAAAATAAATTATTTGGGGGAAAGGTGAGACCCCCCAGGGACAACAAGAGAACATGAATCCAGTAACGATCCTCAACTTCTCTGACATTACGAGGGATAGGGACACATTCAATATCCACGCAGTTTGGAATATTATAGCATTTCCTAAATTTAGCTATCGACCTATTGCCTATTTTAGCCATTGAAAAAGAAAAACCCTAGTACCAGATATGAGGAGATTCCAATAGAAAAAGGAGAGAAAATAAGTGAGAAAGACTTGCGAAGTAAGAGTCATCTTAGGACGAGGCAAAGTCACAAGCAGGGATGATGGGAAGATGCGAAAAATATTGAAGATGGAAGAAGAGACATGGGGGCAAGAAGAGATATAGTAAAATCTTGGATAAATTGAGAGAAAAAAGAGAAGTTTGAAACGACGTTCAGGGGATGGCCATTTCTAAGTAATTTAAACCTTCCTAATTATTATGCACTGGTAATGAGGTGATCTGCCACCTAAATCAATTCCAGAAAGGTGCTTCAGCCCCAAGAATGTTAAACAATTCACAAAAGTTCCATTAAGACTAATCATTTAAAATTATTGAGCCCAAATTGTGACCTAAAAATTTTAGGGGCAATTGTGGGTACCTCGATTTGTCACTTGGGCCCAAACGAGAAGCCCAATCAAACGCAACCCAGAGTCCAAAGGCCCCGTAACTCAACCAATTTGGTTTTAACCCTATCAGTTCCTAAAATCTCTCTTCAGATATATTCTAGGGATTATGGGCTAACATGGGGGAGCGCCACTCCTCCACTCTCCGAAATAACATGTATATAACAAACCCTCCACCGGGGGCAAATGGCATGCATTATTATTCTTGTAAAGCACTCTCCGGAGTAAAGAGAAAAAATATTGAGAGAACCACCGTGAACGTAGGCATTCTTGCTGAACCACGTAAATTTTGTGTTGTGTGATTGACATTCCTTACATTCTTCTTTATTTGTTCTGGTGATTGCCTTTTCTTGTTATTTTGTGCTGAACTTAATTGTCACCACAATAGTGTTCACAGAAGACATTTTGGTCTATTCACGCTTGGAGGAGGATCATGTCGAGCATCTTTATATGGTATTGCAGACGTTGTGGGATCACCATCTTTACGCAAAGTATGAGAAATATGGGTTTTGGCTTCAAGTAGTGAAGTTCTTGGGCCATATTGTGTCGGAGCAGGGGATTTTTGTAGACCCATGTAAGGTATTAGCAGTGATGGAGTGGGGTCAGCCCACGACAACGACTGAGATCAGGAGATTTTTGGGGTTAGTTGGGTACTATCGTCGTTTAATTAGTGGGTTCTCCAAGGTAGCAGGACTGCTGACCAATTTGACTTGAAAATGAGTTCCCTTTGTATGGAGCGATCAGTGTCAGCTGGCATTCGACGAGTATAAGGAATAGCTAACATCGACCCCCATTTTGGCGTTACCGAAAGCAGGAATGGATTATCGGGTTTATACTGATGCGTCCTTAAAAGGACTAGGGGTGTGTTATAACAAGAAGACTGGGATATATATTATGCGTCCCTAAAGCTAAACCCCACGAGAGGAATTACCCCACCCATGATTTAGAGTTGGTCGCGATCGTCTTTGCCTTGTGGATTTGGAGGCATTACCTTTTAGGGGATAGATTCACCTTGTTCACGAACCATAAATCACTCCAATATTTGTTTACTCAAAAGGATTTGAATATTAGGCAAATGAGGTGGTTGGAGTTCTTGAAGGATTATTAGTTTGATATTCAATATCATTCTGGTAAGGCCAAGGTAGTTGCAGATGCGTTGAGCCGACGGCTTAAGGGAGATTTGGAGATAATTTGGAAGGCAAAGTGGAGCGAACTTAGGCACGATAATGAGGTTGCCAGGGCATGTATGGCAACTTTAGCAGTCACACCCGAAATTTTTATGCGGGTGGTGAGGGCTCAGGTGGATGATTTTTTTTCCAAGACAAGGTGAAACAATTGCTATCAGGGGGTGCAGACTCCTACTCCATTAGCTCTGAAGGTGGGTTACGCTTTAATGGACGGTTAATCGTGCCAGAGGATGAAGATTTGAGACACGCCGTGTTGATGGAGGCTCACGGCTCCAAGTTTGCGGTAAATCCCGGTGGGGAAAAAATGTACCAAGATATGAGAAGGCAATACTGGTGGACGAGGAAGAAGCGGGACATTGCAAAATTTGTTTCAAAGTGTGCCACGTGTCATCTTGTGAAGGTAAATCACCAGAAACCAGTGTTCTAAAAAACGCGCCTAGGGGCGAGGCTTTTTAGATACGCCAAGTTTTGGCCCTAGGCGTGGTCAACGATGGTCAACATTTTTTGGGGCAAGGCGTGAAAAAACATGCATTTTTTGGGGGTAAGGCGTGAAAAAACGCGAGTTTTTTAGAAGTAAGGCGTGAAACGATGATTTTTTTTTTTTGTATTTAAAAAAAATAGTATTTTAATTTTCAAATATTTAGACATATTTTTAAGGTATGTACCAATTTAGTATTTTAAATAGCCTTGTCATAGTAAAAAAAATTAAAATATATTAAAAAATGCCTAAACGCCTTTTCACACCTTTTTACGCCAAGGCCCGCCTAGGCTTCTAAGGCTTAAGACTTGTCCTCCACGCCTTGGTCACGCCCCGCGTTTTTTAGAACCTTGCTAGAAACTGTTAGGGATATTACAACCACTTGAGTTTACGCTGTGGAAGTGGGAGAGCATCTCTATGGATTTCATTACGGGGTTACTTGTTTCACATAGAGGGCATGATTCCATATGGGTCATTGTAGACCGTTTGACCAAAGTGTCCCACTTTCGGCAGGTTCGCACAGATTTTGAGACATTACAGTATGCGAGACTGTTTATCGCGGAGATAGTTAGATTACACGGGGTCCCACGTAATATAGTGTCCGATAGGGACAACATTTTTGTATCACATTTATGGCAGAGCCTCCAGGAGGCTATGGGCACCGATATGAGGTTGAGTACCACCTATTATCCTTAGATAGATGAGAAAATAGATAGGGTGAATCAGATGCTCGAAGATATGCTATGGATGTGCATTCTCGATTTTGGGGGAGGGTGGGAGAAATACCTTACTTTGGTGGAGTTCACGTACAAAAACTCGTACAAATTTACGATAGGCATGGCTCCATTTGAGGTGTTGTACGGTAGGTCTTGTCATTCACTAGCATGTTGGTTGGAGGTGGTGGACAATAAATTTTTAGGGCCGGAGATGATTCGGGATACTTCCACGAAGATTGAGTTAATTTGGGGGCATATCCGTATATCCCAAGATAGACAAAAGAGCTACACGATTGCGAATCAAAATCTTATAGAGTTGGAGATCGGGGATTAGGTGTTAGTATGGGTAGCCCTTATGAAAGGGGTGATAAGATTTGGAAAAAAGGGGAAGTTAGCGCCAACGTATGTAGGCCCTTTTTCCCATCCTTAAGAGAGCTGGACCGATGGCGTATCGTTTGGATTTGCCCGATCATTTGTAACGTATCCATGATGTGTTTCATGTTTCCTCGTTGAAGAATTATAAGAGTAGTCCATGGGAATTTTGACATGTACCACTTGAAGAGGTAGATTTACAACCCGATAATTCTTACGAGGAGAGGCCAATAGCAATCTTAGATCGCCGTGAGCGCAAGTTACGATCCAAAGTAGTACCACTTGTCCGGGTTCAGTGGGGTCATCATAGTATGGACGAGTCCACTTGGGAGCATGAGGAGGACATGCGAGAACAGTATCCAGAGCTATTTACAACAGGTATGTTTGAATTTCGAGGAAGAAATTCTCTTGTAAGGGGGAGTATATAATACCTCAAAATTTATGGGTCATTATTTTAATTAATCTAATTCGGTAATTAGTGACTCTTAATTAATGATAATTAATTAATGGGAATATTTAAAATAAGTTAACGAGCGAGGATTTATTTTAGAAATATAATTCGAATGCAATTTTTAGTGCGCAGTTGAGTCCGGTAGGGGTGAATTAGTCCAAAAAAGTGGGTACATACATATATTGGGTATTGAGGTCCAATTACACATGTGTGAACTTAATAAAGAGAGTTTGGTCCATTTTAATTGGGGCCCATAGGCCCAAAACGTGAATAGTGTTTTAACCCTAAGATGTGTAAGGGATTAGACATCATTAAGTCATAACAGAAGACTAAATGGAGAGAAGAAAGGAAGAGCCAAAGGGAAAAATGAATTTGGGGATCTTGAAGAGGCAATTGCAATTCAACTTCATCTTTCAAAGCCCTAGATCATCTTGGTTAAGGCAAGTGGTTTAAATTTTGAGTATTAAATTGTATCTATCTATTCATATCATAAGAGGTTTAATAATATTGAATTGTAGGGTTAGTTCTTGCATATATTGGGGTCTTCCCCTTATAAGGATTATAAATTTGTAGTTGATTTGATAAATGATGCATTTGATGATTAAGGAATTGAAAATTGATGAGATTATTAGGGCTATTATTGTTGTAATGGAGAAAGTGGCTTAGGATGAATTTGGGGAACATTTCTGTAGAAACCTGTTCAAAACAGGGGTTTTAAATTCATCAATGGCGGATTGGGTTTATGCAGAAGCAAGAGAGAGGAGAAATTACCACTGTCGTTCGAATGACATGGTAACTCGTTCGAACGAGATCCACTGTCGTTCGAATGACATGGATCTTCGTTCGAACGAGATCTAATGGTTGCCAGATTTCTGAAATCCCCTGATTCAGACCTGCTATGTTATAAGATTATGGTTTCTGCCCTAACTGAAATTTGTGAAATTAATATTGAAATAGGGTTAGTTTGTGATACTTAACTTTGAAATTATTGGACTAAATTGCATGATATTGGAGATGTGAGTGCATGATTTAGCACATTATAATCTTGTTGTTTAAAGTGATTAAACTTGGTTGTAGTAAATTAAAGGGTGGACTAGAAACACTTAACTTTGGACCGACAGATGGGGAGTCCAGTTATATTTAAAAAGGGTTTACATTAAGATAAAGGTAAGTTAATGTGTAAATAATAATAATAATAATAATAATAATAATAATAATAATAATAATAATAATAATAATAATAATAATTAACTCAGGGCGTAGACTTAAATATTTTAGGCTTGGGTATGGGCAAAATACTCCTATAGCTTGGATTTCTATATATGTATGTGTGTAGTACATATATGAGTTATATATATATATATATATATATATATATATATATATATATATATATATATATATATATATATTGTTGATACCAAATTTAGTCTGCTGACATGGCTCAATTAAGTGGAGACACGTGGCAATCTGCATGACAATAACAAACACATCGGAACAACCCCTTGACTTCGAGGAACTCATTTTCCCCCGACCAACTCAAATACTCCGAGCAGTAGGTACTCTCCGAGGAACTTTACTGCACCGAGCAACTCATGGATGCCGAGATACTTAGCCAGTCCGAGCAGCTTTGGCGGTCCGAGATGCATCTCGATTAGAGCATTTATTATCAGACAATTAAGAGGATTAAATGCGCATTAAATGTTGAATATTATCATACGGATGTATACACTTATTGAACAGCTATGTATTACCCATTCACATGTACAGCCTGATGGCTATAAATACATTGTATCATCCTCGTTGTAAGGGGATCGGAATTTCTTGAGATAAACCCTACTACGAGAATTCCCAAACAATCAATAATAGCACCAACAGTGGATGTAGGCCATTTGTTCAAGGCTGGACCACTTAAAAATCTATTGTCTTATTTATTTTTATCTGTGATTAAATAATTAGAGATAATCTAATTTTTTACATCAACAGATTGGCGCCGTCTGTGGAAAACGACTGTAATTTTCGTTTGCAGCAGAAACAATTTATCGCCAATGGCTGACAATCCTAAATCCAGCAATCGAAACGCTGGGAATCCCCCAAATCCATCTGCTCCTCCAAATATCCAAGATCTGACAGGAATCATGGACAGTTTGGCTCAAGGCCAGACAACCATGCAGGAAATAATGCGACAACTCATGCAAACTATCCAAGGTGGAGCATCAACCTATTCAGGACAACGAAGTGGTCAAAGAAATGCTCATTTACTTTCTTCACGCATTAGGCAAAGCGATTCATATCGCACTAATAAATCTGAAATTTTTTCTTATCAATCGGGTCGAACTTTGTCAGTACGAGCCACAGATACTGAACAACACATCACTCTCTCTCCGGAAAGGACCAGTGCACTAGAAAGATTGATTAGGGTCTCTCATTTTGATCGATTGGGCCCTAGGAAGAATAAAAGTCCTCCTAAGGCTGTGTCGAGAAACTTTCGACGACCATTTGATTTAACAGAGGGTTCTGCCCAATCACAACCAGCTGCTCGACAAGATAAATCCCAAGAAGCCACATCCACGCGATCAACTGCTCGAATTAACAGGCCCGAGGAAGTAAATGATGCGTGGAAATGCTCTATTCAGAGGCTGGAGGATAGATTAGGGGAAATGGCCAAGGCCAAGAATCCTCTACAAAGAACTTTTGTCCAAGGGACACCTTTTGTCCAAGCAATTATGGATTTTCCCACACCATCAAAGTTCAAAGCACCTGTCGTGACTCCTAAGTATGATGGAAAAACCAACCATGTCCTTCATATAGAGCAATACCAAGTTGCTGCCGACATCTATGATGTGCCCGATGAGATGAGATGCAGGGCATTCTCGGGAACTCTTACAGGATCTGCTCAAATATGGTACAATAATCTTCCTCGGGGTAAGATTTCAACTTTCTTTCAACTGGCCGAGCTCTTCATTGGAAACTTCTTTTTTGGAGCAAGACCTCTTAAATGAGTAGCACACTTGTTAAGTGTTAGACAAAAGGCAGGGGAGAGCACTAGGGATTATATAACTCATTTCAATAACGAGAAGCTCGAAGTTATTGATTACGAGAAAAACACAGCGATGACTGCCCTTATGAGTGGACTGTTGCCCAACAAGTTATATTACACTTTGGCTAAAGATCCACCCAGAACCATGTCAGAATTGATGGCAAAAGCAGCCAAGATCATGAATGCCGAGGAGGCTATGGCTGCAAAGAAGAATATGGATACCAAAGAAACCAAGGTGGAGGGTGATAAGGCCAAAAAGAAAGAGCATAAGAACAATGGTGGTGACAAGCACTCAAAAACAAAGCCATAATGGAAGGTATTGAAGAAATTTGAGAATTATACTCCTTTGAAGGTAGACATCAACCACGTTCTAGAAGAAATCAAGAACAGCGAGGAATTAAATTGGCCGGAAAAAATGAAGTCGGACCCTGACAAGAGGAATAAGGCCAAATATTGCGAGTTCCACAAAGATCATGGCCACATGACCAAAAATTGTATAGATCTTCAGAATGAGATCGAGGCACTCATTAGACGAGGAAAAATGACAAAGTATGTTGATCGCAGAAATGAAAGAAGAAACAACGACCGAGTAAGAGAGAGATCTAGATCTCCTCGTCGAGCAGAGGAGAACAAGAAAAGAGACCATGAAGATGATTCAGAAGACGACCCTGGTGATGCTGGGATTAGCACCACCAGATAAGGTGTTTTCAAGCTCAATCTAAGAACAACAATGGCAGTATAGTTACGTAAAAGGTAGGAGAATGAGATGAGGAAAAGAGGAGAGTGCACCAGAATATAAGTGGTTCAGCCTAAATTGGCCTACGTCCACTGTGTGTGTGAATAACCTCACTGTAATAAGGCACTGATGGCCATGGATACAATCTCTCAAGCTCTCTTTCTACTGTGTATCTGGACAGAGTTTCAGCTAGGGTTGTATATCCTGGATCCTTCACAAGGTAGAGGATGACCTCTATATATAGTACCTAGGGGGTGTAATGTACCCCCCATGCATGTAATGTGCATGTGTGTGGTTGCCTCACCAATATGGGAAAGCCATCTGTCACTGTCACATGTAGAGAATGATGATGCAATATTCTCCCCACGTGTGAGGAATAATCTTGTTATAACTGATTTGTGTCCACGTGTCCTCATCCAAATGTCAGCAGATGTTCGTCTATCGCACCTGGTGTATGTCCTCGGTCTGGGAGAGGCCGAGGTCGGTAAGTCCAGGTGCTCGTTCAGTTAGACGTGACCATGTAGGTCTCGACTTAATCCTGGCCGAGTTAATGGACAAGGTCGGCCTGAGGTTGAGCCGAGGTTGAGCTGGCGTGTTTGGAGCATCGACTAATGTCTTAATGAGGTTGCTGGTGGCTTTTTGCGAGCTCGGCCTATATTTGGCCGAGGTTGACATTCACAGGTGTACGAGAGTGCTGCTGATCCTCATGATGTATGTAATGTCCCTTAGAGAGGCTGTTGGTAGTGTCGGCCTGGGCCGACCTTGCTATGGCCGAGGGCTGATGTCGCATGCCCAAGGCTTATCCAGTGTCGGCCATAATCTCGACCAAGGTTGGTGTCTCTGACCCGAGGTCACACTTGGGCATATCAATCACCCCCATCCCTTAGTGACATGCGAAAGCAGGTGACTGTGGGGTTTGCACACCTCCGAGGCCTTTCCAATATGAACCAGTATTTGCTTGACACTTGTCGAGTGTTGAAGTTTGGCTTGCCTGGAAAGCGTGAGTTGTCATCCACCTTTGGTGCTCCCAAGGCAATGATGGGCCTTGGGAGTCGCGCCTGCATATTTAAAGGTTTTAAACCTTCCTTTTTCCCTCCATCCTCAATTCTTTCTTTTGCGCCATTGCACTCCAACAATTTTCTCTCACTAAAGCATTCTTCTTCGCGACTTCTCTGCAGAGGTCTTTGGTGGAGCTCTCTTGGGTTTTCTTCACTTTTCCTTGTCGTTTCATCTTTAGGTATCTTCTTCCCCTCATTTGCCTCCATTTTCTCTACTCTTTCCTTTCTATTTGAGTTTTCTGGCGAGTTTCTGGGTTTTTCTGTGAGTCCACCGTAGTTTGAAGGCGAACTGTTCTTGCTAGGTTTGGGTAATTTGATCTTTAGACTCCTTTATTTTATCAGCCAATCTTGTTTGTAGTTTAGGAAGTCTCCCCAAGTGTAGTGTCTACCTCTGATTCTCAGACTCCTGTACCAACTTCTTGAGGAGTTCCCCTCCCTTAGGGAGAAGACGTTAGAAAAAATCAGACAAATAGAAAGAGCACAGGAGGAGGCTCGTAGGTCACAAGAATTCCCTATTAGACCCATCTTCCCACCACCCCTGAAGGTGATCTATCCTGATCCCTCAGAGTCTTTCAACCAGGCAGAGGTTCCTGCCGACCCTATACCAATGTCTGAGTCTGAGTCTTCCACCTCAGACCCTATGTCTGTGGATTCCTTCCAAGAGGCCATGGACTTCTCAATTCGGGAAGATCAGGCCCCTGATCACGCTGAGGTCTCCAGCTGGGCCTCGTCTCATAACAACTCAAGCTCCTCAGCCTCCTCCTCAGAGGTTGAGATCGTCGAGCCGAGTGTGGCCATTCCACCACCACTTGACGCCATTCCTCTGTCGGCCTTTACTGGTGTCGAGTTTGCTCAGAGGTTCCCGGGTAACCCATCCACATCTGCTTCGGCCGACGTTGAGCTAGATGATGATGACGTTGAGAGTGATGTCGACGTCTCTGAGGCGGTCGAGATTGAGAGTACTATAACTGAGGTAGACCTCCTATGCTTCAGATATCTGTATTCCATTAGTCCCTTCATAAAGCTGAGGAGACCTCTGAGGGAAGAGAGGGCTTTTCACGGCCGAGACGGAGAAATATGCTTGTACGAGCAGATGTTCAAGTTGGGGTTTCATCTGCCCATCCACCCCATTATTAGATCTATCCTTGCTTATATCAATTTCTCCCCCTCTCAACTATCCCCTAATTCCTGGAGGGTCATAATAGGGGCCATAGTCTTATGGAAGACTATCCACCACTCAGACCTCCTAGTTAAGGTCTTCGTAGGTTTCTATGTCCCTTCATCAGCCAAAAATCATCCGAGATACTATCATTTTGTAGCTCAGAAGCCTGAAAAAAAGATGCTTCAAATAACACAAACTTCCAACCACAACTGGAAGCCACGTTACTTTTTTGCCTCTGGACCATGGGAATTTGGCCCATGTGCCCCCTCGTCCATTCTGGAGCTGAGGATGCCCCTTAGGTGGGGTAAGGTCACAATGTCTGCGAGGGCTGACCCTAGCTTGAGCCCATCAAACCTTCAGAAGGTGAAAGACCTTTAAGATCAGGGGGTACATGGTCTGTTCGTAAGGTTCGAACACTTGATGACCCCCATTACCTCTCTGAGACAGGTCTGGGTGGAAGTCCTCTTTCTGAGCTTGATAAGCGCTTATTATTTGAAGTTGAACCTCTGATTTTACTTATGTCTGATCTTTTAACTCGGATCTATTGATTTTCGCAAAGCTCCCGAAGGATATCTCAGACGAACTCTGGGAAATGGCTGCACCCAGCTTGACGAGACTTGCGAAGAAATCTGGACTTAATGCTCCTCCCCCAGCTCCCTCTGCCTTGAAGCCCCAAGCCACAAAGAATAGGGCTCCAGCTGATCATGCCCCTGAGGATCAGAGGCCGAAGAAAAAGAACGCTGATACTGCCATTACCATCAATTCAGCAAACACCCTGTCGGCTCGTCTAGAGCAGCTGAAGATAACTGACAGCATAGTCGTCCATAGTCTTCAGGCCCTAGATGCCTTCGGCTCTACAATGACCGAGGCCGATAAGCACTTATTCAGGTCGCTTGACACTCTTCTGTTGGTTGAGTTCGGCATTCACAGATCCATTCAGGTATGACCTCACTTTTCTTTCCAATTCCTAAGTGTAAACTCTGATTTGTCTTCAACTCATTCCTGATCACAAAATATGCAGGGCCTGGCAGCGATGCACCACCTCTCCAATTGGACTCTGAGGAAGTTGCCCCTCATCCAAAAGGGTCAATAGGCTAAGAAGGTCCAGAGTTCTTTGAATGCAGAAATCAACCGGCTGAATTCTAAGCTGGGTGAATCTGACAAAAAGGTGAAGGGGCTGGAGAAGGAGGTCTCTCGGCTTAACAAGGACCATGCTGCGGCTCTGAAGGCCAAGGATGATGTTCTGCAGAAGAAGGTCAGCTCGGCCGTGAAGGCAGCCCTAGACGACGCCTCAGAGGGTATCATAGCCAAATATAAAAGCTCTGACGAGTTTATGAGTTTCGGCTTTGAATACCTTGAAAGAGGTATCAAAGCCACTATCAAGTGGGCTGACGTCAAAGAGAGGGAGGCTGGTACTTTGAAAGCCTCTGACTTCATAGGCCTTGGCTTTGCTGATCCTCAGTTTGCCCAGGCCCTTCAGGAGGTTGAGGAGGAGGCTGCTGTGCCTGCCGAGACTGCAACGATGGACGACACTGAGGTTGGAGGGGTAGACGTTGCCGAGGTGACCAACGTTGTCCAGCCTAACCAAGCCGAAGATACTATCATTCCCCCCTCGAACCCTTAGAGAATTTCTGAGTATTTTGTAACCTATGACATTGTAATCCCTGCACATCTATAAGTTATTAATAAACATGGCTCTTACTTTTCCACTTTGTATCCTCTGAATGTGTTATTCCATGAATGTGTTATTCTTTGAAGAGGACCATCTTCTTTTGTTATATGTATATCATGATGTTTTTTATCTAAAGCTTATGCAATGGGATGTGTTTAAACCAAATTAGTAGTCTGAGCTCAGACCTCGTCACCATCGAATGGTGTTATGAAGGTCTGAGGTCATCACCTAAGACGTTATCCCCATAATTAATCTCACCAAATTAATGATGTTAAGGGTCTGAGGTCATCCAATTATGGTGTGTGACCTCAGACCTTGTCACCACTTAATGATGTTAAGGGTCTGAGGTCATCACCTAAGATGTTAGCCCTATTAACTAATCTCACCAAATTAATGATGTTAAGGGTCTAAGGTCATCTAATTATGGTGTGTGACCTCAGACCTTGTCACCACTTAATGATGTTAAGGGTCTGAGGTCATCACCTTAGATGTTAGACCTATTAACTAATCTCACCAAATTAATGATGTTAAGGGTCTGAGGTCATCCAATTATGGTGCCTGACCTCAGACCTTGTCACCACTTAATGATGTTAAGGGTCTGAGGTCATCACCTAAGATGTTAGCCCCATTAAGTAATCTCACCAAATTAATGATGTTAAGGGTCTGAGGTCATCACCAAAGATGTTAGCCCCATTAACTAATCTCACCAAATTAATGATGTTAAAGGTCTGAGGTCATCCAAGTATGATGTCTGACCTCAGACCTTGTCACCACTTAATGATGTTAAGGGTCTGAGGTCATCCAAGTATGATGTCTGACCTCAGACCTTGTCACCACTTAATGATGTTAAGGGTCTGAGGTCATCCCATTACGGTGTCTGATCTCAAACCTCATCACCACTGAATGGTGTTATGAGGGTCTGAGGTCATCACCTAAGATGTTGTCCCCATTAATGAATCTAACCAAATTAATGATGTTAAGGGTCTTAGGTCATCCATTATGGTGTCTGATGTCAGACCTCGTCACCATTGAATGGTGTTATGAGGGTCTGAGGTCATCAACTAAGATGTTGGCCCCATTAATTTCTGACAAGTGAAAAATGAAGCAAGGACCACCATAGGAACTGATCTTTTATTAATAATCTCTTCATGACAAGATGGTACAAATACATAACTTCATGCAACATCATATGTAATATTTCTTTAGGTGATCAGCATTCCATGGATTAGTGAAAAGTTCTCCTTCAAGATTTTCTAGCCTGTAAGTGCCAGGCACAACCTTTTTTGTCACTTTGTAGGGACCGTGCCAGTTTGGGTGGAGTTTGTTTGCTTTCTGTAAGGTCTTTTTTAGCACTAGGTCTCCCACTGCAAGGGGTCTTGACTTCACCCTCTGGTTATAGAATTTCGTTGCCTTCTGTTGGTAGGCTGCTTATCTGACCTCTGCGTCCTCCCTTCTTTCTTCGATAAGATATAGGTCTATCCTCCTCTCTTCCCCATTATTATCAAGGTTATAGGTCTGAATCCTATGACTTGGGAGCCCTACCTCCGTTGGTATGACGGCCTCTGAGCCATGTGCCAACATGAAAGAGGTTTCTCCTATTGGTGTCCTTGCCATGGTTCTGAAGGCCCATAACCCAACGTAGACCTCTTCAGTCCATCTTCCCTTCGCATCTTCTAACCTCTTCTTGATTCCATCCAGAATTGTTCTATTTGTGACCTCGGTCTGACCATTTACCTGAGGTCGGCCAGGAGATGAGAAGAATTGCTTTATTCCTACTCTTAGGCAATAATTTTCTAAAGAGGAGTTCTTGAACTGGGTCCCATTGTTCGAGATGAGAGTGTTTGGGAGGCCATATCTGCATATGATATTCCTCCAAATAAATTGTAAGGTCTTCTGCTCTATGATCGTTATCATCGGCTCTGCCTCCACCCACTTTGAAAAATAGTCGATGGCAACTATCAAGAATCTATAGTTGTTGGCAGCTCTTGGCAGGGGCCCTACTAAGTCAATTCCCCATACTGCAAATGGCCATGGAGAAGTGATTGATGTCATAGGCTAATGAGGCTGATGAGGGATGGCGGCAAACCTCTAGCATTTATCACATTTCCTCACGTAGGCTGCAGCGTCCTTGGATAGGGTTGGCCACCAGTACCCCTGGGTGACGATTCTTTTAGCCAAGGGTCTTCCCCCTATGTGGCTAGAGCAAGAACCCTCATGGACCTACTGTAAGACCTGAGGAACTTCTTTGGGGTGAACACATCTGAGGAGAGGTAGCAATAATACTTTCTTGTACAGGACGTCTCCTATTACCGAGAACTTGGCAGCCTTATATCTAAATTTCCGCCTTTCTAGCTTGGATTCAGGTAGCTCTCCCTCTCTGATATATTTGAAGAGGGGGTCCATCCATGAGTCTCCTAAGTTCAAATTGTGACAAGGGTTATATAACTCTTCTTGCTCAATGGCTGCCTTCCCCAAGACCTCGATTGGAATGGTCTTTCTAACATCTGTCTTCGTTGCCGAGGCCAACCTCGCCAATGCATCTGCGTGGCTATTACTTTGTCGAGGCACTCTCTTCAGTCTTGCATCTTCAAAATGTTCTAACATTGTTTTCACCCTTTTTAGGTATTTGGCCATCCTTTCATCTCTGGCCTCATAGATTCCCAATACTTGATTGACAACTAACCGCGAGTCGCTGTGGAGTAGGAGTCACTTTACGCGAAGAGTCTTTGCCAATGATAGACCTGTTATCATGGCCTCATACTCGGACTCATTATTAGAAGCTCGGAAGTTGAATCTCAAAGCGTATTCAATGTTGGCACCATCTAGAGCTGAGAGTATCAACCCCACACCGCTTCCATTGTCACAAGAAGAGCCATCAATGAAGAGGCTCCAAATATCTGTACCTGATGAGAAGACCCCCTCTGTCATGACTCCTTTTTTGAAGAGGTACCTATCTTCCTCGTTTTTCGCAACTTGGTTCCTGATCCCGTTGGATGCGATCTCTTCCTTTTCCTGGAAGATGTTTGGTGTCGTCTCTTCCGAATTTCAGAAGACACCACTGTTTTTAACACCCTCTAGGCCATTCTCTGCCTCAGCCTCTTCCCATATAAACTTAGCGACAAAGTCTGCGAGGGCTTGCCCCTTGATGGCAGTCCTAGGTTAGTAGGTAAGATCGTACTCCCCCAATTCAATGGCCCATGTCATCAATCGTCTGGACTTCTCAGGTTTATGTAGGACCTGTCTTAGTGGGGAGTCAATGAGGACAACCATGGAGTGGGCCTGGAAGTAAGGCTTCATCTTTCTCGAGGCATGTATCAAGGCGTAAGCTATCTTCTCCATACGAGGGTAATTCTATTCGGCCCCTTGAAGGGCCTTACTGTTTAAATATACAGGCCTTCGGATTCCAGCGTCTTCCCATATTATGGTTGCACTGATGGCTGATTCAGAGACTCCCAGATACACGTACAGTTTCTCTTCTGCTAGAGGCCGAGACAGCAATAAGGGAGACCCTAAATAAGACTTGAGCTGGTTGAAGGCTTTTTCGCACTCTTCGTCCCATTGGAAGGACTTTCTTGGCACCTTAAAGAACGAAAGGCACTTGTCTTTTGCCCTAGAAACAAACCTGTTAAGGGCAGACACTCTTCCCGTAAGTCTTTGAACATCTTTGATACTCCTCGGTGTCTTCATGTCAAGTAAAGCCTTAATTTTTTTCAGGGTTTGCTTCAATCCCTCTCTGGTTGACAATAAATCCTAGTAACTTCCCAGCTCCTACTCCGAAGACACACTTCGCGGGGTTGAGTTTCATTCTGTATGAGTTCATAATGTCGAAGGTCTTCTCGAGATCCGTTACATGAGTGTTAGCCTTTAAGCTCTTTGTTAGCATATCATCTACATACACCTCCATAGTCTTACCTATTTTCTCTTCGAACATCTTATTAACAAGACGTTGGTATGTCGCCCCTGCATTTTTCAGGCCGAAGGGCGTTACTTTGTAGCAGTACGTCCCTTTGTCGGTAATGAAGGTCGTCTTTTCCGAGTCTTCCGCATCCATGAAGATCTGGTTGTAGCCTGAATACGCGTCCAACAAGCTCATGAGCTCATGTCCCGCCGTAGCATCCACCATCTAATCTATCAGAGGTAAGGGATAGCTGTCTTTTGGACAAGATCTGCTCAGGTCAGTGAAATCAACACACATTCTCCACTTCCCATTGGCCTTGGGCACGATGACTGCATTTGACAACCATTCCGGATATGTGACTTCTCTTATAAACTCAGCCTCTTTTAACTTTTTGACCTCTTTCCCGGATGACGTTGTACTTCTCCCTGGAATAGACTCTTCCTCTCTGTTTGATTGGCCTGGCATCTTTGGTCACGTTGAGCCTGTGACTCATAACTTCAGGGTCGATGTCGGGCATGTCTGCGTGACTCCATGCGAAGACACTCTGTCTCCTCCTAAGGAAGTTTATCAGCTCTTCCTTGATTTCTCCCTTTCGAACTTTATCGACCTGAACGGTTTTTTTCGGCTCGTCCTCATTGAGGACGATGGATTCTACCTCTTCCGCGGCCTCTCCCTTCTTCAACTTTGTTTCATCTCTTGGATCAAGCGTATCGATGCTATAAGTGGTGGTTTCCCTCTTATGGGCTTCTATCTCTTCGACCGAGTTGAAGTAACATTCTCGCGATGTGGTCTGGTCACCTTGCACTTCCCCTACCCCATAAGGAGCTGGGAATTTTAGCATCTGATGAACCGTCGACGGCACAGCTTCAAACTCTTTAAGGGACACCCTTCCTATGATGAGGTTATAGGCCGAAAACACGTTCTCGTCCATGATGAAAAAATTTATCTTCTTGGTCAGCCTCTTAGGCCACTCATCACCCATCCGTACGTCCATCTCATACATGACCAAGGGGTGGACCTTTTCGCCACTAAAGCCTATCAATGGGTGATGATAGGGTACCAGCCTTGCTCTGCTAAGACCTAGGCTCTTGAAGCAAGGCCAGAACATCACGTCCGTCGTGTTCCCCCCGTCTATGAGGATCCTCTGCACCTCGCACCCATGTACCCTTGTTGTTATGACCAGAGGGTCATCATGGGGGGCTAAGATACCCTTGAAGTCGAGTCTGGAGAATCCAACAACGAGGGTGTCCATGTCTACTTTCTTCCCCTTCTGCACTGTATCGGAAGACGTTAGATTCATAACTTCAAGCTTGGCCACTGACCTAGACTCTGCTACGTGAGCCTTCCTATCAGCTACTTCAGAGCCACCTCCTGCAAATCCTCCATATATGGTGTCAACACCATACGAGATCGTACCGACCCTCTTCACCGGGGTGTTATCATCTTTCGGCGGAAGATCCAGATCGTCTTCATCATCACCTTCTGACTCATCGTCTCTTCTGTCCTGGACATTTTCACGGCATCTGTCATTTCTCCTTTTCTTAGGGTCATCTCTTCCACCCTTAGGAGCTTTACCATCCACATACTTCCTCAACTTTCCAAATTTTAGCATCTTTTCAATCTCATCCTTCAGGGCGAAGCATCTGTCCGTGACATGGCTATGATCCTGGTGGAACTCGCACCATAGGTTTTTGTTCCTCTTATGTGGTGGGGCTTTCAGTTTCTCTGGCCATCTCAGAGTCCTGTCATTCTTAATCTCATTGAGGATGTGCTCACAGCTTACAGTCAGAGGAGTATAGTGAGCGAACTTGTCATCACCCGACCTCTTCTTCCCATCTTTCTTGCTTTGGGACTTTCCACTTCCACCGCGGTTCTCATCCTCATACTTGGCGACCATTGCCTCTTCCGCATTCATTACTTTCCCTGTGGTTGCCAGGAGCTCCGCCATAGACCTAGGGGGTCTTCCGTAAGCTTCCACAATAGCTTCCCCTTCTGAAGACCTCCTATAAGGGTGGCCATGTCTATGTTCTCTTCATAATCTTCGACCTCCAACTTCTCTTTGTTTAATCTCGCTATGTAGTCTCTTAGGCTCTCATCCTTGTCCTGCTTAACATACAGCAGGTGGGTAGTCTTCTTTTGAGAGCTCACCCCAAAGCAAAAGTTGTGGATGAATCGTTCATCCAAGCCTTTGAAGTTCTTAATTGAGTTCTTCGGAAGGGAGGTGCACCAACTGTGCGCTGCCCCTGTTAAGGTCCCAGAGAAGGCCCTACACTTCATCTCATCGTGTATCGAGTAGATGTCTGCTGCCGACTGGTACATCTCGATATGATGTACAGGGTTAGTGCCTCCATCATACTTGGGAGACACTGTAGGAGGCTTGAACTTAGCTGGGGTTGGGAAGCCCATTATCCTAGCCACAAATGGAGAGCCCTCTGAGTAACCCCTTTGTAATGGGTTCCTGCTTTTAATGAGGTCTCCTATCTTCTCCTCAAGGCGCTGGATAGAGTCATTCCACGGTCTTCTGCCATCGACCTGGCCGAGGTTGTCCCCAGCCACCTCCATGGGATGGACTGAGGGTTCCCCGTCCGTGGCACGTCGATTGTTGACCTCTTCCTGTTCCCTGCCTCTTCTTTCACAGTGTCGGCCTTGATCTAGCCGACCCTGCCTGTTCCCTCTCTGAGAGCCTACTGCGCTCCTTGATCTCGACAATCTCTGTCTTAGGTCATTCACCGGGCCAAATCTCTCAAAGGCCGACCCTCTGCTCAACCTATCAAAGGCTGACCCTCTTTGTTGGGCCTCTTCACCTCTTCGGTCGACAAACCCTTGACTTTGCCGAAGAGGTCGTATAGTGTTATTTGACACCTCATACGGCTCCCAGCAGTCTTTCGGGGCTTCTTCCACCTCTAGATCATCATACCTGTCCTCTGGGAAAGGGTTTCCCTGCCTCCCCAAGCACAAGCGCCTAGAGTCAGCAACGTCCCTTCTCCTCTTGGGTGCAGGCTGGTCCTTCATTGGTGCCAGGGGTGGTCCCCTAGCGTCAGGATAAGGCTGAACAGCCGCCGGAGTGATCATATCCGGTGAGACTCCAGGTGGCCTCATCATAGTTTGGCTGAGCTGTGTAAATTGCTCCTGCATAGCTTGTTATAATGCAGCCAAAGATCTCAAGGCTACAGCTACCTCCGCCATTTAGGATTGGGGCGGCACCTGACTGGAACTAGGCCCTCCACCCCCAGGTGGCGAAAATGGCGGTGGTAATTCTGGTGCCATATGTTAACACTATAGATCTTGAGTAACAGATGAGATTAGTACCTCAAAGGACCACTTTCAATGGTGAAGCAGCTCCACGCAAGGGGCGGTGCTTGGTTCACCACCAGAGTCTCCAGTGAGGTCAAGCTGAAGAAGAGGAAGAGATAGCTTCTTTTCTCTTCCCACAAACGGTGCCAAAATGATGATGCTGGGATTAGCACCACCAGGTAAGGTGTTTTCAAGCTCAATCTAAAAACAACAATGGCAGCATAGTTACGTAAAAGGTAGGAGAATGAGATGAGGAAAAGAGGAGAGTGCACCAGAATATAAGTGGTTCAGCCTAAATTGGACTACGTCCACTGTGTGTGTGAATAACCTCACTGTAATAAGGCACTGATGGACATGGATACAATCTCTCAATCTCTCTCTCTCTACTGTGTATCTGGACAGAGTTTCAGCTAGGGTTGTATATCCTGGATCCTTCACAAGGTAGAGGATGACCTCTATATATAGTACCTAGGGGGTGTAATGTACCCCCCATGCATGTAATGTGCATGTGTGTGGTTGCCTCACCAATATGGGAAAGCCATCTGTCACTGTCACATGTAGAGAATGATGATGCAATATTCTTCCCACGTGTGCGGAATAATCTTGTTATAACTGATTTGTGTCCACGTGTCCTCATCCAAATGTCAGCAGATGCTCGGCTATCGCACCTAGTGTATGACCTTGGCCTAGGAGAGGCCGCGATCGATAAGTCCAGGTGCTCGTTTAGTTCGAAGTGACCATATAGGTCTCGACTTAATCCTGGCCGAGTCAATGGAAAAGGTCGGCCTGAGGTTGAGCCGAGGTTCAGCTGGCGTGTTTGGAGCATCGACTAATGTCTTAATGAGGTTGCTGGTGGCTTCTTGCGAGCTCGACCTATATCTGGCCGAGGTTACCATTCGAGGTGTACGAGAGTGCTGCTGATCCTCATGATGTATGCAATGTCCCTTGGAGAGGCTTTTGGTAGTGTCGGCCTGGGCCGACCTTGCTATGGCCGAGGGCTGATGTCGCATGCCCAAGGCTTATCCAGTGTCGACCATAATCTCGGTCGAGGTTGGTGTCTCCGAGCCGAGGTCACACTTGGTCATATCAATGCAGGAGGTGGAGACCTTACTGTAGAAAGAAAAGCTTACCTCAATGAGGCTCAAGCCTGTTCATATATCCAACGAATAAATTTGGCATGATCGCCCGAGGAAGGTCAACAAAGAAAAACTGGTCATCGGTTTCTCAAAAAATGATCTCGTAGGTGTGATGTATCCTCATGATGATCCATTGGTAATCAAAATGAGAATGAAGGAAGTGATGATCTCGAGAGTACTGGTTGATAATGGTAACTCGACTGATATTATGTTCTACTCGTGCTTCGACAGCCTAAATCTAAAGTTGTCTTAGTTGGAGCCTTATCACAGATGTCTCCTCGGTTTTGCTGGCGAGAAAGTTTTTCCACTTGGGACGATCAAGTTGGATATGTTTATTGGTACATGTCCTACTTGTCGAACCGAAAGAGTACGCTTCTTCGTGATGGATAAGAATGTTCAATCAACATACAATATCATCATAGGAAGGGTAGGATTGAAGAAGTTCGAAGCAGTACCATCTACGGTACATCGATGCCTAAAATTTATAACCAATTTTGGAGTAGGAGTTGTGAAGGGTGATCAAAAAGTAGCTCGGGAATGCTACTATTCATCTTCCGAGCAGGAGGAACTGGAAGAATCTAGGAAAAAGACTACTACCTATGAGGTGGATAAGGGTGCAGAAATTAAAACATTGGATCCTAGAGACGAGTCGCAACTCGTGAAAGGTCAGGTGGTAGAATCTACTAAAAACATCATTCTGGACGACGAGCACCCTGAACGAACAACTCAGATAGGTTCGTCGTTAGATGCCTCATTAAAACAGGAGTTGATAGTTTTCTTAAAAAGCAAAAAACAAACTTTTGCTTGGAGTCATGAAGATATGCCCGGAATAGACCCAAATTTCTTATGTCACGAGCTCAATGTGAATAAGGAGATCAAGCCAGTGAAGCAGAGAAGAAGAGTGTTCAGCCCCGAGAAGAACCAAGCTATACATGAGGAGGTCGAGAAGCTCCAAAAATCTTGCTTTATTGAAGATGTTAAGTATCTAGACTGGTTAGCAAATGTGGTGATGGTGAAAAAGAAGAACAACAAATGGAGGATGTGTGTAGACTTCACTGACCTTAACAAGGCAAGTCCAAAGGATCATTTTCCCTTGCCTCGAATTGATCAAATAGTGGATGCTACCTCGGGACACGAGCTGCTGAGCTTCATGGATGCTTATTCTGGTTACAATCAGATTAAAATGAAACCTGAAGACAGGGAGAGTACTTCTTTCATTACCCCTAGGGGAACTTATTGTTATAATGTTATGCCTATTGGTTTGAAAAATGCAGGTGCGATATATCAGCGACTGATGAAAAAGGTGTTTGCAGAACAAATCAGTTGCAATATGGAAGTCTATCTTGATGATATGCTGACAAAGAGAAAGAAAGCTGCTAACCATCTAGTTGATTTAGGCCAGACCTTTGATCAATTAGATAAATATCAAATGAAGCTGAACCCGACCAAGTGCATATTTGGAGTACGAGAAGGCATGTTTCTCGGGTATATTGTCAATCAACGAGGCATTGAAGCAAACCCTGAAAAGATCAAAGCCCTATTAGGGCTGCGATCTCCAGCGACGAAGAAGGAAGTACAAAGTCTTACAGGGCGAGTCGCAGAACTTAACAGATTTCTATCGCGAGCAACTGATAAATGCCTCCCATTCTTCAAAACGCTTCGAAAGATTTTTGAATGGAATGAAGAATGCGAGAAAGCTTTTCAAGAGTTTAAAAAATATTTGGGAGCACCTCCACTGTTGTCCAGACAGTGATGGGAGAAAGGTTGTACTTGTATCTGGCAGTTTCGGAAAATGAAGTTAGCTCGGCATTAATAAGAGTAGAGGATGGAGTACAAAAACCAATTTATTATGCTAGTAAGGCCTTCCGAGGAGCAGAGATCATATATCCAAAGCTGGAAAAGTTGGCACTGGCGATGATCGAAGCAAGTACAAGAATGAAGCCATATTTCCAGGCTCATACCATAGTCGTATATACCGATATTCCATTTAGGCAAGCTCTTCACAAACCATAAAAATCAGGTAGATTGATGTATTGGGCAATAGAACTCGGTGAATATGATATAATTTATGAGCCTAGATCGTCACTGAAAGGGCAAGAAATAACAGATTTTATAGCAGAGTTCACTTATCCGGATACCCCCGAGGAGCAAAAGCTGAGCACCGACCAACCTGTGGATGTTACAGGATCATCAAATTTAAACTCCGATCAACTTAAGCTGGTCGGAGAGCAAGAAGAGAAGGTCTACAAGCAGCGAGGTGTGGTAGAAATGGAGATAAAGGAGCAACAAATATTCCATCGAGGAATTTTGTCCAATAAGAAGTTTGAGGATGAAATACCTGTATGGAACCTATAAATGGATGGCTCATCATGCACCTCGGTTAGTGGAGTTGGGATTGTATTGAAAAGTCCAGAAGAGATCGATATAGAATTTGCTCTGCGTTTTCAATTTCAAGATTCTAATAATGAGGCCGAATATGAAGCGATGATTGTAGGTCTTAGTCTGGCAAAAATCATGAAGACAGAGCAGGTAATCGTATGCAGTGACTCACAGTTGATTGTAAACCAAATGCTTGGTGTGTATACAACAAAAGGATAGTTGATGATTTAATACCATGCAAAGGCAATGGAATTGGTATCGGAATTTATTACTGTTTAACTGGTCAGAATACCAAGAATGGAGAATGCAAGAGCAGACGCTTTAGCTCGATTAGCATCGGCTACTCATACCGAGCTACGAAGAATAATCTTGATTGAAGATCTAGCTGGTCGGAGCATAGAAGAAGATCTGGCGATGAATTTTATTACCCTTGATTTAGGGCCATCTTGGATGGATCCTATCAGGGCATATATTGATGAGGGAGAATTACCGATTGACAAACTCACAGCCAAGAAATTGAAGTTTAAATCTGCTCGTTATGTACTAACTAATGGTATTCTATACAAACGAGGAATCATAGCAGGCTTGCAGAGGTGTGTACATCCAGCCGAGGTGAAGGATTTGATTAAAGAAGTCCATGAAGGGTCTTGTGGAGCCCATGTAGCAGGTCGGACACTTCTGTAAAGAATAATGATGCAAGGATACTACTGGCCAACGATGAGGGTTGATTGTATAGCCTATTCCAAGAAATGTGACAAATGTCAGCGCTTCTCCTCCATCCGAAGAACTCCCCAAGCATTATCGACACCCATTACTTCCCCTTGGCCATTTTCCATGTGGGGAATTGACTTGGTCGGGCCACTTCCAACAACTAGAGGAAGATTTAAATATCTCGTCATTGTAGTTGATTATTTTACTAAGTGGGTAGAAGACGAGCCTCTTGTCGGCATGACATACGAAAAGGTGTACCAATTTATTTGGAAAAATATCATTTGTAGATATGGTCTTCCCCATGCATTCATCACCGACCATGGAACACAATTTGACAACGAGGAGTTCGCTGCCTATTGTCATCAGTTAAATATCTTGAAGATCCACTCGGCACTAGGCCATCCCCAAAGCAATGGACAAACTGAAGTGACAAACAGAACGTTGCTAAATGGCTTGAAGAAAAGACTGAATGACGCGAAAGCAAACTGGATTAACGAACTGCATTTTGTGTTGTGGGCTTATCGTACTACTCCCCGAGAAGCAACAGGAGAATATCCATATATGCTAGCATTTGGAAGTGAAGATGTTATACCTGCCGAGTTGGGTCTTCCAACACACTGAGTACTGAATTTCAATTCCCCTGTCAGCGATTTAATGAGAAAGTTAGATTTGGACATGCTCAAAGAAGTTAGAGAAGAAGCATCTATCAGGAATGCTGCTTACCAGCAATGAACATCTTTGTTCTATAACAAGAGAGTGAAGAAGTGCGACTTGAAAGAAGGAGACTATGTGCTAAAGAAAGTGATTCAAAAGAACAACAAACAGGAAGGGAAATGGCACGGACCTTACCGAGTTACAGAAGTTGTTCGACCAGGAACCTACAGAATAGAAACTTTAGAGGGGGAGGAGTTTAAGAATGCATGGAATGCAGAACACCTGCGCAAATATTATCAGTAATGTAAACTCTCATGTAATGCAGTTTCATCAGTATGAATAAAATGTGAATATTCTACCCAATTCTCTCATTTTATTTCGCGGAATACTAGTTCTACACACTACTCAGCAAAATCCACCAACTCCGGTTGGTCGGGAATAAAAAATATTTCCCAAAAGTGCCAACTCCGGTTAGTTGGGAAGAAAATCCACCAACTCCGGTTGGTCGGGAATAAAAAATATTTCCCAAAAGTGTTAACTCCGGTTGGTTGGGAAGAAAATCCACCAACTCCGGTTGGTCGGGAATAAAAAATATTTCCCAAAAGTGCCAACTCCGGTTGGTTGGGAATAAAATCCACCAACTCCGATTGGTCGGGAATAAAAAATATTTCCCAAAAGTGCCAACTCCGGTTGGTTGGGAATAAAATCCACCAACTCCGGTTGGTCGGGAATAAAAAATATTTCCCAAAAGTGCCAACTCCGATTGGTTGGGAAGAAAATCCACCAACTCCGGTTGGTCGGGAATAAAAAATATTTCCCAAAAGTGCCAACTCCGGTTGGTCGGGAATAAGAAGCTGCCAACTACAGTTGGTCGGGAACATTTTTTAAACAAAGCATGAGTATGTAATTAAGCAAAAATTTTTATACTCGTAACATTTTAAATTACCACAAAGCTGGTCGAGAAACAAAATATCATCAATTTTGATTAGTCGTCAAATGATTACAACAAATTCAGGATAATCGACAATAAGTTTTAACCAGTTTTAGTTGCTCGGCAAATAACGCAATGTTGTTATCTTTTTAAGAGATATACATATACATATGTAAAGTGTTTTACAAAATATCTACAAGACAATGTCAATCAAGATTTCAAAGAAAAATAGAAGTTTTTCATTAAATCCAAAACAAAGTACATTGAGAATAAAATACATAAAAATATTACATCAAGATTCCTATTCTATTGGTTTCTTCTCCTCTTCCTTTGAAATAAGTTCTTCACCAGTAGGAGGATCGTCTAAGGCATAAGGGGAGTTAATGAAATTAATGTTTTTGAGCATCCTGATGTTCATCACAGATGGTCGATCGAGTAGGTTCTCGGGGAGAGATATCTCAACATTGGAATGGAGACTGTAATCGCCAAGATATTTGGAAATCAAACACTGAGGGATTGCCCGAGCAGGGATCCAGCTCATGTTGAGTTTGAATGGTGGCACTGGCAGGTCGAGCAAACCAGGATTATGGTAATCCCACAAGTAGTGACCCTGTTCCAATTGCAATACACCTAAGGCATTCAACCACCCATGTTTGTAACCCTCATTATTCGCATTTTGGATCCGATCATCCAAATGGTAGAGAGCCTCATTGTAGCCATCCATCCAGAATTCTTTGGGCTGCTTGTGGAATTGATAAGTTAGCCTTTCCAACTGCTCGTGAAGATTTTTTATAAAGAGTTCTTTATTCTCCAAAGCAGACTTTTGATCAGAGAGCTGCTCGTCCATATTCATGATTTTCTTAGACATCTCGGCCAATGCCTGGTTCTTTGCCATCAATTGGAAGGCTTGGTTCTCGAGAGCCGATTGAGTTCTTTGTTCCTCGACAGGAATCCGAAGAGCTCTTGCTCATCCCCAAGCAGAGGTAGAAGGACCAGCTATCTTCAAGGTTTCCAATTCGTCCCTTAGATTAGCATTTTCAACCTCCAAGAAAGAGAACCCCTCGTCGTTCATAGGGACCAAAAAGTTTGAGGAAGAGGTTGCAGATTTCAACTGAGATACTTATCTTTGCAAGTTATTATATTCCTGCTCTAACAACTCAGCTATCTGCCTGTGCTCTTCGACCTCGGCCTTCAAAGTCCTCTCCCGCACATTTTAAGCAGCGAACAACTTATCATGCCCCTTATCAACACTGAGTTGTTGATACTTCTTCTCGTATCCCTCGTGCAAAAGGGTTGTAAATTCCTTATATTATTGTTGAAGCTCTTCAAGAGTGCCCTGGAGGTCTTCAATCATTTCATAATACGCTACATTGTTAGCCACTGCACGGTCGAGCAGGCACTTTAAATACTGGTAGGCTTCAATTTCTTGTTCTGAAGCATTTAGACCGAGTATATCAACGATTTGAGTATCAGTCAAATCTGTATGGTCAGCCTTGAAATATTCCTTGCACTGTCTCATCAATTTTGTATCATGAGCAGATAACAATTCCATCCTGGCCATAAACTAGTAAAAAGAAGAGATAACAAGAATAAATAAGGAGCAAGAGGAAGAGAGACAACAGTATGAATAGGCAAAACTTCAAATTTTATTACATCATAAAAGATAAGTACATATATCAGAGTTACAATTGGCAAAAATAAACAGAGAGAAAAATACAAACAACTCTACACCTTTTCGTTGTCTCCCAAAACTTTCTCGGGAGGCTAGGACGAGGAGGTATGCTGCTCAGATGGTACAGATGGTTGCTCGATGGGTACTGAAGGCTACTCGGTCGAAGTAATGGATGGTTGAAGTTGTTCGCAGGAAGGCTGGACAACTGGGGGATGAAGAATTTGATCTCCGATCACCATGGAGGATTCCTCAGAGGCAGCTTCGTCATCTTCTTCTTCTTCAGCAGTTGGAGGGGGGCCAGGGATGTGTCGCTGAAACATATCAGAATTTTCATCAACTTTCATCTCTTGTAGAGTAGCGACCCAGCCATCCCTAAAGTACTTGAGGCTACCATATTCCACTTGTGACATCATGGCAGCCAGACCCTTATTCCACCCCTTATCCCAGCCAGCACTGAAGGACTTTTTTACAGCCAACTTCCTCTTCGCCTTGTCCGAGGAAAGATTCTCGAAAAGCAGATCCCCGGCAGCCTTTAATTTATTCTCCATTTCTTCCTTCTGATGACCTACTTCACGATGCTTGTTTAGCTCTTCCTCAGTAACCTTGAGCTTACCTTCAAGCTCCCCAACATTTTGGAGCTTCCCTTAAAGCTCTTTATTCTTACTTTCGAATTCTTTTATTTTCTTCTCCAATCCCTTGGAGATTTCAACAGCTTGATTCCTCTCATGCTCGGTCGAATTGAGCTGCTTCTCCCAGGCAGCTTTATCATCAACATACTTCTGACGAGAATCTTTCAGAGACTGCGTCAGACCCACCAAAGCTTCCTCTACACCTGACGAGGAACTTGAAGCTTTAATAGCTTCATCTTCCTTCAAAATTGTATTAAAATAGGTTACCAACTGGGAAAAGAAAACAATAGCAAGTTAGTGCAAAAATATAACAGTGGAAATATGAAAGTTTAGGACAGTAATACTTACAGAAGAAATATGACGAGCAACTAATGTGGTAACCATATCCCGAGAAAGATTTAATTCAATACCTTCGATCTCGGGAATGATCCAAGACTTTACCAAGCTTATGGCAGAGCTCGGGGTAACAAAAGTGGGAACACCACTTCTAGTAGTCGGGGGCTAAGCGATGGATTCAGCCAAATTGACCGAGGAGATCTTCTTCAGCCTCCTCAGAGGAGCATCGACGGTCTCGACCAAGGAGGTAGTCTTAGTCGGGGATATGACTATAACCTCGCTTGGAGCAGCGACCTTGCTCGGAGCCACTGGGGGCTTCTCGGCAACCTTCACAGGAGGAGCAGCCGAAGGAGATGCATCGATTTTTCTTGTCCCTTCTTCTGGTACGTCATGTTTTCTTTTCTTTGCCTCTCCAGCAATAGAGGCAGATTTCTCGAAGAGGGCAGGAGCTCTTCTTATCTTCATTCTTTCACTCAGACGAATATGTGACTCAGGTGAAGAACTTGAAGAAGATGGTACTAGTTCTACGTCACTTATCACAGGACGAGCAGTAAAAGACGAGGTGTAACTCTTATACTGCAGCAAATATGAAGCTGATCTGATATGCTCGTCAGCAACAGTCTGATGCAAACCCCAAATAAGTTTTAGATGCTTTAAATTAACTTATGTCTCTTTTGGAGACTTTCTCTTGCTGTCAACTGCAAATAAATCAAAATTAAAATATTAGTGACACATTTTATCAAACACAAAGGAAGCATAATTTTGAAAATAAAATAAAATAAAAACAACCTATCCCATTGCCATAGGGAGGGCATCTAGGACCCTGGTACACATCATTTCCAGTTAGTGGAGGGTGTTGCCAATTTTTCATAACAACACCGTGCTCGAAGTAATCCCTATTGGCATCTGGGAGATTAACTACCAGAGATCTATTTAAAAACCTAGTTTTTAAATAAAAAGTGTTGTCACCAACAGCCCATCTATAACAAAACATAATTTCTGGAATTCTTATACGAGTTCCATGAATCTGATTTAATCTATGAACTCCATTAACTATTCTCCATGTGTTGGGGGCTATTTTTGCAGAAACCACGTCAAAATAGTGACAGAACTCCAGACACAAAGGGTTTGGGGGAAAAGAAAAGACACATTCAGCAACAAAGAGACTGGGGAACCAATGTCCCTCAGCCAAACGAAAATAATCTGAAGGCTCAGAAAGTTCTTCCAAAATAACCTATGAAGGAATAGAGAAATCAGAACGAAACTTATCAAGCGACTCAACAAGGTAAACCATGGAGAATAAAGTAAATAAAAAATAAGGAAGAAGATCTTACAAGAAAAGGATGGATCTGTTGACAACGAACGATGAAAGGGATGAACGCACAAGAGAGAGAGAAAATGGAAAACTCAAAGATACAGATTTGAAAAAGTAAAAGAAGATATGATTTTCTGCAACGCTTAAATACCTTACCTTGGGAAAAGATGAAAATAATGATTATAAAGGGAGACATTTACGCTATCGGCGGCTAAAAGGACAAAAAGGGTGCGAATATCGAAGCAGTTAGAAAAATTCGAAAAGTCTGATTCTGTGAATTCAAAAAGAAAAATAAATTGCAAAGAAAACACTCCTAAGATTCAGGATGACCATTTAATCCTGCCATATTTCGAGAAGAATGTTCCACACTCCTAATTCTCGAATTGTGAAACATTGAGGGCTTCTGTTGATACCAAATTTAGTCTGCTGACATGGCTTAATTAAGTGGAGACACGTGGCAATCTGCATGGAAATAACAAACACATCAAAACAACCCCTTGACTTCGAGGAACTCATTTTCCCCGACCAACTCAAATACTCCGAGCAGTAGGTACTATTCGAGGAAATTTAATGCACCGAGCAACTCATGGATGCCGAGATACTTAGCCGGTCAGACCAGCTTTGGCGATCCGAGATGCATCTCGATCAGAGCATTTATTATCAGACAATTAAGAGGATTAAATGCGCATTAAATGTTGAATATTATCATACTGATGTATACGCTTGTTGAACAGCTATGTATTACCCATTCAGATGTACAGCCTGATGGCTATAAATACATTGTATCATCCTCATTATAAGGGGATTGAAATTTCTTGAGATAAACCCTACTTCGAGAATTCCCAAACAATCAATAATAGCACCAACAGTGGACGTAGGCCATTTGTTCAAGGCTGAACCACTTAAAAATCTCTTGTCATATTTATTTTTATCTGTGATTAAATAATTAGAGATAATCTAATTTTTTACATCAACATATATATATATATATATATATATATATATATATATATATATATATATATATATATATATATATATATATATATATATATATATATATATTTGTGTGAATAGTATATATAGTAAAGCCATATCAATAAATGCTATCATAGGAGGTTGCGTGATGTGGGTGAATCCCTTGGCTTGAGGAGCAGGGTGAATATAGTCCACAGGCCATAGCATTCAGGTTTAGGAGTGAGATGAATGGTTCCTAATTCGAATTCATTGTCGTGGGAAAGTATGGCCTCCTCCACATTGATTGTATGTTTTGTTCTGAAACGGGGAGCTAACCGTATCAAGGTTTCGGGTGGATGAGAATACCCAGTTAAGATATCATTTAGAGAATACCCGATGAGTGCCTACTCTGGGGAATAGTTATATACATATCTATAGCATATACATGTGGATGTTGTAGTATGATTTCGTATATATATGGTATATAAGTATATACGGGTTAACACATAATGAGAATCGTATTAATTATATAACTCGTGAAACGGTTATATGGTATTAAATGGAAGATGATGTCTTTGTAAGTTAATGTGAATAATAACTTAATAACTAAAATACTATACTCACTTAGGGTGTATTAGTGGGGTAATTAGTATCGTATTTGAGAAAGTTTAGTTACGAGGGAAGTGGATAGGAACATTAGGTTTAATCCGTTAGGCGTGCACATTAGTTGAGTTATGAGGTAAACTCAAGGGAGTACTCGACACTAATTTAAATATGAAGAGCATTTGCATATTTACTTCTTCAATTTAAATTCACTTGCTAAATATTTTTTAATGTCTTGGTTTCTAACCCCTGCTATAAAATCTTTTCAAAAACATTTTTGGTGTCCTCCCACAAGGGCGACAGACTTGACTCCTTCCTACAGGGTACGTGGTTGCAGCTATGTGGAGTGTTGTGGTTCCTTTGATGTAGTCGTTTATCTCATTATATCTTAGATAGGGATCTTGTCAGTTGTAGTTTTAAACGTGTACTTTGATATTCAGGCTTGGCTTGTATTGAGATTGTAGGAGGGTAGTGAGACTGGGGTCTATGAATAATTGGAAAGGGTGAGGCATGACCCACTCCAATGGATGATGTCTACAAGGTTCTCAATAACTTGTGAAGCATCCTCTTATGAAACTTTCTCCTTTTGGTAACAACGGAGTTCAAACTTCAACTCACTACTTGTAAGAAGATGAACTTTCACAGTAAAAATAGTAATTCTCTCAAGGGGGAAACACTTGAGAGTGATGGTTGTCAGTTGAGGAGTGAAAGAAAAAGGCACTTAACAGTAAGAGAATGAGCAGGGAGAGAATAATATGTAGGTCTGGTGTGATTTTGGCAGATTAATAGTGCTATTGAGTTTTTTTTATCACTTTGGCCTTGTCCAGGGGTCCTATTTATACTTGGGCATTAGGGTTGAGTTGGCACTTTTGAGCTCCAAAATTTAGAGGGTTGGTGAGGGACAATGTCTGAAACGTACCATTTGTCCCTACCTGCAGGCAGCTCTGCTTGTCCCCTCCTATAGGTACCACATGGTGCCAACCAAAGTCAAAAAGAAAATATGTCTCCCAATGAAAACAAAATATCTTATTTGGTAAATATCCTTTGAAATGGTAACTTGTGGTACAAACTTTGAAAATCTTGATAGAGGAGGCCTAAAGGGTCCCTTTCCTTTAAAGTCACTGTTTTTCTTGAGAGGGACCTTGAGGACCCCCTCTTGTGAGAAAGTCATTTTTTTGTAAAGAGTTTATTCCTTGTGAGCAGCAAGCTCTTTGCTGCACACTTCACTTGTGACCAAGCGTGCGGTGTGTGTAGTCTTGAGTGACTTCTGGGTCTTCCTACTAGTATTCTCTCAATCCTATAGTGCTAAGTGGTTGCGCTTGCTCAACATTCCTTGTCCCTCCGCCACTAAGCCAAAACTCCCAAGAGATCCCAACTGGCTTACTTAAGCCCTGCTTACTGAACTAGGCAACCTGTACAAGAAAATAAGTGTTACTAATTTTGTTCTTTTTTTCATGATGAGGGGTTGCTTATGGTAGACACCCCATCTTCCTAACTTGGTTTTCTGGGAGTTGAGGGGGGAGGACCTTGCGGTTCCCTCATCCCATGTAAGTTTCTGCTGTTGAGGAACCCAAGGGGGGGGGGTGTCCTTCTCAAACATCATTTTTTTGCTGTTGAGCAAGCCTTGGGGGGTTCCTTCTGAAATGTTATTTCTGCAGGGACCCAAGGGGAGTCCTTCTCAACATGTGCTTCTGCCGCCACCTAGGTGAGGTTTCTTCCCAACTTGGATTTCTGCAGGGACACTAGGGGGAGTCCCTCTCAATGTGGACTTCTGCCTCAGCCTTAGTGAGGTTCCTTCTCAACGTGAGTTTCTGCGGAGACCTTGGGGGAAGTTCCTCTCAATAGAGGTTCCTTCTCAACTTGAGTTTCTGAAGGGACCTTGGGGGAGTCCCTCTGATCATGGGTTTCTGCCGCCACCTGAGTGAGGTTTCTTATCAACTTGAGTTTCTGCAGGGACCCTTGCGGGGGTCCCTCTCAAAATAGGCTTCTACCGCCACCTGAGTGAGGTCTCTTCTCAACTTGAGTTTTTGCAGGGACCTTTGTAGGGATCCCTCTCAATATAGTCTTCTGGTGTCACTTAGGTGGGGTTCCCTCTCAACTTGAGTTTTTGCAGGTTCCTTAGAGGGGGTCAATCTCAATATGGGCTTCTGTCGCCACCTACGTGAGGCTCCCTCTTAATACCTAAAAAATGTATTTTTGGGAAAACACCCTTCTACATTAGCCCCTCATGCAATGTTTTTTTTTTTGTTGAGTAGACCAAAAGGCTTCTACGCCATAAAGTCAATTTTCATTTTTTTTTTCAAATTTTGAGGGACCCAAGGGTCATTAAATTCACTGTCCCTTCATCCGAGATTCTTTGATTTTCGAGACTCCATGCTTCAGTGTGAGAAGTGTCTTCTCATCGTTTGGGAAAAAATGTCATAACCTTTTTGCCTTCGTGCACGTTTTCCATGTTTGATGTAAAAAATCATAAGGCCCATGTCTTAAAACCTTTCATCTTATACACAACCCTCATAGAGAGTCTTTTTGGTATATAGTGAGAGAAAAACTCTTAAACACCGTAGCCTCCAATTTTTTTTCTCTAAATTTTTCTCAAACACTCAATTAATGGCTTCTAACTCATCAAACATTTTTTCCAACGTTGACACCACCACTGTTTCCATTATTTTTGGCTCAATACCTTCTTCTATTACCATTTTTCCCAAAACACCATCATCATGTCTACCGCCCTAAACGATTTTCTCATCATATCAAATGATACCAGTGAAAGCCCTATTGGTGATGAGGTTTTCGAACCCTCCTCTTTAATACCCAATGTCCAAATCAGTGGCTCATCTCCTTCCAATATAGACGAGAGTTTCTCGGTACCTACTGCTCAGTTCGGTACTGTTACGAGAGAGACAATGCTTAGCCCCTTGCGTGTGGTTCTCGGAATGAGTTCCTTATCGCCACTATTATTGTTTGCTGGTGTTTTGGATGGGCATATCTCGACTTCAAATATCGTCGATGGTTCCTCATCGTAATTGTCGTTCCTCGCTCGTTCGTTTTCTATCCGAGGGTCCTTTTCTTACATGTCCCAATCACCTATGGGTTCCTCGCACTTTGCCCTAGATATGGAGGGTTCCTCGCGTCGCACAACTGAGGGTTCCTCACCAAATCAACTGTTGGCGGCTGGGGGTGTCTTGACCTCATGTGTCGTCGAAGTTTCCTCGACTGGTGGTATTGTATTTGGAGAAATGAGTAATTTGTGATTTGTTTCAAGAGGTGGTGTCTCGACCTCATGTTGCGTAGAGGGTTTCTCGCGCGTCGACTTCATCACTAAGGGTGTATTGCCGACTGCCAGTGTTTCGAGGGGTTCCTCGTGTATTGACTTCGTGCCCGAGGGTGTTTTGTCGGTTGCCAAAGCTACTAGGGGTTCCTCGCAGGTTCAGCTTCTATCAGAGGGTACCTCGTGGGTTAATTTACCGTCTGAGGGCTCCTCGACCACTATTGATAATCCATTGGGTTTTTTATATACCCCCTTAATACTTAGGGCTCCTCACCTGTTAGTTCATTATCGGCGACCACGGGTTTGTCATTTGCTACCAATATGGCAATGGGTTCCTCACATATGCCATTTACCATAGTGAGTTCAAACCTCTTTATCATCGCGGGTTCCTTGTCGAGTGACACTTTTATTCCAATGAGTTCCTCGCGCGTTGACTTCTCATCTGAGGGTATCTCAACCACTTGCCTCGTCGAGGGTTCCTCGTCTGGTGGCTTTATGTTTGGGAGTCCCTTACACATGGATTTGCCACTTGGGGTTGCTACTATGACTTCTTTTTTTATGACGAGGGACACGCAAGGTTCCTCACGAGTTGACATTTCTACAGGGGTTACTAGTTCCACTTCGTTTTTGGCAGCGAGGGACACCCAGGGTTCCTCAAAAGTTGACATTTCGATAGGGGTTGCTGCTGCCACTTCTTCTTTGGCAGCGAGGGACACCCAAGATTTCTCATCCATGGGGTCCTCGCTAGTTGGTGTTTCTAGACTGTTTACTACATCTGAGATTTCCTCACTTTGTGTTTCTATCATCATGAGTTATTTTCTTGATACAATGGCTCGTGGTAGTTCCTCAACTTCATCATCTTCTTCTCAGGCATGCGAGGACTATATGCGCATTAGCCAGGGGTCTTTCTTACTGGGGTACCGCGTGCGAGGTATTAAACACGGAGGGTTCCTCACATCTGGAGTTACTGTTGGGTGTCCCTCGCTTAGGGGCTCCTTTGTTGAGGGTCTCTCGCCTTGAGTTGTTGTTGGGCCTCCCTGTCTTAAGGGTTCCTCGCATGGGGATCTCTCACTTTTAGTTGTTGTTGGGCATCCCTCGCCTTAGGGTTCCTGCCCAGGGGCTTTTTCCACCGGGGGGTTTCCTCACCAACCACAACTTCTGCCAATGTTGTTGGTATTAAACATGGGAGTTTCTTCATTTGGGCCTTCTACCACTGTGGGTTCCTCACTTGAACTAGTATTGTTTGGGGTCCCTCATTGGGAACCCAGATCACTGAGGGTTCCTCGCATGGGACTTTTACTACCCTTGAGTTTTTTTATTTGCCCCTGAAATTGATAAATTTTGATGGTATATACCCCATTGGGTATGACTTCTCATTTACTTCATGTGGGTAGGGGTCTTGCAACCTTTCATATTGATGAGGACCCTCCCTCTAGGAGGAAGAGAGTAACTTCCTGACCTCCTCTATAGTAACAACTATGGAAGGTGATTCCCCCTAACTCATTCCCTTGACTACTGGTAAATACATCGTCATAACTTTATTCAACGCCGCTCTTCGCGACCGAGCTACTTTTACCGGAATCACCATTGAAGTGGCTGCCCCTCCATAGGGGTTGTTACTACTATTACACAAACTTGACCCAGACTTGCCAATTATACTTTGTGTTAGGTCAAAAAAACTCAAAAACAAGCTCATAAGGTTGATACCTATTTTCGGAGTCGCTGTCGGTGAACTAGTCTGCCCTCCCTGGGGAGGAGGTACTCTAGTTTTGGTCACCACCACATCCTCCGGAGCGGTCTGGCCTATTTGAGCTCCATTCATAGATGGAATGTCATCAAACACTAGCTTATTAGAAACATTAAAACCTTCTTTGTCCATGGAAGTGAGGATACCTCCCCAGCGGATTCGCCAAATGTAGGAGGGTAGTGAGACTGTGGTCTACGAATAACTTGAAAGGGTGAGGCGTGACCCACTCTAATGAATGTTGTTTACAAGGTTCTCAAGAACTTTTGAAGACGCCTCGTATGAAAATTTCTCCTTTTGGTAACAATGGATTTCAAACTTCAACTCACTCCTTACAAGAAGATGAACTTTCATAGCAAAAATAGTAATTCTCTCAAGGGAAACACATGAGAATGATGGCTGTCAGTTGAGGAGTGAAAGAACAAGGCACTTAACAGTAAGAGAATGAGCAGGGAGATAATACTTGGTAGGTATGTTGTGATTTTGGAAGAGTAACAATGCTATTGAGTTTTTTCCTATCCCTTTGACCTTGCCCAGGGGTCCTGTTTATACTTGGGCATTAGGGCTGAGTTGACACTTTTGGGAGCCAAAATTGAGAGGGTTCGTGGGGGACAATGTCTAAAGCATACCATTTGTGCCTACCTGTAGGCAGCTCTGCCTGTCCCCTTCTGCAGGTACCACCTGGTGCCAACCAAAGTCAAAAAGCAAATATGTCTCCCAATGAAAACAAAATATCTAATTTGGTAAATATCCTTTGAAACGGTAACTTGTGGTACAAACTTTGAAAATCTTGATAGAGGAAGCCTTAAGGTTCCCTCTCCATTAAAATCACTATTTTTCTGGAGAGGTACCTTGAGGACCCCCTCTTGTGAGAAAGTCATTTTTTTGTAAAGAGTTTATTTATTATGAGCGGCCAGCTCTTTGGCTCCCACTTCACTTGTGACCAAGTGTGCGGTGTGTGTAGTCTTGAGTGACTTCTGGGTCTTCCTACTAGTATTCTCTCAATCCTATAGTGCTAAGTGATTGTGCTTGCTCAACATACCTTGTCCCTCAATCGCCAAGCCAAAACTGCCAAGAGATCCCAACTGGCCTACTTGAGCCCTGCTTTCTCAACTAAGCAACCTGTATAAGAAAATAAGTGGTAGTAATTTTGTTCTTTTTTTCATGATGAGGGGTTGCTTATGATAGACACCCCATCATCCTAACTTGTTTTTCTGGGAGTTGAGGGGGGGAGGTCCTTGCGGGTCCCTCCTCCCATGTAAGTTTCTGCTGTTGAGGAACCCCAGGGGGGTTCCTTCTCAAACATCATTTTTTGCTTTTGAGCAAGCCTTGGGGGGTTCCTTATCAAATGTTATTTCTGCAGAGACCTTGAGGAAGTCCATCTCAACATGTACTTCTACTGCCACCTAGGTGAGGTTTCTTCTCAACTTGGGTTTCTGCAGGGGCCCTAGGGGGAGTCCCTTTCAACGTGGACTTCTGCCATCTCCTAAGTGAGGTTCCTTCTCAACGTGAGTTAATTCTGAGACATTAGGGGAAGTCTCTCTCAACATAGGTTCCTACTCAACTTGAGTTTCTACAGGGACCTTGGGGGATTCCCTCTCATTATGGGTTTCTACCTCCACCTGAGAGAGGTTTCTTCTCAACTTGAGTTTCTGCAGGGACACTTACGGGGGTCCCTCTTAAAATAGGATTCTACCTCCACCTGAGTGAGATTTCTTCTCAACTTGAGTTTATACAGGGACCCTTGCATGGGTCCCTCTCAACATATGCTTCTGCTTTTACCTAGGTGGGGTTCCCTCTGAACTTTGGTTTTTGCAGGAACCTTGGAGGGGGTCCCTCTCAAGATGGGCTTCTGTCGCCCCCTATGTGAGGTTCCCTCTTAATACCTAGAAAAGGTATTTTGGGGAAGACACCCGTCTACATTAGCCCCTCGCGCAAAGTTTGTTTGTGTTGAGTAAACCAAAAGGCTTTGTACGCCCTAAAGTCCATTTTTAATTTTTTTTCAAATTCTGAGGGACCTTAGGGTCATTAAATGCACTCTCCGTCATTCGAGGTTCTTTGATTTTTGAGACTCCACGCATCAGTGTGGGAAGTGTCTTCTCATCATTTGGAAAAAAAATGTCATAACATTTTTGCCTTCCCGCACGTTTTCCCACTTTGATGTAAAAAATCATAAGGCCCATGTCTTAAAACCTTTCATCTTCTACACAACCCTCATAGAGAGTCTTTTAAGTTTATAGTGAGAGAAAGTGAGAGAAAAAAAACTTAAACACCGTAGCCCCTAATTGTTTTGCTCTAGCTGTTTCTCAAATACTTCATTAATGACTTCTAACTCAGCAAACATTTCTTCCAATGTTGACACCACCATTGTTCCGATTGTTTTTTGCATAATACCTTATTCTATTACCATTTTTTCCCAAAACACCATCACCATGTCTACCGCCCTAAACGATTTTCTCATCACATGAAATGCTACTAGCGAAAGCCCTATTGGGGTAGAGGTTTTCGAGCCCTCCTCTTTGATACCCAATGTCCACATCGGCACTTCATCTCTTTCCAATATAGATGAGAGTTTCTCGCGACCTACTACTCAGTTCGGTGCTGTTACGAGTGAGATAGCGCTTAACCCCTTGTGTGTGGTTCTTGGAATGAGTTCATCGTCACCACTGTTATTAGTTGTTGGTGTTTTGGATGGGCATGTCTCGACTTCAAATATCATTGAGGTTTCCTCATCGTAACTTTCATTGGTTTCTGGTGGTTCCTCGTGCATTCATTTTCTATCCGAGGGTTCCTCGTCTGACATATCCCAATCACTTCTGGGTTCCTCACACTTTGCCCTAGATATGGAGGGTTCCTCGCGTCGTACAACTTAGGTTTCCTCGCCAAATCAACTATTGGCGTCTGGGGTGTCTCAACCTCCTATGTCGTCGATGGTTCCTCGACTGGTGGTATTGTATTTAGGGAAATGTGTAATTTGCGATTTATTTCAAGTGGTGGTGTCTCGACCTCATATCGCGTAGAGCATTCCTCGCACATCGACTTCATCTCTAAGGGTTTTTCACCGACTTCCAGTGTTGCCAGGGGTTTCTCCTGTATTAACCTCGTGCCCGAGGGTGTCTCACCGGTTGCCGAAGCTACTAGGGGTTCCTCGCAGGTTGGGTTTCTATCAAAGGGTTCCTCGCGAGTTGATTTACCGTCTTAGGGTTCCTCGACCACTATAGATAATCCATTGGTTTTTTTTTATATACCTCCTCAATACTTAGGGACTCCTCACCTGTTAGTTCATTATCGGCGACCACGAGTTTGTATTTTATGACCCATATGGCATTGAGTTCCTCACAGATGCCATTTCCCATCGTGAGTTCATACCTCTTTATCACCGTGGGTTCTTTGTCGAGTGCCAATTTTCTGCCAATGAGTTCCTCGCTCGTAGACTTCTCATCTGAGGGTATCTCGGCCCCCTGCCTCGTTGAGGGTTCCTCGTCTGGTGTATTTATGTTTGGGGAGTCGCTTGCACTTGGATTTTCCACTTGGGGCTGCTACTATGACTTCTTTTTTTGTGATGAGGGACACCCAAACTTCCTCATGAGTTGAAATTTCTACAGGGGTTGCTAGTTCCACTTCTTTTTTGGCGGCGAGGGACATCTAGGGTTCCTCGCAAGTTGACATTTATATAGGGGTTTCTTCTGCCACTTCTTCTTTGGCAGCGAGGGACACCCGCGGTTTCTCATCCATGGGTTCCTTGCGAGTTGGTGTTTCTAGAGTGTCTGCTGCAGTTGAGAGTTCCTCACTTGGAGTTTTTATCACGATGAGTTCTTTTCTTGAACCAATGGCTCTTGGTAGTTCCCCAGCTACATCATCTTCTTCTCAGGCATGGGAGGACTATATGCGCTTTCGCCAAGGGTCTTTCTTACCGGGGTTCCTCACGCGAGGTATTAAACACAGAGGGTTCCTCACATCTGGAGTTACTATTGGGTGTCCCTCGCTTAGGAGTTCCTTTCTTGAGGGTCTCTCACCTTGAGTTGTTATTGGGCATCCCTCACTTAACGGTTCCTCGCCTGGGGGTCTCTCGCCCTGAGTTATTGTTGGGCATCCCTCGCTTGAGGGTTCCTTGGCAGGGGATTTTTCCACTGGGGGTTTCCTCGCCAACCATAACTTCTGCCAATGTTGGGAGTATTGAACATGGGAGGTTCTTCATTTGGGCCTTCTGCCACTGTGGGTTCCTCACTTGAACCAGTATTGATGGGGGTGCCTCGTTGGGAACCCAAATAACTAAGGGTTCCTCGTATGGGACTTCTTCTACTCTTGTGGTTTTTCTTTTGCCCCTGAAATTAATAAATTTTGATGGGATATACCCCATTGGGTATGACTTCTCATTTACTTCCTGTGGGTAGGGGTCTTGCAACCTTTTATATAGATGAGGACCCTCCCTCTGGGAGGACGAGAGCAACTTCCTGACCTCCTCTATAGTAACAACTTTGGAAGGTGATTCCACCCAATTCATTCCCTTTGCTGCTGGTGAAGACGCCATCACAAATTTATTCGACGTCGCCCTCCGTGGCCTAGCTACTTCTACTAGAATCACAGCCCGAGTGGTTGCCCCTCCATAGGGGTTGTTGTTGTTATTACACAACCTTGACCAAAACTTGCCAAGTCTACTTTGTATTATTTAAAAAAAAAATCAAAAACAAGCTCATAAGGTGGATACCTGTTGTCGGAGTCGCTGTCGGTGAACTAGTCGGCCCTCCCTAAGGAGTAGGTACTCTAACTCTAGTAACCACCACATCCTCTGGAGTGGTCTGGTCTATTTGAGCTCCATTCCCAGATGGAATGTCTTCAAACAGTAGCTTCTTAGGAACATTAAAACCATCTTTGTCCATGGAAGTGATGATACCTCCCCAGCGGAGTTGCCAAATGTAGGAGGGTAGTGAGAATGGGGTCTATGAATAAATGAAAAGGGTGAGACTTGACCCTCTCCAATGGGCGCTATCTACAAAGTGCTCAAGAATTTCTGAAGAAGCCTCTTTTGAAGCTTTCTCTTTCTGGTAATAATGGATCTCAAACTTCAACTCACTCCCTGCAAGAAGATGAACTTTTACAGCAAAAATAGTAATTTTCTCAAGGGAAACACCTGAGAATTATGGCTGTTAGTTGAAGAGTGAAAGAACAAGGCACTTAACACTAAGAGAATGAGCGGGGAGAGAATACTAGGTAGGTCTGGTGTGATTTTGGTAGAGTAACAGGACTATTGAGTTTTTTCTATCCCTTTGACCTTGCCGTGGGGTCCTATTTATTCTTGGGAATTAGGGAAGAGTTGGCACTTTTGGGCGCAAAATTGAGAGGGTTGGTGGGGGACAATGTCTGAAACATACCATTTATCCCTACCTACAGGCAGCTATGCCTGTCCCCTCCTCCAGGTACCACCTGATGCCAACCAAAGTCAAAAGGCAAATATGTCTCCCAATGAAAACAAAATATCTGATTTGGTAAATATCTTTTGAAACGGTAACTTGTGGTACAAACTTTGAAAATCTTGATAGAGGAGGCCTTAAAGGCCCCTATCCTTTAAAATCACTTTTTTTCTTGAGAGGGACCTTGAGAACCCCCTCTTGTGAGAAAGTTATTTTTTTGTGAAGAGTTTATTCCTTGTGAGCAGCCAGCTCTTTGGCTGCCCACTTCATTTGTGACCAAGTGTGCGGTGTGTGTAGTCTAGAGTGACTTCTGGGTGTTCCTACTTGTATTCTCTCAATCTTATAGTTCTAGTTGGTTGAGCTTGCTCAACATACCTTATCCCTCAATCGCCAAGTCAAAACTCCCAAGAGATCCCAACTGGCCTACTTGAGCCCTGCTTGCTCAACTAGGTGACCTATACAAGAAAATAAGTTTGATTACTTTTGTTCTTTTTTTCATGATGAGGGGGTGCTTATGGTAGACACCTCATCATCCTAACTTGGTTTTCTAGGAGTTGAGGGGGGGGGGGGGGGGGGAGGACTTTTCGGGTCCCTCCTCCAATGTAAGTTTCTGCTATTGAGGAACCCTAGGGGGTTCCTTCTCAAACATCATTTTTTGCTGTTGAGCAAGCCTTGGGGGGTTCCTTCTCAGATGTCATTTCTGTAAGGACCCTGGGGGGAGTCCTTCTCAGCATGTGCTTCTGCCGCCACCTCCGTGAGGTTTATTCTCAACTTGGGTTTCTGCAGGGACCTTGGGGGGAGTCCTTCTCAATGTGGACTTCTTCCGCCACCTAAGTGAGGTTCCTTCTCAACGTGAGTTTTTGCGGAGACCTTGGGGGAAGTCCCTCTCAACATAGGTTCCTTCTCAACTTGAGTTTCTGCATGGACCTTGGGGGAGTCCCTCTCATCATGGGTTTCTGCCACCACCTAAGTGATGTTTCTTCTCAACTTGAGTTTCTACAGGGACCCTTACGGGGGTCCCTCTCAACACAGGCTTCTTCCGCCACCTGAGTGAGGTTTCTTCTCAACATGAGTTTCCGCAGGGACCCTTGTGGGGGTCCCTCTCAACATAGTCTTCTTCTGTCACCTAAGTGAGGTTCCCTCTTAACTTAAGTTTCTACAGTAACCTTGGAGGGGGTCCCTCTCAACATGGGCTTCTTCCGCCACCTAGGTGAGGTTCCCTCTCAATACCTAAAAAAAGTATTTTGGGGAAGACACCCTTCTACAGAGTTACTTTTATATTCACATTTGTGTATGACTTGTAGTCGACGTTGTTCGATAGACTATTGTTTTTACTTTATGTCATGTTTTAGTTGTACTCTCGTATTGGATTGTTGTTGTTCTATTATATTGTTTGGTTGGATTAATTAAGAGAAAATTTGGCATCCGCTTAATAAACGAGTAGGTGGTTAGTAATTAATGAATGAATGACAGTGATGCTAAGAATGAATCACATGAGAAACCTGTTTAATTTGATATAGGACTGATCGCCCAACATTGTATTAGGCGGGGTGTCACATTGTAGTAATTTAACACCCACACCAAAGTCTTCCCAAAGGGAAGCATAAGTCTTCTTAACTGAAGCAACGAACGAACCACAATCGTCGGATGTTATAATAAGGTAAGATATATTGATTGGCAAGACCACAACCTTGCATGGAACACTCGTCAATAAATTTATTAACCAAGCCAAGTGAAAACCATACAAACATAATGTTTTTTTCACTGATCATGTGTCGTCGTTTATATTAGTGTAAAAGTAACATCAACCTAGTGAACATCTTATCATACAAATGGTTTACATGGCATTTTTAGTAAAATATATGTTTCTTTCACGTCGGCCCTTGTTCACTAATGGTATGTCAAAGGCACTAGGTTATGGTTGTGCATCCACACCATTCAAATCAATAAATTATAGAAAGTGTCATAATCTATCAAGTGAAATTTTATGTGCATTGTGAGATTTTCCATATCAATTCAAATATTGATTTATCCCACTCACTTGGATTAGTTATCATATCTAGAGATGAACAAGGTCATCATGATCATCCTTGATTATGGACATTTTCTTTATGGTGTAAACTTCTCGCATGGTGTTCTGTGACCCACCACTGTCGATCAGTGACCTTGGAAAAATACCTCTCTTGAAGCTTGGTGTAATATACATAGGTTTACTATGGGTGTACTTGATTTTTATATTTACATCATAAAGTGAGACTTATAAAATGTATTATATGATCACCCTTACCATATGTCCTTTCTAATTTAGTGGCGACTGAGTTCTTCCTTGTAATAGTTCAAAAGTGTCTCACTGATTTCTAGCTTCTTATCGTGTTCTAATCCAACCTATTAAGAGAACCATTTGAACTTCAGATTCTTAGATAGGGTTTGGGACTCTATGCTTGTGTGTACTATATAGTCTTCAACTTGATAAGCTTTCTCAATATATTTATTACTCGATTATTCATAGGCAATGACCACTTTGTCTATCCGAATAAGGCATTCCCTTTGGCCCTGTTTGGTTGTCCCAAAATTGTAAATTGTATCATTAATAAATTGCCCCATTTACAAATTGACTCATTAATTGTGTTTGTTTTCATTAATGAAATGATTCATTAATTGTCCCATTTTAGCTCATGTGCAAAATCTGAAATTGAATCATTTCACAAAAAATGTGAAATGAATCCATTTGAAATAGAAGTCACATTAAGTGCATGTCTCCTCTCCCCCTTCCTCTTCCCCTCCCCCTCTCCCTCTCTCTTTCCCTCCCCCTCTCTCTTGATTTGTTTTTATATTTTTTTCATAAAACCTTAACATCAATTTCAAATTACCAAACATCGTGTAAAATTGGATTTAACTCATTTCAAATTTACTCATTTATAATTTACTAATTCACAATGAAACAATTTACATAATCAAACAATTTGCGCAACCAAACTATGCCTTTAGGTTTATGTAAAATGTTCTTCAACTTATACATCGTTATCTGAAGCATCAAACATTGTGACCACATTAGCCTGTGGATTGTCATTTATTTTTGTTTTGGGGATTTATAAATTCTCCTTATTATGTATCTTTATAGAGCAATGCTCAATGTATAAATTTTAGTATTTAAGTATCCAACCCACAGACGAACTCTACAATACTTAGGGTCAAATTTTACATCAAGTGGTAAATACTATTTAGGAAGGTTTGTCGGTGGGATGGGACAAACCATCATGGAATATTCTGGACATAGGAATCGATCACGTAAATCTGTAATAGAGAACCCCATCAAAACTTAACATACCTAACGAATCCCTTGGGACCTAGAATAATCTATTCATAATATTCAACCCCATTTGAGCAAGGCCTTTAATTTGGCAAAAGCTTTGTAAACCCGGTCCTGTAATAAATATAATCAAAATTCAAAAAGACTAAATTTTCATTAAAAGGAAGGTATCTAGACAACCCTATATATCACATCGAGGTTTACCGAAAAATGAACTTAAAACCCTATTACCTATAGCCAAGGAAAATGGTCATTGTCTTTTCATGATAAAAGATTCTGCATGTTCGCAAGAACAAAGGCGAGTGATTAAAATGTAACCTAAAGCATTTAAATCTGCAGTGTTATCCTTATTTTTTTTATAAAAGACACAAGAATAAATAAGTCGAGAATGTAATTTATGGAAGCCTAGAAGGACGACATATAGCCTTCTTAAAATTCAACGCGTACTAGAAATGAGGCTTCACCCAAAAGTACAATCTTTAAACATTCTCCCAGAAGGAAAATTCCACTCTCATTACACCTAACCCCTCAATACTTGTATAAACCATAGTCATAAACAACCAAAACAATAAGTCAAAGGAGGGACTGTAACCATTAGGACCCGTTCCTTGAATTTTAGTCCACGTCAAGTCAGGATGATAGAAAATGATGAAACACCTAGAAGCCTTAAAATAAAGAGCACTCAATGAGAAGTTTCCCTACCCCAACCAGAAATGACACTGACTCATCCTAGATACACGAGGAACCAATGAATTATTTCTATTATTTTATTTTCTTATCTTATGTATGAAACCTTTTGTACTGAGCTTAGGCTCATTTAAAGTGTGTTGTGAAAAAAACATTTCAATACATATGGTAGCCATTTGTAAATCACGCACACATGCAAAACACTGGTGTAGGGAACCACACTAATTCCACTCATAAATAGAGCAGGAAAGAGAGTTCATATAATAAAAGGTCCATTTACATCCTTACCCCTTTATACAAAAGATATATCATCGTCTGCTTTGCATAGGGATAATAACAATTTAGAAATCCCCTCGATTCACCATAAGAGACAAGTACAAACTAAATACATGTATATCAAAGGACTACATAATTCCCAAAGAATTTTTCCCTTAAATACCTAGCTCTACCACCTCGAGCATCGTCATTAGAGGTGGGACCTCTTCTCAAACAACCAATCCCGATTAGTCCATACAATAAAGTCTAGAGGAGTTGACCAAAAAGGAACATTTAGAGCATAAGGAAGACCCACCATTGGCATGACGATGGAGTATATTACATAAGAGGTTTCCCCACAATAATATCCCATCTATCTCAGAATAGATATATAAAAATTCACATTACCAACATGACTTCAGATGGCATGAGGATCACTTCGTTAAGATTTCTCATAACTGGAAAACATACACTAAGACCTTCTAGAATGTGACAAAGAGTCACAATTTATCAATGATCGAATGACAAATTAAAATTAATATGAAAATTCACACCATAAAATCGCACATTATTTTTAAACAATGCGGACTCAAACAAAGGCATCACCATCCAGAAAGCAGCTCCATACTGTTTGATATAAATGAATTGATCTTCACCCTGCATGAGGGTAATAAAAAATAAGTCACCAATAAGTTGTCACAGACACCCATATGCTATATAGAGGCATGGTGGTTTTAACACCTAACTCCACAATAATGGCTTCATTATAAGGAACATCTTCCATTGGTGGTGCCACAATTGTCGGAATAAAATTATGCTCATCTGAAGTTACAAGATGTGTACTACCTTCACCTTCTATATCCGACATGGAAAAACAAGGAGAAAGTAATTCGTATATGGAATAAATCAGGTAGAAAGAGTGAAAAACATCTCCTCAAACCATTGAAAAGTGTTTATAGAAGCACACATGCTTTTAAAGTAGAACGAACTTATAAGGATCAGATGCATGTCATCATTAGCCAAATAGTTAGTACCAACTTTAGCTATATGACTAATGCCAACGCTAGGCATATGGTTAAATATCCAAACCCTATTTCATGTTCCAGCAAAGTTCCACATGTGCAATAAATCGATTCTATATGTGACCTTAAATCAAATATAAGTAGGATCCCCAAAGTATACATCACATTAATAATCATTTATGTACATAACATACATTCTAACATCTAAAATTTTCACGCGCACACTCTACATTGAAGGGATCTATGAACACCTTCAAATTTTATGCCCACATCTCGTCAACACATATGGAATGCACGTGGAACATCTTTGAGTCCCCTAAAACATTCCATGACAATCCATAAAAATCCCAAAATGCACCCACGTGTCAACCAAAATCACTAAGAAAATTGAGAAAAAACAAAAAAGAGTAATAATCGTACAATTATTAATTGATCGATCGATTAAAGCCGATATTAACCGTACGGTTAATCCCATGCACATAAAAATGAAAAAAAATTAATAAGTAATCATGATGAAAGGTTAACCTCACAATAATCACATGACTACAATCCTTAACTGTATGGTTAAAGACCCCACACTTTCATATCTAAGAAGTTCTCTGCATGAGAGGAGGAGGAGGGGGAGGAGAAAAATCCAAAAAACATGAGAAAAGGTTCAACATTGTTCAGACCATGCCTCTTTTAAATCATCCCAATGACGATTCCACTCCTAAATAATTAATTTTAGACTTGACAAATAATTCTTGAGTAAAAAACATGACCAAATAAAACACACCTCACATACTAAGGTGGACATCAATATCCCTTAATGACACTTTAGCCGGTAGGTAAATAAATATTAGTTCGGTGTCACCATTCTACCCAGGCTCCATCACGAGGCTAGGTGGACATTTGTGTAAAAAAAATTAATAACACATCATATATAAATAAAATCCTTATCCATTTCCATCCCTTGTATGCAAGCAGGGACGGATGGAGCTTGAGCCTAAGAGGGACCATCGCCCCGGTTGGATAACTACAAAAAAAAAAAAAATTGATAAAAACAGCCAATGATCAGCAGTAATTTTTCATTAAAGAAATTTCATTAGTTCATCCTATAAAAAATGGCTATTGAAATAAATTTCATGAACACTAATTTCTGTAATTTGTATGTATGTTTGTGTGGTCTCAAATTGTTAATAATGATTGAGAGTAATTGTTTGGGCATTGTAAAACTATAATTTGTTTAAAATTAGAAATAACCCCCCAAAAAATCGCCTCGGGGCCTCCCGCCCCCGAACCCCTGACAACACTCGAAACTTTCGCATATGTAATTTTCAACCGATTTGGCCCTGGTTGGACTAAAATCCTGGATCCGCCACTGTATGCAAGGGTATAATCTTACGTGCATTGTATATAAATGTTTGTAAATAAAACATGAATAACTCACAATAATTAAAATCCTGATCCATTTCCAGCACCTTGCATATAACACTACAATATTACATGTATTGTATATAAACTATTAATCAACTTACTATAGGTAAATAATGCTTGGTCCATTTTCAGCACCCTACATTTAAGGGTACAACTGTGTATATACTATATATAAATGTTTTGTAAATAAAAAATGAATAACTCACTGTAGTAAATAAAATATTTGTCCATTTCCAACCCCTTCATGTAAGGGTATAGCCTATATATAGTGCATATAAATGTTTTGTGCTTTAAGTACACCCAATCCACTATAAATAAATATAACCTTGATCCATTTATAACAGCCTATATGCAAGGGTACAACCTTTCATACATTGTATATAAATGTGTTGTATGAAAACCTTTTTTAGCTTAATAAATCCCAGAATCTCTGTCCAAATTATTTATTTAAGTAGTTTTTCTTCTCAACACCTATACACTATTGATAAAATCCACTCGTTGAAAAATTAAAATAGGACTGTGTAGTTAAAATGTACTAAGAATGAGTTTTTTTTTTGCTCATTTTAATTCCCTGTCCTGGATTAGTTCGGAGACCATAAATTGACTGTGTGAAAGCCCAGGTCCCTCCAAATCGATCCCTCACATCAACAATATAAATCTAAATAAGTCATTATACCTCTGATCAAAGGCACTTAATCATTGCCGTAACCACAAAAATGTTAGATTAAACACACTCGACCCATTTAGAAAATAAAAATGTATCAAGCAAATAGCCCGTGCTATCAAGATATTCTATTATAATTTTGATACATTAAAACTCTAACATATAATCCATCACAACACCTTTTGCTTCTTGAAGAATTTTTCCTCCAATAGAGTACAAACGACAACCAAAAGTATGTTTACTTGAATATATCTATCAACACTACATTGATTAATTTCTTGAGGCATAAGGCTAATATCATGTATAAATATGGAACTTTATGTTAGTGATAGAACTTGAATAACATAGGAATATTCACAATTTCTACACCCAATTCCCAAGGCTAAGCCATAACTTCTCACGCACACAAAGTACGCATTACGTAGGCTTTGATCTCGTCAACAAATGAGTACACATGCGCAATACCGAGATCCTCTATAGAGCATAATGCCTCATGATATATCCCTTAATAGATCGCCCCACAATATTCGTTGACAACATATTTACCCCCAAGATGTTCAACATCTCAAAGAGACACCTTGTTATATACCCTTGATAAATATTGTCTTTATCCATGGTTTCCCTCATTCATCCCAAACCATCTAATTTAATCCTATGGGCAACTAAGTACATAAGTTCAATATTTAGTCAAACTTGTAAGCACAAGATTTGCTATGTGTCCAATGACATATCAACCCGTAATACATCTCGATTATTTATTTTTGCTAGATATATCCAAATATCTCTATAAAACCTCATAATACCCAATCCTATATGCCTCTAAAGATGTATCATTTTAGTGATATTGATATCCTTATCCCCCTCTTACCACAATAGGCACATGAGTACTGTAGTAAATGTAACCCTTGAACTACATAGGTTTTGATCTCATTGAAAAATGGGTACGAAGGAGAAATATCGAGATATATCTTGTGACCCCAAATTTTTACACTAGTACACATGCCTTTAAATCACAAAATAGGCACTCTAATGTCACCCCGATCAAGAGACCCCTTGTTGTCCACCCTAAGTATCCCAACGTCTCGGCTTCTCAAGGTCGTTCATTATTTGGCCGTAAATAAAACATCTACATGTTTTTGAGGCTCTAAATCCTAAGGTTTCTTGATAAGTCTTTATCCCATATATAATGCATAATTTAGAAGTGTAAATTAAACTAACATATAAATCAAATAAAGAATGATTGGTTTGCCTAACACATTCCTTTATCGTTATCCAGTCCCCAAACACACATCTCGAATCTTTGGAACCACGTTCCAAAAGGCAGTATAATGAGCCCAAAAGGTATAAACTAACCAATTTCATCTTTTCTTTATATAAAACTAATTGATGACTCTAATCAAGCCAACACGCTTTCTTTGAATGCATGAAAATGGTGGACAAAGATCTAGAGGAACCACCAAAAGTAAAAATAAAAATTCACAAAAAGTCACTCTCCCAAGCATGACAATTACAGGCCCACAATACCACACATGTCCAAAATGGCTATTTTTATGTTCTTCGTTAAAATCAGTTACCGATCTTCAAATAGGCAATAAGAAGCATAACTAGGACTGACCATGATTTGGAAAAGTTCTATCCCTCTAAAAGAAAATCAATGATTGGATAATTGATACAAATCCAAATTAAGGACTATTTTTGTTCTAAGAAAAATACATGTAGCAACTAAATAATGGTGGAAGCAAAGAGCATAATATTGGAAAATTCTTAGTTTGTAGAATTAATTGATATCGAAAAATTAAAAAGAAACTTATTTAATAAAATATGAAGGAATAATAAACTCAACCACTCTAAGGAATCCACCGAAATAGGGGGTAGTCATCACCGATTGGAATCCACTATAAGGTTAAGAGAAATAAAAAAGAAATCGATTTTGATAATATAACAAAGGCAATAAGATAATAATATTTATCAAAACTCTAAACTATCATGAATCATGCAATCTTATTAGTTATATAGATGGGTTTGTACATTCCTCCATCAATAAGTACATGCATGTATACTAATGAATAGTGAACCTATAATTAAGGTACTAATAAATGATACATCAATCTAAATGTCTAGGTTCATAAGGACCTTTGGAATTCCAAAATAACAGTTGTATAAATTGACCTCACTTCACGAGCTTGCTAATTATTGTATCCTTCAAATTAGGATATGGGATGAGTACCAAAAGAATGTTACATAAGTCAAGAATCCAATACAACACATGGTTCGTTATTTAGATCTCTCTAGACTAAGTTATGATTATTTCCCCAAAGTTTGTTTTTGTTGACAACATAATTTCAAAATAGACTATTGATTTGATTCGTACTAATAATAGAACAATTTTAAAAAAATTATACGTATGTCAAGTTCAATTTACATTCCTAGAATCTAAGTCTTATAGATATATCCCGCAATTCCCTGAAATGTATGCAACATCGACATTGCTAAACTAGGTATATCTACTTCCTATTTATATTATGTTATGTTCATTCAGAGTTATAATTGGAAATTGATATTGTGAAAGGATGTATTTTGTTACACTAGTGTATAGTGTGTATAAACAGTTTTAACACTCTGTTGATTTTGGGGCTTTGTGTTATGAGTAATAATTATACTTTATGTTTTCTTATTTGTGATGTAATCCTAAGCGTTGTTTTTTAAACATGCTTATCTTGTTTTGGCATATTTTTTTATTTATAGATATCATTTGGATTAGTATATTTTTACTGCTCCATGTGTAGTAAATGTTGTATTTATTAAGGTTTCTTATATTATGTTATAGCCTAAATTTTACTCAATTCATTTATATCCAAATATCATGCAAAATATCAATTAGGTACTTCATACTTTTATGGTTTTTATATGCATTGTTTATTTGACCACATTTAATTAATAAGTGTGATAATTGTTATAATAATCCTAATCACTTAAGTCTTCTATCTTTAGCCTCAATATCATCATGCTTAATACCTTATGTCCATTATCTCTGTCTTATTTGATCTTGATTTATGAAAAGGATATTCATTAACTTATATCTTTGATGATTTTTTTGTCATCTATGATGTTTAAAATATTAAACTGCGATATTAAAAACGATCAATTTATTGTCTTCAATCAAAACATCAGGGAATTTCCTTCATATGCATATTTGGTTCTAACAATTACATTGTTATTTTTTTTATATAAAATTTATTTATTTTATAAAATCTATCTATTTATGTTTATTAATAATCTTTTTATGATATAATATATCCTTCGACATTTGAAGTTTTTGATTCAGAGAGGGAAGAAACTTGGGTGTGGTTTTTGGAGTAATTATTGCACATTGTTGTACCATATCGTCCAACTAAATATATATCACATATAAAAAAATATATTCTTAGTTATATTCCAAAGAATTTCCTCATACATTTCTCTTATACGACTTACAACACTTTAAATTTAATATTTTGGAAATGTTTCATAATTGTGCATACATAGCAAGTCATGAGTAATTTCAAGACAAGTTGAGTTTTTTAACTAATAAAGCTACATATACAACTCATAGTTTCTTAAATGAGTTTGCAAGGACAATCTTCTTCAACTATCCATATTGCATCCATATGGAATAAATAATGAATTTTTTGTATATTCAGAGATGGAAAATTAGAGAACTAACTGGTTTGAAGGTAAAATATATGGCACAATTGGTTTAAATGTAGTCGATTCCTTTAATTAATTAAATCATATAATCTCGACACTTTCCTATTACGTATACTCTTTATCATATTTGTGATGAATTTAATATGATGATCAATGATAGTATGGAGATAATAAGTGGGTGGAACGGGATTTTAGGTGCTGAGATAGATAATCGCATGTGTTGCGCGTTAGAGGAAGACATGTGTTGTATAGTTAGTTAAGCATTTGCAATTGTTTTTTAGGTGAATAAAAAAAATTGTTGATATTTTAAATTGGATTTAATACCCCGTATTTTTAAGGGGATTTATAATTAAGTAATTGAAAATAATTTTAATTAATTAAATGGCAATTCTGATTAATTATATATTTGAAATTTAATTAAAAATCATTCAAGAGGATTTCAAATTAAAATGAGTTAATTTTGAATTATAGAGTTCACCCGTTAAATTGATAGTGGTTTATGGGCTAAAGTTGAGTTACTAAAAAGATTGGTGTTGAATTGGTAACTATAATAAGATAAAAATGAATTTAGACTTAAGGTGAATTTTTATAAAGTCTTTGCGGTAAATTGGTACTTATGCATTTTTGGGGGGAGAAAATAACGTTTTGTTATTTTGCTGTTTGTTAGGGTTTTAGCCGCCAAGGTAATTTGGGGTTGCGCCTATGGGGCCGCAATCTTTATATTTACATCTGCTACCGCAGGTCGGGAGCTGCGACCACAGTAGGAACCATCCGCGACCACGGGCCTTTGTGAACTGTGACTGGGCCGCAGAGTAGCCGTGGAGAATATAGGTAATGCATTGTCCTAATACCCTCTTTTGTGTTTTACCTTATTTTTTACATTAAGCCTAATTTCTAAGTTCATCTTTCACTAAGAAAACCCTTGAGCTCTCTAAATTCTCCCGAGAACTATTTTCCTCCATTAATCTAAGCAAGAGATTTTCAAGGTTTTCAAATAAGAGTTCGAGGGAAGTTTTCAAATAAATAAAATTAAGGTTTAACGAGGATTTCAAAATGGATTCATGCCTAGCATTTGAAAGAGCATGTCTCTTTATCTCAAATCAAGTTTTAATTCATCTTTTGAGGTAAATTACAATATACTCCTGTCATTTTATATATTGCCATGTTCACTTCACCTAAACACTAATTGTAGATTTAAAATTTGTCAGAAACCCTTAGGGATTTTCGATTCCTAGTGATATTATCATATTTAGGTGAAATTAGTTAGCCTTACATGTTATATTTTGATATTTAACCCTAATTAATAAGAGAAATTGAATATTGAAGCTTGAATAGTAAATGAATATTTTAGGGTTTGAAGATTAATGTTGGATTTATTCTTAATGGTAATATATGTTGAGTAATTTAGAAATATTTAAGGCATAATTAAATTCAGGAATGCATGTGTTTAGTTGGGTTGCACCCTTAGCATTTGGAGTAGTACCTTTAGTAATAATTGCCAAATTAATGAGATTTTGAGTATCATGATGTTTATTTATGGCATAGATAATTATGAGGATTCATTATTTGTGATTAACCTATGCTGAAACTCTTGAAATATGATTCGAATCCCTTATGTTGAATTGCATTATTGGAATTAGGAATTTGATTTAATTGAGCAAGAATCCAATGTCAGACATCTACTATGTTGATGATAATGAAATAAACACGTATATTAATTAGAAGGAGTACAAGATAAAATTTTGTTGACTTATTGGGTTATGGTTGTTGTGGATTTATTGAACGAATTATAGTTGGGTTTGGAAGTTGGATAAATAATTCTCTTAATCACTCAATTGAACACATCCTCATAAATCTTTACCTAATTAATTGTCTTAACGACTACCCTATCTAAATAAAAGTGTATCGAGAGGGTTCTTTATTTGGATTTCAAATTAATGAGATGTCACACGCGTGGAGCTTAGATATGGGTGAGCATGAGGACTCTAAAATCTTTAATTAATGCACCTCTTCATTTTTATATATGGTATATGAGTAAGTCCACGATAGACTCATCATCTCGTTGGTCCTTAATGTGTTAGAATAGAGTTTGGTATAGTAATCTATATAAAATGACCCAATGGGTGGGGTAGTTGAATAATAACAATGTAACGATAAGTGGTAAGTTATGATTGAAACTAGGAACATCATTAATGCATGGATTATTGCATGTGGATTTCGGATCTGTGTTGAGAGGTAACACTCAAACTCTGGGATACTTGAGGAGTACGATTTTATGTCGATTTTTGGTGCATCATATGGTGTTGTGGACTTCCGGAAATGCGTAATAGTGGCGACGAGTAGTCTAACACTATAATGCAGGTGGAGACAAGTTTCGCAACGGTTTTATATGGGCGTGCCACATATTTCATGAGATTGTTAGGGAAAAAGGGTGCATGTTAGTTCCATTGTAGTTAATTAATGATACATATGAGTTAATTAAATGGACTATGAGGTTTTATGATACATATTAGGTCGTCATTATTGATTATATAAATCGTAAATTTATCATTTGTACATATATGTTTTGAGGTGCCTAGCTTGGAGACTTTCTAGGGGGTTAACTCATTTTATTCGTGGTAATCTTTCGATATTATGGGTTCTACTCATGCATATATTTTTGCTTCTCAAGCTGGAACACATTCTCCATTCCACTCTTTATAGATTTCAAGCTTCAGAGTTCAACTTATGTCCATCTCACTAATATACTATCCTTTTATTTTTAGTCGTGTGAGTTGTTCTTTTGGGTTTGGATGGCATGTGTGGCCATCCTCGATCCTCGCGGCGGGAGAGGATCCTTGGTCCTGCACGTCCCTCTCGAGAGAGCTTCGACTGGCATCGTTGATGAGGTGAAGAATGTAGAGAGATGGAGTCGTCAGTCTATTTTACTCTAAACATATAAAAGAAAAGGGAGCCGTCCTGAAGGACATCATCCAAAGAAATACTGATACATACGAAACCAAAATGATTCAAAAAGGGTCTGGAGGCTAAGTTACGAAATGGGAAGGTGTTAGGCACCCATTCCGCCCTTACATTCTCTCATGGGTTGTTGTTATTTTCCTTTATTTCTTCGTGATGTGTGTGCATGTGTATAAGTAGCGGAGATAGGAATCATCGAATTGTATCATGGAAGAGATAAAGCGAGTCATCCATATGAATGTTCCTAAAAAATAATATTAGAAAATATGATTTATGTGATTATCCTAGCGTCGATCATTATAAGGGAGTGATAACGCATGTGGAATAATACGCCACTAAGAACAAATATATGTATATGTAAATATATAGAATGTAAGAGAGTTAATTTTAAAGAACGTGGAAAAAGTAGGAAAAAGTAGAAAAAGGACTCGAGTCTCAAGTTTTACCCCGAGACACCAACGTAGCCTATAGAGGCATCAAAGTCCATGTAGTTCGTATGCAAAATAAGGGGTGGGATTTGTCCCATGAACCCAACCAGGAACTTCTCTTATATGTGTGAATGTGTAAAAAAGTTTTTTAGTTGTGAGAAAAGTGTGAGAATTCTCGTTTGGAATTTATGAGCAAACCCTCTTTTTCTTGTTTTTTGGATTTTATTTATATGAAAATAAGAGATGTGCAATAATACTAAATAAAAAGTATAATAGGATATGTGAGATGAGAAAAAGTGCTAAGTAATAAAATGAATTAATGTGAATTTAAGGGAATTTTAGGAGAGAGTTGAGAAAGTTAGACCTTCTTGAAGATCTTGAGCTTGATCTTGGATGTTGGAGAGAAGCCCTTGCACTTAGGTGATAGTGGAGGGTACTTAATTCACCAAGTTTGATGAAGACAGTGATGAAAGGTGAAGGTTGGAAAGGGATTTGTGAGCTTTCTAAGAGTGATGGATCTATGATTTTCTTCCTTTTGGAATGAGGTTAGGCCCTCCTTTTTATAGGTCCAGGGCATTGACGATTGGCATAGCCCTAGTCCTTCTAATCGGCAGGGTTTGGAACTTGTCGTTTGGCAGTGTCTTTCAGGTTCCTTTGGAAAATTAGTTGTAGAGTGCGAACCGTTGATCCGAATTGTGCACGAGGTTAACCGTTGGAAATGTGTTTTAGAGACCTTCGAAAGCCGAGTTAACTTTGGGTTAAATGTGGCTCAAAAGCGTTCGTCGATCCTTTGGACGAGGAAACTTCGAACGCAAACGGATCGTTTGTCCGCATGGTAAGTCAGAATCGCGCACAGGGCGGACCGTTAGAAAAATTAGGAGATGTACTTTGGCATTCCAAAGAGTTTGACCTGGTTCGGGGAGTTGACTTTGGTCAACCAGGGACTGGAAGTGTTCGGTGACCTTTTGGAGTAAAATGAATCATTCGTCCGTACCGTAAGTCAGAATTGTGCACGGGATGGACCGTTGGAAAGGGGATTCAGTGCCCTTCAAAGATTCATTCAGTCTCGATTGAGATGAAGAGATAACTTTGGTAAAACGGAGCCTGGGATCGTCAGGTGACCTCTTGATCGAGTTTCGAGGGAAAACGGGTCGTTCGTCCTCACTATAAGTTACAATTATGCACAGGACAGAATGTGGGCTTAGGTTGTGATGATTGATTCTGTGGGTTGAAGCCAATTCTACGGGCTTAAGGTGAGATGACCAGTCCTGCAGGTAGAAGACAATTTTGCGAGCTTAAGGTGAGATGACCAATTCTGTGGGCTTAAGGCGAGCTGACCAATTCTGTGGGTCAAAGACAATTCTGCGGGCTTAAGTTGAGGTGACCAATTCTGCGGGTCGAAGCCAATTCTGTGGGATTAAGGTGAGGTGACCAATTCGGCGGGTCGAAGCCAATTCTGCGGGCTTAAGGTGAGATGACTAATTCTGCGGGTCGAAGCCAATTTTGCGGGCTTAAGGTGAGGTGACCAATTATGCGGGTCGAAGCCAATTATGTGGGCTTAAGGTGAGGTGACCAATTTTGTGGGTCAAAGCCAATTCTGTGGGCTTAAGGTGAGATGACTAATTCTATGGGTCGAAGACAATTCTGCGGGCTTAAGTTGAGATGACCAATTCTGCGGGTCGAAGCTAATTCTACGAGCTTAAGGTGAATGACCAATTTTGTAGATCGAAGCCAATTCTATGGGCTTAAGGTGAGGTGACCAATTCTTCCAGTCAAAGCCAATTCTACGGGTTTAGGGTGAGATGACCAATTTTGTGGGTCGAAGCGAATTCTTCGGGCTTAAGATGAAATGACCAATTCGGCAGGTTGAAGAAAATTCTGCGGGCTTAAGGATGAGATGACCAATTCTGCGGGCTTAAGGTGAGATAACCAATTATGCGGGTCAAAGCCAATTATGCGGGCTTAAGGTAAGATGAATAATTCTGCGGGTCAAAGCCAATTATACGGGCTTAATTTGAGGTGACCAATTCTGCGGGTCGAAGCCAATTCTATGGGCTTAAGATTGAAATGACCAATTCTGCAGGTCGAAGCCAATTCTGCGGGCTTAAGGTGAGATGACCAATTTTATGGATTAAGTTGAGATGACCTCGAGGAACTCTGCTAGGGAAATTACCTCGTGATTTTGATTTGAGTTGGGGAGCTGATTGCCAGGAAAATTCTTGTGTGTCTTCTGGAGACTTTACCGAGGGAGCAACCAATCTAATATTGGGGAAGTGATTAGGTGGTCCAGGGTTTTAACGTACTTCTCGGGAAAATTTGAGACCTTTGGGAAATAGGATATGATCCCGAAGTTTTGGATATTTTGGAGGTCCTCTGGGGACGTTGCTAGGGAGAGATTCACTTGGCTTTTGAGAGTTCCCTTGGGGAAACAGGGGTTCTGCTTGGAGGAGCGTTAAATTTTCTTGGTGAAAAAGTTCTAAATCCTTTTCGAGATTTTTAGGAATGTTCTGAGGATTTTTCAGGGTTTTTTCATATTTTTGGGGAATTTTTATTCGAAGATTTAAGGGGGGTGTTGGTCGGCATGGTATAGAGGGTGCCATTCGACAGTGGCACGAACTTTTGGGCTGCCTCGAGAAGGCAAAGGGTCAGAACTTTCATTTTGGCTTCAGGGAGATGATTGTGACTCCCATAGATGTGCAGCAGCTACTAGGGATGGATTGCGATGGAGAGCAGATAGAGGTGGATCTCTTTTTACGGGTGAGGCCGGAGGTGGTGCATGTGGCGCTTATTGATGTGGGGAGGATGGTGTATGGGGACTCCATCCCTCTATCGCTGCTGAAGGATGTTTTACTGGGAAGGGTGATTGATGTGGAGGACGGGATGCAGGTGAGGCAGATGGCCCAGTTGTTTATTTTACTAGTGTTTGGGGGATTTATGGTGGCGTCGAGTGGTGACGTTTTCCACTTATGGTCTTTACCATATCTGAGGATGTTTTTGAACATCCCTCTATATGACTGGGGGAGCCTGACTTTGGGGACCCTTTATTTTTCCTTAGATGCATTTCGCCGATGCTACCGGCAGTCTTTCACTAGAGCCATGTATCTACTTGAGGTATTCTTTAATTTTGTGCATTTTCCTTTCATACACTCGCATTTTCCTTATGCACCTCTTTTGATTGCGAATTCTCGCCTTTGGCAGACATGGTTCTATGAGGTGATCGAATGTAATACCAAGTTGATTTTTTTAAGGACGAGACTATTGGTGATTTTTACCAGTTGCATCAATAGCGCAAGGCCAATCGGCAGTCGATGAGGTCTCTCTCTTTGGATGCGGTGTGTCAAGTCTTGAATGGCCTGACTAGTGATAGGGTAAGACTTTTTTTCTTCAGTCTAAGTCCTTTGTGTGCTCTGATTTTGTATTTGACTCATATCTACTGGGTATTTTTTAGGTGACCTTTTACCCTTGGGCAACGACCATTCAGGACATAGGGTTTCCTGGGGTAAATGCGCAAATGAGACCTTTGCTGGTGCATGAGTTTGTCCACTCTTGGTATCTTAGGGAGAGGGTGGTCTGATAGATTGTTGAGGGGGAGGTGGCGGTGACACCTGCGAGGACCCCAACGAGGTAGTCAGAGATGGCTCTTCCTTTCATGGCTTTTTGTGTGACGTACACGATATCAAACTCGGCTAAGAGCATCAACCATTGAGCCATTCGGCTGGATAAGGCGGGTTTCTCAAGAAGGTACTTGATGGGGTCCATTCGGGATATAAGTTTAATGGGGAAGGCGAGCATGTAGTGTCGTAACTTTTGGGTGACCCAAACAAGTGTGACACGTTCTTTTTCCAAAGCGGTGTAGTTGACTTCGTACGTGACCAATTTGCGACTAGCGTAATAGATGGCTCTTTCTTTGCAGGACTGTTTAAGGTATTGGTCTAGCAAAGCCCCAGCTACAGTGTCAGTTATGGTTAGGTATAGGAGTAAGGGAGACTAGGATGTGGTGGCATGAGTACCGAAGGTTGAGTCAGGTATTATTTGATTCGGTCGAAGGCTTCTTGACATGCCTCGTTCCAAACTTTGGTTGAATCCTTTTAAAGGAGTTTAAAAATTGGTTTACAAATGGAGGTGATCTGGCTGATGAACCGGCTGGTGTATTGCAATTTCCCAAGGAAACCTCGAACCTCTTTCCCCGTTCGGAGAGGTGGCATCCTCAAGTATGGATTTTAGCTTGGCAGGATCTGCTTCTATCCCGTTTTCAGTGACCATGAATCCCAAGAGTTTTCCCTTTGTAATGCCGAAGACACATTTCTGTGGATTGAGTCTCATCTGATACCATAGCAATCGGTCGAAGAACTTTCGAAAAGCGGGAACATGACCTTCTATAGTTTTGGATTTAATAATCATATCATCAACATATACCTCGACTTCTTTGTGAATCAGATCGTGCAGGATTGTTGTGGCAGCCCTATGGTAGGTAGCCCCAGCATTCTTGAGACCAAATGGCATAACAATGTAGCAAAATGTTCCCCATGGGGTGATGAATGCGGTTTTTTCTTGATGATCTGGGTGCATTTTAATTTGGTTATATTCGGCAAAAACGTTGACGAATGACTTGATATCATGACTGGCCGTGTTGTTCATGATTATGTCGATATTGGGTAGCGTGTAATCATCCTTTGGAGAGACTTTGTTCGAGTCCCGATAGTCTACACACATCGTAACTTTCCCTTCCTATTTCGTCACAGTCACTATGTTGGCTAGGCATGTGGGATATTCGATCACACGAATGAAACCCATGTTCAGCTGTTTGACCACCTTTCCTTTGACTTTGAGAGACCATTCGGTGCAGAGTTTCTGAGCTTTTGTTAGTCGATTTGTAATCTGGAAGGGTGGGGATCTCATGCTGAGCAATTTCAGGGTCAATGTCGGGCATATCATCATAGGACCATGTGACGACATCTACGGATACCTTCAATAAATATTCGAGTTGTGCGCGCTCATGCTCGTTGAGGGTAGCTCCTATCCTAATCTCACGCAGTTGGATACTAGAACCGAGGTTAATAATAACAGTTTATTCTTCATTAACTTGAACGCGGATATATTGTTTGTTATTATCCTTATTTAGATTAGTTAAGAATTGTTCATTTACAAAATCATCATCATCAAAAGTTTGATTAGAATCTAAACAATTAATGTAAGGAACAGCAAGATACTCAAAATCTTCGTTTATTTCATTGATAGGAAAAACAACATTGAGAACCTCATCAAAGGAGGTCTCGATTATGTTTGAGCAAGGATAGACAAAAGAATAAGAAATGGGATAAACATTGGGGTTAGGTGAGATTTCAACAAGTAGAACTAGCGCAGAATGCCAGTTAAGGAGAGGTGTACCAGCAGCTTTAATCAAGTCGGATGGATCCAGTGATGTAGTGCTTGAATGAATTATGCAGAGTGTTAGCCCCAGTGTCTGTGAGTCAAACGAATCCTCAGAGTCAATTCCCTCGGAATCTTCAGTATCTTTGATGAGCGGTTATATATGGTGTTGGGAACTTTCGGCCCTTGGGTAACTATCTTGGAAAAAGATCTACATTTTGGGTTTCATCTTTTTGTCTCTATGGTCATACCATGGCTCCGAAAAGCCGCAAAATGGGAAATCCTCGCCCTCTTTGATGAATCGTCCATTCAAGGAGTCACCTAAGATTGTCTGGATGTAGTCTAGTCTTCTCTTCGGTCGAGACTAATGGATCATTCTGAGCTCTTGTTTTGATGGCTGATACTCCGAACCACAAGGAGGGAAAGCTTTCTTCTGTTCAATGGGATCAAGTATCCTTTGTTGTCTTTGTCCTAGCCCCAGTCCGGGCATAAAGTGCATGCTTCTGAACATCTGAATCACATTGACGTTGCCATGAGGGTCGTATTCTGGGCAAACCCTTTCTTTGAAATCGTCCCCTGCCGGGAGTAGGAGTGTCTCAACTCGGAATCCTGATAGGAGCATACACTACAAAAAAAGTAGCTTTTGAGACGGTGGCCTAGCAGTCCTAAAAGATCATTTATCCATCTCAAATAATTTTTGTGACCCTATTTGGGACGGCTAGGGGGTCTTTTTGATAGGGGTTATAAATACTTTTTGTGACACCATAGCCGTCTCAAAAGAGTTTTTTGAAACATGAACAAATTCGTCTCAAAAGGTCCTTATTTTATATGACCCTTTTGAGACGGCACAAGAGCAGTCACAAAAGATTATTTTTTAAAAGGAAATTAATCTGTCTCAAAAGATTACTATTTTAAAAGACTTTTTTGAGACGACAACATAGCCGTCTTTAATATATTTTTAGGACAGTTTTATCCATCCCAAAACAGGTGAAGGGATCGTAAAATTTTTGCACCAATATTTTGTGGAGAATAAAATCTACCGCTGAAGTTTAATATAGAATTGAATTACATTTGAAACAACACAAACAACGAATAATCATAAAATGTAATACATAATATGATTTTCAACCAACATATTTCATTCAATAATAAATAGTGTTCTTACAACCATCTCCAAATATTCATCAAAATAAGAATTATAACACTAAGTTCAAATATTTGACTTAACAACAAAAATACATCAATTTATTAATACTCCAAACACGAAATGCTTATATCAAACTAATTCCGCAACACTGAAGCGTATGACCTCCAAAACCACTAATTAACATTTGCATGTTCTACAAAATTTATCACCTGCACAAAAAAAATATAGTTTCGATTATGTCAGAATTAATACCCCTCATCAACAACACAATATGAAAAACGAATCAATATAGTATATTTTCATTATTAACAATATAAATATCCAACTATTATTATTTTTTTTTTAAATTCTGCAGATTCTCCTGTGTTTATTCATGAAAACCACAGGTAGCCAACCTGTTTTAAACATCAAAACTGATTCTAAGAATGATATACATCAACAATAGAAAATTTTAACCACCACCATAATAAATTCTCACCACCATAACAAGTTTTCACCACCACCATTGAAAATTTAACTTTAAACGAGATAATTTTCCATTATATATATATATATATATATATATATATATATAAGTAATTATATGTATGAATTATATTGTATTACCTAGTCGGACTGAATAGCCGAGGTAGTGGAAGCATGCTAAAGGGTAAAACTTTGGAACAAACTTTGCATTTCACTTCTCATATCATTCTTCATCTGTAATAAATCTTGTTGGTTGCGAATCTCTAACTCTTCAAGCTCCTGTCGATATCGAGTCTCTCGATCATCAGCTTCTTTCTTTAACTGGTTAATTTCTTCCAATAATAACTGAGATGAACATGCTTTTGCCGACGTTGGCCTAATACCTGCTCGCTTTAGTAAAGCATGCTCATGCCCTTCATATCCTACTACATTAGTAAAAATATTGTCCCGCACTTCTGGGTCATTTTGTTGCTCTTCTGGTAGCTCATTTAGTTGTCTTTCAAGCATTTTCTACCAATTGAATTAATATTATTATTAATGAACATAAAATAATTTTCAAGAACACAATTTATAACAAATATTAAATAAATCTTTCAAGCATCTCTTACGAATTAATATTTATTCATACAGCTCTATCAAATGATCCATCTTCAATAATGAAACGTTTATTATTTGGAGCTCGAGTGGTTTTCCACATGCTAATATTGTCAACGGGTTCCCCCTGTTCTATCCTTTGAAAAAAACCATGTATATATATTAATACTCTTATATTAAAATTAGAAACATTTATAATAATAAAAATTCCAACCTCCTTGGCTATTTTAGCATGTGGCTTTTGCCCTGTCCATGAGTAAGCACATTCAACTTCACGGTTCTTAGTGTTTTGATCGGCAATATCGTAAATATTTGAATAAATAAAAATAAAAACTATGATACTAGTGAAGAAGGATGTAGGTATAAAATTCTTAATAAAATGTGATATTTATAACTTAATCTTCTTTAGACCCAGTATTTCACCAATTCAGGACACTAATCATTTTCGACTCGTTCAGGCGTATAACATAACCGCTCTTCATTTGTTTGAAACTTTTTATAGTGATTCACCTTCACTCGATGCTTCCATTGCTTCCATGCACGTCCCATCCTTGCAAAGTAGATTTGTTTAAAACCTTCTGGTTCATTTGTGTTATTCTAAGAACAAAAAGAATAAATTAGTTAAAAATTGACAAGCTAATGTACAACGGAACAAATAAATAAATCAAACTAATAAGTTATTTTCACTTCCTTCCAAATATTATCAAGCGCTTCCTTGTCTGCCTAGCTCCAATCCAACATTGTCAATGGAAATAAATTTCAACACCTTGCATAATAACCTAAATGTGACATCAATTTAATTTCAAGTTTACAAACTGGCTGACAAAGTTCATTCCATTCCAATATCTTCTTTTTGTTATCATTCCATTCGAGCCAAGGCCTTGCCCCCTTTATAAACCTTTTTTTACTAGTAAGGGTAGTCATTGTACCTGAGCAAAAATTTGATAAATAATGTTTATACATCTTGTTCAATATGAATATAAACATAAAAGTAATACAAATGGAGATATACAAATGGTGCATTGTATAACACAGCATACCCGTGAGATCCTCGCCATCTCATTAGATGGAGGATTGAAATTTCCAACTGAATTATTAATCTGCTCAATATTTGGAGAAAGTTGATCTGTAGGTGTTTGAAATAAAGAAACGTAAGCTCTTGAGTTGCGGTGTGTATTTTGTGACTGGGATGTTAATTCAATATTTGGGGAAAGTTGTTGCATCTATTTAGTTCCACTATCTCGTATGTTATGTTGAACGAAACTAATTTGGGGTGTCCTCTCTAAATCATTTCCCACTGGAGCTGCGAGTGGTTGCTTCTCGATTGGGCTTTCCTCGGCTATGAGGTCAGACATAGTCAAACGATGTCGACGTCGCTTCAACGTCATAGATTTGTATATTTTCATTTATCTTATCAAGAAGTTACATTTCAGTTATATATCACATTAGATGAAAACCCACGCGATGTGCGGGGTAGAGCTTAGCGAATGCAAAATAAAAGAAGCAATTATGATTAGCAATAAGTAATTGAAAAAAAATTGACCACACCCGTTACACTAATCATGGATCATACAAATAACTCTCTGTTATAATGAACACAAATACATTCAGTTTACAAGATTAAGTTTTGTCTTGGTATTCATGCTTCTGATAGACGATGAATCATGGATAACTTGTAGTGCTCTAACTATTGCAGCCTCATATCCCAATAACTCTCAGTATAACTAAAATTTATGAACCAATATCATAAAAAACTACTACATTGTTTTGATTCATGTTGTCAATTTAATATTCATTTATTTAAGTGAAGAGAGGTGATGAAAAGTATTTTAATGAATGTCTCATCGTCGAAAAAAAATACGTCATTTCATATGAGACACACAGATATAAAGAGTGGACTATATGTTTTGTTTTAATCAGTTTTAATCTAGGCATACTTGTTTTTCTATCAAGTCAGCCTTGTGATTTGTCCTGTTTTGAGGAACTACACATTCTCGCATAACTCCAACTTATGGTTTAATTTTGAGCTTAATTTCACCTTAATGATTGGTTTCTGATTATAACATAGGTGTTTGACTGTGCAACTGTGTTTCGATGATCATTAAGCTTTGAGGGTTTCTCGTCTCAGTTTTGGTGATAGGAACGATTTCGGTACCACTTGATCGATTGACGTGGCCTTGTGAGTTTTATTGCCTTGTTGTGAATACTTAAATATAATTTGATTAATTTAATCTATTGAGATTCTTCTTAGATATTTTAAACTATGGGTTACTGTATGTGTCCCAATATTGAATATTGGGCATGGTTTGAGTTTCTATAAACCAACATTTATTCATAATGGACCTATATTGAATCTCTACCTTAACTCCCTCTTTGAACCTCCACTTACTTCTCATCTTACCTATCATGTTAAATCCGATTTTAGTTGGAATGTAGAGAGCGTCTTTGTGGAAAATTACATGACATGTATGCTTCTAAATTTTCGAAGCTTTAAAGTTCTAATGTTCTGATCGATAAAATGAGTGTGAAAATTACCTTCCTCCATAAAGAAGAAACCCCAAGGATGCAAACAAAGACACACGTGCCAATTACACCCTACAAAAGTTACTTTTTCATTTTTAAAGACGAAACAAGAAAAGGCGAACACAAAGAAGTTATTAGTAGAACCACTAATGCAGTAAATCTAACTAGTGCCTGAAAACTAACCTAACAAGAACATCTTAGATAGGATTATCATAACCGGAATAGGCATCAACCATATAACCAACCATAAAATTATTTTAGACAAATTGAAAGAAAAAGAGTTACTTAAGCATTCAATGGAATCCTAACACATATAATAGCTTTTTTAAATCAGAAACAAAAAATAAAAAAATGACAAATAAGAATTGAAGTAGATAAACAGTTTTTTTATTTTTTATTTTTTTCTCAACAAACTAATTATTTTATTAAGAACCATAGAGAAAAGCCTCTCTAGAGGTAAACTATGGGTTACTGTATGTGTCTTTCATCCATGGAAGTCATAAGGCAGGTATTTAAAACATATCGCTCAAAACAGCCTTTAACGTGGGTTTGATTAATCATAAACACGTTTTGATAAGGCTAAATTGGGAAGAGGATTTCTCTCGTATGTGGATGAAAGACACATGGTTCATTGGAAAATTTCCAATGAGAATTTGTAAGGGGACTACTGATTTTTTCCCTGATGTTGAAACTAGTCTCTTCCTATTTGGATTTCCTTTTCTCACCTTCCCATTCATTTTTTTTTCTAAATCTTATATATATTATATGGCCTAATTAATCGATAAGCCTATCAAACTTGATGCCTCAACAATAAAGATCAACAGACCAAGTATTGTAACGATTTATGTCGAGGTGGATCTCACAAAAACTATTTTGGAAAGGGTCTTGATTGGTTGTGGTTCCAAGGGCTTTTGGCAGGAAGTCTTAGTTGAGTCTAAGCCTAAATACTTTAGAAGTTGCCTCAAGGAGGGTCATGATGAAGATTCATGCATCTTTAATCCTTCCATAACTGGTGATAAACCAAAAAACACTGCCGAATATGTGGTTAAGGACAATCATCAAATAGCGTACAAATCCCCAGATCTTGTTCAAGAAGAAAATCACATTATAGTAATCCAAGACCAATCCTCTAGGCAAGAAGATCAATTGGTGAATGAGAATTCAATAACTGAAAAGATGGCCACAAACTTGGATCAGGAAGACATCGGTAATATTGCAGTGGTACACCATCAAGAAGTAGAAGATGATAAATTGAATTATACTGATCAAGGTCACACAAAAGTAGATAAGGAAGAATGAGAATTATTGGAATATCCAAATGAAAATTATTATAAAGAGTCAAGCCCCAATCAGAAAACCAAAGTCAGATAGATACAAGATCACATTGATAATATTAAGGCCCAAGAATTAAGTCCCGATGAATCTATGATTATTAATGTTAGTGCATTGTCCCCAAGAAGCATAGATTTACCTGATTATGCTCTTCATCAAGCACCCCTTCCTTTGTATGCTTCAGACAATGAGGACAAATCAGGACATTATCCCCCTTTCTTTGAAGAACTGCAACCATTTTCTAAGTTCCTTGATTGGAAGCTCAAGTATTTTGATGCCAAAAAGAAAAAGGAATAAGGGTAATATATTCCCGCTGATAATAAGTTAAGCCAAAAACAATAATTGAGAATGCAAGGTCCTCTTTTCATAAGACTCACAAGATCTAGAACCAAAGGTATCACACACTCTCATCTCTCTTTTTTCTAGATGATAAACCTCATAGTGTGGAATATAAGAGGAGCAGCAAAAAATTAATCATCTAGGAGGACCAAATGTTGAGTAATATGCATAAGATCCCTTTTTGTCTCTCTTAGAGCCTATGGTTGAACCTGCAAAGATATCTTAATACAAATTTAAATGGGGATTTGAAGGCTGTAAAAATAATCTCAGTGGTAAAATCTGGTTGTTCTCGAGATTCAATGAAGTTGTGGAGATAATTATTGATAAAAAAAATCACCGAGACTTTAGTTTTTAAATAAGACAGGTTCCAAGGGACCTTGATTGACACTATAATAATCTTGACAATAATTTCTGAGTCCAGTTCTATAATAAGATGAGTGCATCCTAGATTCTTTGCCATATGAATGCCATTAACCAAAGCATTGAATTCCGTAAAATTGTTAGAGGCAGGGCTATAATAGTAAGAGAAGGCTGAAAAAAAGATACCTCTGTGATCTCTAATTAATCCATCACCTCCCGCATGTCCTGGGTTGCCAATAGAGTTGCCATCAGTGTTTAACTTCCAGCAACCATAAGAGAGGGGGGCGGGGGATCCCACTTAACCAGGAAATAAATCTTAGTGAACACATTCCTAAAGGAAATAGATAGTTGTTGCAGGAGAAAGTAGTCATGGAAGGGGGCACCTTTTTTTGTCTGATAATATTGATTAGGTCACTAGTAGTAGAGGAAACATAATTAATGATGCAGATTGGATTTGGGTCAATACCTTCTAAGAGAGATTTATTCCTAGCCTTCCATAATCCCCAACATATAATATGAGGAATGATATTCATGAGGATACCCTATAAAGTGTTCCGCTTCACCGAAAGACACCACGCATTAAGACGGAGATGAATTAAAGTGTTCTGAACTGGAACCCTACGAATATTATGAAAGAAATCCCAGACCTTCATGGAAGCATATCACTTTATCCCCTGGGTCTGAGATGGCAGAGGCTTGGATCCTAGAAGTAATAGTGTTGGAAAACTGAATTAAGTCCTCTGTACTTACCATAAGGTTGGATATATGGCCTTATATATTGAGCAATTTGATATAAGTAACTCCCTTAATCATTCATATTTGTGATATCTATGGACAAGATATTTTCACCTGAGTGGAATTCCCAATGATAAACATTTGGAATTAGTTCATTTGGACTGGGGGTAACTTGTACTACAGAGAGAGAGGCTTTGTTATTCTGAAATTGAATTAGGGATGTATAATATTGTTCTAGTAAATTCATTATATAGACAAAGGTCTCTTGTTGTTAGTAAATGTTCAATTAATACTATTAATAATGGGATCTTTACATTGATTGGTTACTGTAAAAAAAGAAATCAATGGTGGCGATAGAGTGATTTTTTGGCAATCTACAACATATAATGATGCAGTTACCTTTTTTTCTTCTTTTTAAAAGTCCTATTTTTAATAAAATTTGGGACATATTTGAGTATTGAGTGCCAGTGGCAGCCTTATTGCAGTATTGCTATGGAACAACTTTATGACTTGATGCCATCAGTCCACGATACTTACTGCATACACACACCACTTATTTTTATCTTGTTTTTGTTTTGTATTTTACTATTATCTATTAGCTTATTCCTTAGGCATTTGTGTTTTTAAAGATTACTCAGGCATTTGTGTATTAACTAGTATTAACTAATTTGAATGCATTGAGTTGAGATTAACTACTATTAACTGATTTGAATGCAAAGATTCTACGGCATTTGTGTTTTCACATTGTGTGGCATGTTCTGCCCAAGTTATGGATTGGTATTTGTTGCATATAACTTGTTGGATATAGTTTTTAGCTCTCCCCAATACTTGATGTATATAATTTTTATGAATGAATTGGTATTTGTAATATAAAATGTATGCCCCAGTTCTCCATATTACTTGGTATTTTTAGCATATAATGTCTTGTATCACTGAAATTCTTCCATTGGTTGATATTATCATTATATGTACATTTTAATAGGTTCATCTTCCAAGAAACGAGTCAGAGGACCAGTGCGAGACTTCCATTCATATGCCTAAAACATTGGGGGGGGGGGGGGGGGGGAGCTCATGAGGAGGGTGAGTTTAAGTAGAGAAGATGCAAGCCACCTATTGACAATATACAACACACATTAAAAAGTACATAAAAAATAAATGCTCCAAGTTCAAAAACCCATAACTAGTTTTGGATAAAAGATGATAATGGTGATTAGTTTTGAATAAAATACCCATAACTATCAATACAAAACCAAACTACAAATGCTCCAGTTAAAAAACAAAAATAACTAGTATAGGAGTATATCTCCCTCAAGCTTTGTCCTTCTAAATTTCATCTCCATCTTCGTCTTCATCTGCATTTACAGCATCAAGATCATTATCTTCAGCCACACTAGTGTCAACTACTAATCCATCTCCATCCCTCACCCACCGTAAGTTTTGATCTTCATTCAAATTTTGCATGACAAACGGATCATCTCCAGTAAGCAACAATTCTTCTCTAGCTTCTTTAACTATCGTGTACCTATAGAATTGGTCTCTTGGTGTCATGGGAACAATAACATGCCAATATATATCGATACGGTCCTGCACATAAAATACTTGTTATACTTGGGATGCTAGTATGAAAGGTTCGTTACTCTCTCGATCATCCTTATATTTCAAATGCTTGAAATTTACTAGCGTATAGTTAAACTCGTCAACTTTTGTACCCATACGATTTTTAACCCAATCACACTTGAATAACACAAACTTCATGCCATTAAGATACCAAACTTCAATAATGTCCGTTAGTTCCCCATAGTATGTAATATCACCCACAATGGGGTTTTTATCCTTCCCGCTAGAATAACTCATTTTTTCGACTTTTATAACAACTCCTCTATTTTGAGTTTTCTTTCCCCTATCAATTCTCTTTGATTTAAATCTAAAACCTCTAACAATATAAGTGTTGAATCTGACCGCATCCTTAAAAGTACCTAAAGACAAGCATTTGATTTCGTCGGATACTTTCACACTGTCACATGCCAATTTATTAACCTATAGTATATTAAAGTAAATGTCAATATAAAAGTATATATTTATTCATAATTCAATTATTAGTTATGATATTTTCTCTTACTTAGTCCTTAAACCATTTGTGGAACTCATCGTTGTGAAGACGACTAATACGATGCTTTTGTGAATCTTGAGGATACTAGGATAAAAGTTTCGCGAGATGCTTTCTACAAGTAAACAAATAGCCATATGTCAATTCCACAAAAAAATATAAAAATGGTTTTCAAAAACACCAAATACTTATAATAAAACTTACTCAACAAATGGAGCCATTGCCTCGGTGTTGGTAAGAACGTGCCGATGATCTTGCATATACATTACAGAACCAAGTTCAAATTGAACTTTTTCCCAATTGCAAGACCATTTATATGCTCCCAATCATCATTTCTAGACGGTCGGTCAGATTTAGTTTCCACATCCACATACTGGGAACAAAAAGTCATGCATTCCTGAAGAATAACAGAGTTGGCAATCGAGGCCTCGGGATAAGCCCGATTACCAACGTAGCCTTTTAAAGTGTGGAGGTACCTTTCAATCGGATACATCCAATGGTAAATGACACATCAAACAATTAAGATTTCTTTCGGAAAATGTATAGGCAAGTGTTCCATCACATCAAAGAAACTCGGAGGGAATATCTTCTCAAGGCTACAAAGTGTAAGGGCCATCCGATCTTCAAAATTTTACAAATCAGTTGCGATAAATACTTTTGAGAACAATATCACAAAGAAATTGCTTAATTCAATCAAGGCTTTGACAATATGATTGGGTAATACCCTTCGCGCTGCTATTGGAAGAAATTGTTGCATTAAAATATGATTATCATGGCTATTTAATCCCAAAATATTTCTTTCTTGCATGTTCACGCACCCTGAAATGTTCGAAGAGTAGCCATTAGGGACTTTAACATTCTTCAACACTTTTAAAAAAATCTCCTTCTCTTTGTTACTCATCATGTACTCTGCTGGGGGAAGGTACTATAAATTTGACCCTCGTGGTTGAGGATGAAGCTCTGATCTAATATAAAAAAAATTGAGATCTTTTAGAGCCTGTAAATTGTCTTTTGTCTTCCCTTTATTACCCAACAAAGTAAACATGACATTATCACAGACGTTTTTCTCAATATGCATGACATCAAGATTACGGCGAATAAGATTATCCTTCTAGTATGGCAATTCAAAAAATATGCTCTTCTTTTTCCAACTAAATCTACATTTTGGAACTGCATGTTTACTTTTTTCAAACGCCTCTCTTTCCCTCCTTATAAAGACATCTTCCATCTTATATTCACATTCAACGTCAAGATCATTCAACTGTTGCAATATTTTTAAGCCCAAAAGATTAAGTGGGGCTAGACGTAATTCTACCCTCCCATTAAATGGTGCCTTCTGCCTATGAAGCTTATGACGCGAGTCTAAGAATCAATAATGACCCTAATAACATAACTTCTTACCATTATCTAATCGCATTGACCGGTGGTCTTCGTTACAACAAGGACAAGAAAATGTACCTTTTGTGCTCCATCCCGATAACATCGCATAAGCGAGGAAATCATTAATGGTCCATAACAACGATGCATGCAACTGAAAAAACTCCTTACTTGACGCATCGTAAGTACATACACCATCAACCCATAGCTCAATCAACTCATCCATCAATGGCTATAAAAATACATCGATCTTATATCCGAGTACTTTTGGTCCATTTATCAGAATAGACAAAATCAAGTTAGGTTGCTTCATGCACAACCATGGAAATTCTTTCGAGTCAGACGTCAGCTGCAGAAGCTATGGATGCGTGCAGGTTTTTGATAGCCGCTTCCATCGTTGTACTCTAGATAGGAGGTATTGTATAAACATTCGAGCCAATGGCTCAACTGCATTTATTTATTCTTTCGGTACAGCATTCGATATGGTTGTATATTTTGACTGAGTGTTCGGTTATATTATTTCATTTCAGTTTCATTTACGCATAAACTGTGTGGATGTTTTATTTATTGTTGTTAAAAAGAGTAGTAAAGTTAAAATTTTGACACCGGCCTAATAGGTTATTAGTAATTAAATGGATTTTCGACAGTGATGCTAAGAATGATCCATATGAGACTCATGTTTTAATTTAATATTGGAGTGATCGCCCGATATCTTATTAGGCGGGGTGTTACATTAAGTTTAAAGAACGTGGAAAAAGTAGGAAAAAGTAGAAAAAGGACTCGAGTCTCAGGTTTTACCCCAAGACGCCTACATAGCCTATAGAGGCATCAAAGTCCACATAGTTCGTATGCAAAATTAGGGGTGGGATTTATCCCATGAATCCAACCGGGAACTTCTCTTATATGTGTGTATGTGTAAAAAAGTGTTTTAGTTGTGAGAAAAGTGTGAGAATTCCCGTTTGGAATTTATGAGCAAACCCTCTTTTTCTTATTTTTTGGATTTTATTTATATGAAAATAAGAGATGTGCAATAATACTAAATAAAAAGTATATTAGGATATGTGAGATGAGAAAAAGTCCTAAGTAATAAAATGAATTAATGCGAATTTAAGGTAATTTCAGGAGAAAGTTGGACCTTTTTGAAGATCTTGAGCTTGAATTTGGATGTTGGAGACCAGCCCTTCCACTTGGGTGATGGTGGAGGGTACTTAATTCACCATGTTTGATGAAGAAAGTGATGAAAGGTGAAGGTTGGAAAAGAATTTGGATGTGGATATCACGCTGACTTCGAGAGGGGTTTTCTGAACTTACTGAGAGTGATGGATCTCTGATTTTCCTCCTTTTGGAATGAGGTTACCCTCCTTTTTATAAGCCTAGGGAATTTCCCATTGGCATAGCCCTGGTCCTGCCAATCGGAAGGTGTGTTTAGGCACACTGCCGATAGTTAGGGTAGGGAACCTACAGTTTGGCAGTGTATTTCAGGTTCCTTTGGAAAATCGATCGTAGAGCGCGAACCGTTGATCTGAATCGCGCATGGGGTGAACCGTTGGAAAGGTATTTTAGAGACCTTCAAAAGTCCTTTGGACTGATCTCGGTCCTGGGAGTTGACTTTGGGTCAAATGTGGCTCGGAAGCGTTCGTCAATCCTTGAGACGAGGAAACTTCGGACGCAAACGAATCGTTCGTTCGCATGGTAAGTCAGAATCGCGCATGGGGCGGACCGGTAGAAAGGTTAGGAGATTTAATTCGACATTCCAAAGAGTTTGACCAAGTTAGGGGAGTTAAATTTGGTCAACTGGGGCCTGGAAGCGTTCGGTGACCTTTTGGAGTAAAACGGATCGTTCGTCCGTACCATAAGTCAGAATTGCGCACGGGACAGACCGTTGGAAAGGGGATTCAGTGGCCTTCGAAGATTAATTCAATCTTGGTAAGCTGAAGAGTTGACTTTGTTGAAACGGAGCCTGGGAACGTCCGATGACCTCCTGGTCGAGTTTCGAGGGAAAACGGATCGTTCGTCTGCACCGTAAGTCAGAATTATGCGCGGGATGGACTGTTGGAAAGGGGATTCAATGCCCTTTGAATATTCATTCAGCATTATACGAGTTGAAGAGTTTGAATTTTGGTCAAACGGAGCCTGGGAGTGCCCGATGGCCTTTAGGTCAGTACCCAGGGTTTGACTTGGGTTTGCAATGATGAAAGGAGGTGCTAGGGACCTAAGGAGAGGTTGGGGTTATTAGAATGGGGTGTCTACAACATGCATATTAGATAACAAGACTTGAATTATATTATTCTGACTAAGTATTGGCATGTATATTTTAGGAGTTAGTTATTAGTGGAAAATCTCTCTCTCACACTATTATAGTTATGATGGATCCTCTGAGTTTTGTGTTGCAGGACTTTTATATTATATTTTTATATTTGTCACATGTTTCATTTGTTTCCTTTCATGTTGAGAATGATTGTATATTTTAATATTAGGAACTGATCAATGTAAGGAAATTATTAATTAACCTTTGGGTTCTTTAATAGTTTTAATTCATTCCCCGAGATATGGTCATTGGTATTCCTATTTTTAATTAAAATATTTGATTTCCTAACAAAATGGTTCATATTCCAAAAATGAAATGGATATTAAAAGGAGTTAAAATTCCAATTAAATCTCTACCTTGATGGACGATTGAGATTAATTAACCTTTGAAATTTAGGCCCTCTCTCCACCTATAAATAGATGACTTTCTTCTATATAAAAGGTATCGAGGAAATACACATATGAATTTATAGGCAAGGAGAGAGAATCCAAAATTCTCCGTCGAAAGACTACTAAGGTACGCAGCGGCGACAAATAACGACATCATATCCATGGCGATGAAAGGAGGTATTACATTATCTCTCTTTTCACGTACCTATTAGGTGATTATCATGATGTTTACGATCTTAGGATTCATGTAAATACATTTTTATTACATATGGTATCAGAGCAGATGCTTAGGAACACATTATTGTCCATGAAATATGCTATATATGAATCTTCCTATAACTATTGATAAAGTGTTGTAAATTACCTATTTTTCATGACTATTAAAACAGTTTATGTTTTTTGTTTCTTCATAATTTGTTGAAATAATATTGAATTATCTTCCATTTGTCATGGGTGTTGATTTATTATCAGGCGGGGCTTGGTCACTTGCTTGAAATTATATCTTTTAGAATTATGTCTATTAGAATTCATGCTACCATGTCTGTTAGAATTCTTATTCAAATTTTATGACCTTTTAGAATTCTTGAAATTATGTCTTTTCAAATTCATGAAATTTATGACTTTTACATTTTTAAGTTTTAAAATTCTTGACTTATAAAATTCTAGATTGTATACCTTTTGCTATTTAAGAATTTTACAATTATGTAATTTTATGGGCTTTGGAATTCTATGATAACATGTACACCAGTATTCATTTTAAGTTTTTCAATGAATGCAATTGTATTAGTATGGTTAGGTATCGTCACAGTGATCTTGATTATTACCCATTCCAAATTAGCCCCTTATTACCATTATAATGTTTAAATTTGTTTATTTAACACATATAAATTAGTTGCCCATATGTATACTATAATCATGTGTTGAATCAACAATTAAGGAGTGCTTATACATGTATAAACCAAGGATATCCATGGATACCTTATTAAAATTAAATAGATACATCACTCAATTATGCATGTTGAATATTACATCCATTAATGGCACTAACTTAAATTTGTGACTACCCATAGGAGCATCTTATTTTCATGTCGTAAAATATTCAAATCTTACTATTTGTTAATTAAAGTTTTAAAGACTTATTAAAAATTGTTGTATCTCTAAAATGCAACCCTTTTTCCAGCTCAATTAACCTCATATGCATCATATGTCCCTATTCTCACAGGAACCAACTTCTTAGAATAAAAAGAGTAAGTTGAGTTCACCTTGGGGGTACTTGACATGGATCTGGATTTTCAAATTGAAAAACCAGTTAAACTTACATAAATAAGTATTGATGAGGAAAAGACTCTCCATAAATCTTAGGAGAAGTCTGACATATTGAGCATCATCTTTCTACGAATGACAATTACAAGAAATATTAAAACATCAATTCCTAAACCTGACAATGCTAAGGATTACATGAAAGCAATAGAAGAAAGGGTTAATACTGTAGATAAATCACTTGCTGGAAAACTAATGGCATATCTTATGACCATGAAGTTTTATGGCATACGCCCAATGCATAATGATGTCATTGAGATGACGAACCTTCTTGCCAAGCTATAGAATTTAGGAATGATAGTGGATGATTTATTTCTAGTCCAATTTATTATGAACTCTTTACCTACACAGTATGGACCTTTCCATCTCAATTACAACACCATTAAGGATAAGTGGATGGTGAATGAGTTGGCTAACAATCTAGTTGAAGAGGAGGCCAGGCTGAACCAACAAGGTATTAAGGTTGCACATCTTGTCCAAGGAGCTGGATAATCTAAAACTGGGAAATGGAAAAATTCAAGCCATAATAGAGAACCACCTAGAAATATTTATGTTAATCAATCCAATGTGAAAAAGGAAAAGAAGTATTACAACAGTTGCAAATTTTGCAAGAAACCTAGACACTTTCAGAAAGATTGCCCTAAACATAAGTAATCGTTCGAAAAGAAAGGTAACCCTAAACGGATTTCGTAAGTTTTTTTTAATAAAATCTTACTTATGTTTCTTATAACACTTGGTGGCTTGATTCTTGTTCTAACGTTCACATGTCTAATTCAATGTAGGGCTTCCTTACAACCCAAATCATAAGCCCAAGTGAAAATTTTCTATTCATAGGAAATCGAGACAAAGTTCAAATTGAAGCCATTGGCACTTATCGTCTCATTTTGAAAAATGGATATCATTTAAATTTGTTTCAAACTCTTTATGTTCCTTCTATTTCCTTCAGTTAGTAAACTTAATCAAGTCGATTATTCAGTTCATCATGGATATGGTTATTTTAATTTGTTTTTTAACTCAATTCAAATTGTTTCTAGAATTTTAATCGATGGTCTTTATAAATTTCATCTTGATAGTCAATTTGCTGAAACTCATCTCACATTTTATTCTAATGTTGGAACAAAATGTAAGTCATCTAAAATTACTCTTATTTCTTGTGTCATGAAAGGCTAGGACATATATCCAGTGATACAATCAAGAGATTGGTAAAATATGGAATTCTTTTAAAGTCTTTATTTTACCAATCATGAAGTGTGTACGAATTGTATTAAAGGAAAAATAACAAAACACACAAACAAAGGAGCCATAAGAAGTAAACAGCTTCTTGAAATCATACATACAGATGTTTGTGGACCTTTTGACATTCCAACCCTTGGAGGCGAGAAGTATTTCGTTACATTTATCGATGACTGTTCATGTTATTGTTATCTATACTTGTTGCATAACAAATCTCAATTTGTGGACGTTGTACAAGTATTCATCACTGAAGTTAAAAGGCAACAAGATAGAAAAGTGGAAATCCTAAGGTAAGATATAAGTGGTGAGTTTTATGGAAGGTATGACGAAACATGACAATATCCCGGACCTTTTGCAAAACTTCTTTAAAAGCTTGGAATTGTCTCTCAATATACAACGCCTAGTTCTCCGTGGAAGAATGGTGTAGCTGAAAGGCAAAATCGTAGATATATGGAAATTATTAGGTCTATAATTATTCGTGCTAATTTACCTACATCCTTGTTGGTGGATGAGCTACGTAAGGATGTTTTTATATTAAATCGGGTTCCTGACAAGGCAGTTTCAATTATGCCCTTTGAACTGTGAAAACATTGGAAACCTAGTTTAAAGCATCTTCAAATTTGGGGGTGCCCAACTGAGGCTAGAATTTACAACCCACGTGAAGATAAATTGAACTTCAAAATGGTCAATGGTTACTTTATAGGTTAACCTGAGAAGTCTAAAGGATACAAGTTTTCTAGTCCTACCCATAGTACAAGAATTGTTGAAGCGTATAATGCTAGATTCTATGAGAATGCCAAAATCAGTGGGAAGACTAAAATTAATTATGTGATCATTCAGGAAATGAGGATAAATATCCCTTTACCCCCAATTCCACAAGTTGTTGGGAATCCTCCCATTGTTGAACCTTTAGGAAATGAGTAAAACCAAATAAATGATCAATAAATTAATGAACCCATGAATGAAGCACATGAGGAACCAGCATTAAGGATGTCTCATCATCAGAGGATATCTGTTATTTTTTATGATTACGTGATTTACCAAATACAATGTAATGTTGGGATAACTAAATATCCGATTTCATATTCACAAGCCATTAAAGATGTTAATTCTAGAGAACGGATTTATGCCATGAAGGATGAGCTAAAATCTATGGCTAAAAATCAAGTTTGGGACGTTGTTCAATTGCCAACAGGACACAAACCAGTCGGGTGTAAATGAGTCTTTAATACTAAGCGCAACTACAATGGAAATATTTAACGACATAAATCTTGACTTTTGGTCAAAGGTTTTAATAAAAAAGAAGGTATCGACTATACTGAGACTATTTCCCTTGTGTATAGAAAGAATTATCTTAGAACTATCATGGCATTAGTAGCTCATTATGACCCTGAGTTACATCAAATGGATGTGAAAACAACCTTTCTTAATGGAGACTTACAAAAGGAAGTCTATATTCTTCAAGATGAAGGCTTCATAATCAAATGTCAGGATGACATGGCGTGCAAACTTAAGAAATCAATATATGGACTGAAATAATGGTCGAGGCAATAATATCTAAAGTTTGATGAAAACATTACGAACTTTGGTTTCAAAGAAAACTTAGTTGATCTATGTATATACCTTAAGATCAGTGGGAGTAAGTTCATATTTTTGGTAATCTATGTTGATGACATATTACTAGATAACAATAATCTTGGTCTATTACATGAGACCAAGAATCATCTCTCTAAGAATTTTGAAATGAAAGATATGGGTGAGGGTTCCTATGTGATAGGAATTGAAATATTCCGTGATAGGTCAGTTGAAATTTTGGCAATGTCTCTAAAAGCACATATTGATAAAGTTCCAGAGAGATTTGGCATGATGACATGTTCTTCTAATGTCATTCCACCCACTATAGAATGGAGACAAGCTTGATCTTCAGCAATGCTCGCAGAATCACTTAGAACTTAAAGAAATGGAAACTTATCATTATGCTTCGCTTGTGGGAAGTTTGATGTATGCACAAGTTTGCACCAGACCTGACATTAGCCTTGTTGTTAGCATGATGGGTATATTTTAGAGTAAGCCAGGAATTTCTTATTGAAAAGATCCAAAGAAAGTACCGAGATACTTAAAGGGAACGAGGAATTACATGCTCACATATAGGAAATCAGCTAGTCTACAAATGGTTGGATTTTCAGATTCAGATTTTGGTGGATGTCCTAACATTAGACATTATACTCTTGGATATGTGTATATACTAGCTGGAGGTGCAATATCATGGAAAATCTAGAAGTTTGAATTGATCTACACATTTACTATGGAGGCTAAATTTGTGACATGTTATAAGGCTGCAAATCAAGGAGCATGGTTACTGAATTTTTCTCTTAGTTCGCAGCTTTGAGTTTCATTTCTAAGCCCTTAACTATTTACTCTGATAATAAGGTCGTAATTTTTTTCTCCACGTATGACAGGATATCTAAGGGATCCAAACACATGGATCTTAAATATCTCTCACTGAAGCAAGATGTTAAAATAGGAAAAGTTATCATTGAACACACGGGCACAGATCTCATGGTGGCAGATATTTTTACAAAAGGACTACCTCCAAAGACATTTTAGAGACATATTGAAAGCATGGATCTTAAACATAGTTTCTACTTATTTATTTTCTGCAGTTTATTATGCCTATATTTGATATTTGTTGAGCTTTTAATAAAACTTTTGCATCTATTATATTCTGTTTTTCATTGTGTACACATATTATTATTATTATTATTAGATGAATTGTAACAGAAAACTATATTTTTCAAGACATTATAGGAACATTATGTAAACTCCTAATTATGTCCTAGGTTAAGAAGGTCGATGATGACGTAGTACAACGAAGGAATTATGTTACATACTGATATGAAAACACCATGACTCCCATTGAGTACAAGACTAGTCAAGGTACTTATGAAAAGAAATTACTTAAGGATTTAGCATATAATACGCACCTTATGATTCTTAATTAAAAATATTAATGGATTCTCCTAACGACCAAGTGGGAGACTGTAAGGAAATTATTAATTAACCTTTGGGTTCCTTAATAGTTTTAATTCCTTCCCCGAAATATGATCATCGGTATTCCGGTTTTTAATTAAAATATGTTATTTCCTAACAAAATGGTTCATATTCAAAAAATGAAATGGATATTAAAAGGAGTTAAAATTCCAATTAAATCTCTACCTTGATGGACGGTTGAGATTAATGGACCTTTGGAATTTATGCCCTCTCTCCACCGATGAATACATAACTTTCTTCCATCTAAAAGGTATCCACATAATACACATATCAGGTATATAGGCAAGGAGAGAGAAGACAAATTTCTCTGTTGAAAGACTGCTAAGGTGGTCGGTCAGCGGCACACAATGGCCATAAACTATAACATCATATCCATGGCGATGAAAGGAGGTATTACATTATCTCTCTTTTCACATATTTATTAGGTGATTATCATGATGTTCACGATCTTAGTATTCATGTAAATAAACTATTCTTACAACCAATCCTAAGGTTAATATATGTGGGTTATTGTATTGGGCGTGCTCATTAGTGTTTCCTATAAATGGTTTCCCATATGAGAATGCATATGCTACAATTAAGAAGTGTGGTAAGGGTTTAAATGCTCATGTTAATAAGTATAAGAGTATTCTGACAGTGAAACTGTTACTTTTCCTTTGAATTCTATTTGTCCCGGCGATAGGACCAAAAAGAATAGAATACCATTGAGGATTCACGATAAGAGGAAAATTATGTGTGGTAGCTTTGGGGCTATGGGAAAGCATAAAAGGAAGGCTTGCATCGCCTGTGTAGTTTATATTATTTATTTTTATAATTTGAGGTATTATCAATAAATAAGAGATTTAACCATTCATTTGCATCATACAACTTCTTCTCCTATAATTGTTCATGTTCATATGGTGGATCTCTCACTACTTTATATAAGCTACTATCAACAATGTACTTAAATCTCATGACAAGAAGTATGTTCTCATCTTTGAAGAAGTAAACATCATAAATTTTACTAAAGAGGAATGGATGATGGGTCATAATAAGACTATACATGGTGAAGAATTATAATTTCAAATCAACTATAAACCATATTAGAATTTATGTGGTTAGCATTTGTCAATTACTGTAGTAGCGTAGTGTAATTTATAGAAAAATGAGTGTAAGAAAAGGATGATATTTTCCTAGTATACAAAGGGTTGTAGGTTCGAGAGTTCCTGGTTGAGGCTTTATGTTTATTTTCCTTAGTTCGATTTTTATAGACTGTAATGTATACTTACTGAATACAAGTTCCACACTCTTAGCGACTATTTTTTTATAATATATTTATTTATCATAAAAAGAAAAAAAAAAGTAGTTTTATTAGATGTAGAATAAAGTACAAGTGGGGTGACTTTTTTTGTTTTGTCACTTTTATCTAGAATTGTGATCGAACCGTGCCGAGCCAAGCTCTAGTTGAGTCTAATCACAAGGTTAATCCTTAAACGAGCTCAAGATAATCCTCAGGTTTGGTTTGTTTCCTTAATGAACAACTCGATCTCGAGGATTTTGATTACGAGGGGCCTTAATTTAGATTGTTTATCCTTTAGAGACTAAGGACCTGTTTGGTTGTCCCAAAATTGTAAATTGACACATTTATAAATGAGCCCATTATTTATATTTGGATTTCTTAATGAAAAGATTAGATAATAAACCCATTTGAGATCCTTTGAAAAATTAAAAATGGAGTCATTTCATAAAATACATGAAATGGTCTCATTTAAAATTGGATCATTTTAGGATTGTAGCTCATCCCGACCTTCCTTTCATTTATACCTATAACATTTCTCTCACTTATCTCTATCTTTTCTCTCTCTTAATCTTCCATTTTCATCTCTCGATCTCATAACAGCTCTAACTAGAATTTGATTGCATCTTAGAATTTTATTATTAATATGATTAACAATCAGATTTTACTAGAATTTGATCTTACTCGATGCAATCTGATTAACAATCAAATTATATCTTATTAAATGTAATTGGATTGTTAATACTATATAATCATACTAGATTTTAGGGGTTTTATGACTACTGTTGTTCAAATTAATTAAATCAGATCTGATTTGATTAACAATCAAATTTGATCATACTAGATTTTAGGTTTTTTTATGTCTAAAGTTAATAAAATTGTATATGCTATAGATTTTAGGGTTTTTTATGTTTAAAGTTTATAAAATAGTATATGCCCTAAATTTTAGGGTTTTTATATCTATTGTCGTTCAAATTAATCAAGTTTGATTTATTTTATTTCCTTTCTATTGATAAATTTGTAGAGAGCACTATTGAATTGTCCGTTGTTCAGAAATTTCATATCAAAATTTATTAGAGGTAAAAATCTCTAATGTTTGTTTAACCAATTTTGTGATTATTAGTGAAATTGTCATTTAAATGCAGACATTTGTGGTTGAGTCTTAATTTTCATCATGTTTGAATCTTAGTCTAAGATTTTTCTTTTAAATGGTGATACATTACAAAAGCTTAAAGCATGTGTATCTTGTAGATTTGTTTAAAATTTTCCTTAATGTTATGATAATATGTGCATGTTTGATTGTAATTATTTCAATGTATGTTTTTTTCATCATTTGATTAGTTATATGAGATCCTCCGACTAGATTTACCATTCTTTCTTTCTCATGTATATGGAGATTATATGAAACGAAAATCTCCTTTTTTTTATGCAACACATTAATGATAAACTTAATTTTTGCATTGATTGAATGGTAAACGGAAAATTCGCAAGATACGATAGAAAATATAATAAAGGCAGAGTGGGTGCCATCACTTGATGCTTTTTTGGTTGAACGGTTTATTGAACATCGAGGTGTTTAGAAGTATGGCGCGAGAAGCTAATGAGAAATTCGATTTGAATTTGGATATAGCTCAAATAAAAAATTTATACAATGTTCTCAAGAAGATTTTGGCATTGTTATGAAGTTACGGAATCAATCTGGATTTGGTTTGGATGATGATAAAAAAATGGTTATGGTGGATGAAAAAGTTTGGGATGACTATCTTGTGGTAGGTAAAAGTATTTGGGTTACTAATTACTATATATAAAAAGTTAATAATGCTTAAAACTCTTAAATGTGGGTCCATAACGATGCGAGAGATTTTCGAAGAAAATGGTTCTCATTAAATGATCGATTGTCACATATATTTGAAAGTAATTAATTTTACATATGACTAATGAATTTTTAATTCAGTTATATACTTTTACTTGTGAAAATATAGATTTATAAAGTCTAGAAACATATTTTGATTATACTTCAATGAGCTACCGAGAGTATCAAGTTTGAAGTGTTCAAGTTGTATCCGAAGAGGGAAATGATAATTTGAATGATACCCAAGTTTCAAAGTCAACTAGTACAATAAGAAAAGCAATTGAAACAACACATAGGAGTAGGGTTCAAGTTCAGATTAAATATTCTTATTTCATGATGGAAAATCCAAAAAACCTAAACTCGATGGTCCTACAAGTTCACGTCTGAAGAAAAAAATTATCTTTAAGATGGTAGATTGGATAGCAAACGCTTTCTCTGAGATGGCTGTTGCTTCTAAGATTAGATCCGTTCAAAAACTTGATGAAAATCGGCTTAGTTTGTACCAAAAATGTATCGAGGATTTGTAGAAAATGGAATAGTTATATGAGTTATAGATACTTAAGTCCCTAAGTTCTCTTCGGGATGAAAAACTGCTATTGCATTCATGAAACTTTTGAAGTCGTTGTGGTAGTGTAGGATGTTTGAAGCCAATGCTATTTTTTTAACTAAAAATCTGCAAAATAATGGTTCAATTAGATATGGCATGACACAAATAATAGTGGGAGTTATTTTTTTTGTTAGCAGATAGTTTTCTATTATTTTAAGTGTGCTTTTGAACACTGCATAACTAGATTGCGAATGGGATATCTTTCCTCATACCCACATTTAATATACATATTAAGTCACTTTCAAAAAATTTAGCTGCTCAATGTACAGTTGGTTCCTTTCTACTTATTTATTAACTCCTTAATAATAGATTGTTTGCAATTTATATATCTGTAATATATGTGTGTATTTGTAATAATAATTATGAATTAGCATCACAATTAAACCTTGTCTGAGGTGAAGACCATCAGTTATGTAGATGGTCCTTATCTCTTTATCAGTAATATATTTGCAATTTATGTATGTATCTGTAATATATATGTGTATCTATAATAATAGTTCTGAATTAGCATCAGAATTAAACCTTTTCTGAGATGAAGACCACCAGTTATGCAGATGGTCCTTATTTATTTATCAATAATATATTTGAAATTTAGTTGTACATGAGATGGATGACAATTAAACCTTTTTAAGTGGGACTAAAGCTTTTTGGTTAATAGGAGAAATTCAATGCTAGGTGTCATTATATCTTAGCCTATTAGAAGCAAATCTATATGACTAGTTCATCAAAGTTATTGCTCTGCTGACATGTAGGCTATTATTTTTTGTCAAAGCCATATTGTTGTAACATGAAAACTTCATGCCTTCATAGTGACAGTTTTCTTATTTTTCTTATTTTATTGTTTGCAATTTCTCCCTCTGTCCCTTTGAGCAACAATGTTTTTGTTATCTTCCCTTTAAACTTATTGACTTAAATAAAATCATGTTTGATTATAGTTAAGCCAATAGAGCTGTTGATATCATTATACATGATTGGATTGAAATATGATACATGATGGAAATATGTATATTTTAATCATGTTTCAATCCAATCCAAATCAGTTATGCAATGATTTTGATTTTAGTTAAGTCAATAGAGTTGTTGGTTCCTTTCACTCACTTCTTGATCGTTGGTTTTATGAAAGTAGAAGCTAATTTTGGTTTAACTGTAGAGGGTCTTATGAAGCATCCAGGGTGCTCAAAACCACTGCATAACTGATCTGGTTTTTTATTATTATTTTTCTATGTTCTTACTAGTAGGGGAGACAAATTTTGACACGACACGACAAAACGACACGAAACGACACAAAATTGACCCAAAAAATACGACTTGTCATGTCCGTGTTCATATTTTTTTACACGAAGTCGTGTCATGTCGTGCTCGTGTCAAAAAAATTGACACGAATTAACCCAATTGACACGACCCATTTAACACGATTTCAACCCAATTGACACGACCCACTTAACACGACTTCATCCAATTAGCACAACCCAATTACCCCTAAGTAACCCAATTAGACCATTTAAAATTAAATACATCTTAAACCTACACTTGTCAAAAGATTAACCAATATCCCATTTTACCACAAATCCCTAAGCACTCTAATATCACCCACGATTCATCAGGCAACCATTTCAACTCTTAACTCTCTCAGCCCTAACGTATTTATCTCTCTCTAACTCTCTTAGCAGCTCAGCCCCATACGGCCAGCCACACCACCATCATACTCGCCCACCCACCCCACCCCACCCTCATCCACCGCCCCACCCCAGGCTCATCTACACACGACGCCCCACCCCACCTCATCAGTCCCACACGGCGACGCCACCATCATACCCTCCCACCCACCCCACCATCATCCACCGCCCCACCCCACCATCATCTACTACACGCCCCACCCCCAACCTATAAGTCCAAAAATCCACAACTGATTTTTGGACCTGTTTTCCCTAAAAAAAACCATCTCACAATCTTCTTCCTACTACCAAAATGAATGAAAAAAAACAATTGAGATTGAACCAGATCTTGATGAAAATGATGAGGTTAGTTGAAAAATATTTATTCGTTCTTTATTTCAAATAAATTATTTTTCTTGGTTTGATTCAAAGAATTTTGATTTGTTGAGCCCATATTGATTTGTTGTGATAACAATTTTTGTTGTTGTGATAAATGCTTGTGAGCCCATATTGATTTGTTGCTATGATAAAAAGCGTTGCTGCTGTGGATTCAAAAAATATTGATTTGCTGATGTGTTGTCTTTTTCTATCTGGAGAGTTTTTTTTTTTTGAAAAAAAACGTTATTAACTGTTGTTTTTTTATCTGGAGAGTTTGAAAAAATCGTGGGAATTTGAAAAAATTGAGTTAATCGTGTTGTCTCGTGTTTTCACGTGTTTCGTGTTCGTGGCGTTAAAAAAACACGAAATCGTGTCGTGTCGTGTTCGTTGTTTAATGTTTCGTTGTCGTATTGTGTCGTGTTAGGTGAAAACACGACCCAATAACACGAATTGCTACTCCTACTTACTGATAACAAATCTCTATTTTATATGTTTTTATATGTTCTTACTGGTAACAATACTCAGTTTTTTATGTGTTTTATATGTTGCATTGAATTACTTTTATTCTAGCGATGGTAGAATTTGATGAAAGGTATCGAGAAATGGATGACATGGCCGCTGCAGTTGTTGCCCTTTATTACACAAGTAGAATTCGAAAAAAATCATGTTGTAACTTCGCTCTTAGTGGTGCAGCATATGTTGATGAAATACTTAAGGGAAGTAAAACATGTTGTCGTGAGGTTTGTCGAATGGATTTGCCCATTTTTCAAAAGCTATGTAATATTGTGAGAGAGCAAGGTATTTTGCATGACACGTCACCTGTTAACATAAAAGAACAGTTGGCTATGTTTCTTTTCACCGTTGGCCATAGTGTTGGGAATCGACTAGTTCAATAATGTTTTTCAGTATTCAGGTGTAATCGTAAGTAGGTATTTTCATAAGCTGTTACATGCCCTCACCCAAATCTCAAGTGATTTCATCCGATATCCTTCAAACAACACACCAATGGAGATTTTAACCTATCCTAGATTTAACCATATTTTAAGGTACTTCAATTTTAATTTCATGACTTTGTTTATATGTCTTAAAATTCAAACTTTATTGACTTGAATGTATTTTTTAAAAAACTGTATTGGAGCGATTGATGGGACCCACGTCTTTATTATTGTTGGAACGGATGAACAAGCTTCATTTCGGGAGCAGTAAGGAAACTTATCCCAGAGTGTTATGGAAGCATGTTCTTTTGATTTGAGATTTTCTCATGTTTTATCAGGCTGAGAGGGATCTGCATCAGATGGTCATGTTTTTCTTGCAGCACGAGAAAACGATTTCATCTTTCTTGAAGGTATTATTTCTTTCAATTTAAACATATTAAATATTATAATTTTATAAATGGAGATTATTTTACGCACAGTTCAATGTTACTTTCTCATGTGTTTTACTTATGGTAATAGGTAAATTTTACCTCGTGGATGTCGGTTACACAAATTTGCCAAATTTTATTGCACCATATAGAGGTGTTATATATCATCTAAAAGAATATGACTCTGGACTTTGAGCACCTAAAAATGCAAAGGAGTTGCTAAACCATCGACATTCATATTTACGAAATGCAATTAAGAGAATATTTGGGGTTCTTACGCAACGATTTCCTATTTTAAGAATACCACATTCATATTAATTTACCTCGCAAGGCAAAATAATAGTAACATTATTTGTTTTGCATAATCACATCCGCATCGAATGTGGAGGTGAAGATTGGGTTTATGAGGAATATGATCGTTTAATCAACGATATGGGCATTGAGGAACAATCCGAGAATCTTTCATGAAGGCTGATGCAAATAAATAATTCTACGAGCAGACAACTTCGAGAAGACAAATTATTGCGAGACAAAATAGCGATGGATATATGGTGTGAGCATCTCGACGAATTAAGGAGGGAACGTGTTGTGTGATATGTCTATGTGGCATTAGTTGTGATAGAACTCAGTGACTATATTTCATTGTTATTTTGTGGATTGAATGATATTTTGTATGAGCTTCAAGTCATATGCTCTATATTTCATTGTAATTTTGTGGATTATATGACATTTCGGATGAACTTCTAGTCACATGCTTTATGTCATTTCAATCATTTTTGCAACTTAAAAAAAATTATTTCATTTTTCAGTTATTTGGCAATATTTGAAAATTTTACAAATTCACCGGGCCCAATAATTTGTGTAACCAAACACCTTAAATTTGATCAATTCGTAATTAATGTATTTCAATTTTCATTTATCAAACAATGCTAAAATTAAATTTAAACTCATTTCAAATCAACTCATTTATAATTAACTAATTCACAATGAACAAACTAATATAATCAAATAATTTGCACAATCAAATATGACTTAAATGTGTTGAGCCCAACTAAGCTCTCTCAACTCATTTTTTAACAAGCATGTCGAGATCAAGCTGATCACTAATATTTCAATACATTCTCAACCTTGCTTGTATATATGCCTCCCGGAGGTTATTTATAACCTTTGCCAAAACCCACATTATTCCACTGCCATTGGCTAGGTGGATTTTGTCATTCATTTATACAACAATCTAGAATTATTTCACAATGTCTTGAAGCATTTTTCTTCTTGATTTTTGTTTTACATTAGTACGTATGACCTAAAAGAGCTTTCATGAATTTTCTACTTCGTCGATAAAAATGTAGAATAGTCTAGAATTTCAAAAATAAATTAAATCTTTATAAGATGGTCTCTACTGTATGTTGATTGAGTGCGGTATGCAATGGTCATTCCAAATGGGGCCTATGTCTCCTAATATCCGGACGAAAAGGATCTTTTCATATTACTAAGATCTATTTCGATTATGCAAAAAAATTTAAGTGGATATTCATAAGTACCTGCAAATTTACCGTGGATCAACGTAACAACTAACGAGTATAAATTTTGACCATAACACACGCAATTTATTGAAACTGTAGCTGTGTAGTATCAGGAAGAGGATATAACTGTCAAAACACTTTATCAAATAAATAAATAGGCTGCTAATACAATAATTGCAATGCATCCATCAAATGCTAAGTACATTGCAAACGATCATTTACGTGGCAGTACGTTAAATAAGTTTGAAGCATCAGATGCCAATTGTAAAGCTATCTCTGCAATTAATTGGTCTTAATTTTTTTTCCCAAAGGTGTCCAGACTATAATTATTTTGAAAACCTCAAATGGTAAAATAAAACATTTTCATTTGCCTAAAACTATTTAAATAGTTGAAATTCTTACATACATCATAACTATCTAATTCGGATAAACATAGGTCTAATTTGGTTGCGCAAATTATTTGATTATGTAAATTGGTTCATTGTGAATTAGTAAATTGTAAATAAGTGAATTTGAAATGAGTTAAATCCAATTTTAAACAATGTTTGGTAATGTGAAATTGATGTTAAGGTTCAATGAAAAAAAGATAAATACAAATCAAGAGAGGGCGAGGGAGAGGGGACATGCACTTTCTGTGACTCCTATTTCAAATAGATTCATTTCACTTTTTTTGTGAAATGATCCAATTTCAGATTTTGTACATGAGCTAAAATTGGGCAATTAATGAATCATTTCATTAATGAAATCAAACACAATTAATGGGATAATTTGTAAATGAATCAATTTATTAATGATCCAATTTATAATTTTGGGACAACCAAACGGGGCCATAGAGTACACAATTTAATTCGGAGAAATTGAAATATTCTTTCACCATTTTGAAATTTATTTGGATTAAGAAATTAAACTCATATTAGAAAGAGCGGACAGTGAAAAATAAAGCAAACACCACGTAAATAAAGCTAATTTTTAGCAAATGGACGCACTAACCCGAAAGAAGAATATGTAATAATTCAGATGAAGAAAAAAATTGCAGTAAAATGACTTTTCAACCATTGTGAGTAATGTATATTTCATTGTGTTCTAGTATAATATGGAACTTTAACTGTTGATTCTTTAACTATTTTATCATGCACGTTCACAGCGTGTAGAGTGCTGCTAGCAAGGTGGCAACGCTAATGAAGAATCTAGAAAATGAAAACATATACATGCTGTGCCCTACCTATCACAATACTATACATTAATTTATCTGCAGTGGAGACATTGATAACAACAATTCATGTAGAAAGTTTGCCACTTGTGTTGGCTAACTGAGAACATATAGATTGAGTGCATGTGTAGAGAGGGAGTGAAGAGACCTTACAATGGTGTAGGGAACGATCGATGGCCAGTAGAATACAACCCCGTGCACATAAAATTAAAAGCTATATGCTTAAAACAATGGGAAGTGTTAGTGTTATAGTAATACCATCAACCTCTGGATCTTTCGAATCCCTCACCCTGATAATGAGAGACCAAATACGGTGTAATTGGTCCCTACCACATTAGGATCCGATACAATTCGATGGGAACCAATGCGTGTACATGTCTCTTAACTCAATGAGTACACCACGATTCTCCATATATAAGGACATTCTTGGATAGACATCTTCAGCACTTCTTAACCAATTTTCAGTGGCAATTTCATATGCATAGAAAAACTCAAGTCTATATACTCTATAGAAGTTCATGGGGATTCATTTGCCGAGAACCATACTTCATGGGAAGCACATTCTCCCACACAAAGCAAGGTCTCTCCATATGTACCATTCATCGTCTCAAGAGACCGCAGCAGCAGATTGCGTCCCAAAAGGCCACTTTGCAGTCTACGTTGGCGATACCACTCATAACAAGCATAGATTTGTAGTTCCAATCTCCTACGTGAGGCACCCTTTATTTCAAGAATTGTTGAAGCTGGCTGAAGAAGAATATGGATTTGATTATCCAACCGGTGCTCTTACAATCCCATGCAGTAAAGATGCCTTTTCGAACGTGGCTTCTATTCTAAATAGTAAATGAAGGGAGCATTTCAATTTTTGGGATTCCATATATATTAGACATCGTGCTAGTTGCCAATCGGCTCCCCTTCTGGATGGAGATAATTTGAAATTCGAAATATACTACGAAATATGTGGAAATGTATAAATACTATAGAAAATGTGATTACAAGTGGTTAAATGTTTTGTGTCAAGCTAGATGTGACACCGAAGATGTTAAATCAAGTTTATCTTTGGCTACAATTCTATAGCATTCCACTCTCAAATATAATCATTCTAAGTTGACTCAGAAATACGACACAGATTGCTCCGATACAAAGACGTGCTGGACTCGCATTCATCTATGTTTGGGTTCCACTCTTGTTAGACACGTACACGAATAAATACGGGTCCGACATGATGCATTTGGTGTTGGCGTAGAAGGACTCATAAGAGTAAATGTAGAATATCAAATAGATTCTCTAAATAATCCTGTAAATGATGCTTTATAATAATAAAATACTAGGTAAAGTCATGATTACAATATAATGTACATCATTTATTGTTTTGTTATATCATTTGAGATATGATTTGAGAAATAATTTGCAAATCACTATCCATGTAAAATTCCAGCATATCATGAAACATTATAGCCATTATTGTATGTTAATAGGTGGCATCCGCATTCTTCAGTCAACATATCGTATAATGGAAATTCTCCACGGGTGTGTACAAGGTCATCTTCTTCGCGTTAGTTGGACGGATCTTGATTTGATTGTATCACACATAACATTACTATCTATGCAGATGTATAATTCATGCCTTGCAAAGGAATTTACCAAGCTATCGATTGATAGCAGAGGGAATTCACAATTAGAGAATGCTCAATGCAGATCTCGAAAATCCATGCAAATGTGACCCTAAGACTTGTCTTTTTTTTCACCTACGGATATAATGTCGGAAAGGAAAATTAAGTGCTTGATTGATTCAAAGAATCTTGTCTTTAAAAGAATTTTATCGTTTGCCTCGATCTTTAGGTTAAGTTCTCCCATGTACATTATAGTTGCCTATTTATAGGAATTTCGAAAGGAAAAATATTCTGTTTGTGGCTATTCACATCTTGGTTTATCCCTATCATTTTAGTGTATTTCCACCCGAAGACGTATTTGTATTTTTGAGGGATTTGAACGATGTCCTTATCTATTTCCTCCAAATATTTTGACATGAAAATTTGCCTTGATTCCTACCATTCTTCTGCAAGATAAATTTGTTCAAGTTGATGCACCTTTTGTATTGGTTTATCCTTTATTCTTCTTAGTACTTCTTCCAATTTTGAAATTTATTGTATCATGGACTTATCAATAACCAAGAATTGATCTCGATTATGTATGAAAAAAAACTTTTACTTTAGTTTCGGATCAACTTCTTTATCCCAAGAAACTACTTACTCACACCTGTAAGGACACAAATTTCCAATTGAGTCCTCTTATAGTTTTGGCTCAATTCCAGACAAAAACATTTATTCATAGGATTTTAATTAATTGTAATATTCAAAACCTATGAAGTGTTTGTTGAAGACGTAGCGGCAAAGAGTATAAAGCATCATCAACATGCCGTAGTTTATGTGCCTCGTTTGTACGTCATCAACTTAGGTTCCATGCTCCCAAGGTATGAATGTATTTATATGTATATAGGAGCTTGGAACAATTTGTATTGGGTGTTAGGTGAATTAAAACTGTATTTTATTTTTCAGAAAGAATCAATTAGAAACTTAAAAATAAGTATATAAAAGTTTATGGGCCAAAATCGAATTTTTCAATATTTCTGTTTGTTCGTTTGAAATGTCGTTCGAACGAGTTTTTTCGTTCGAACCAGATTTCGTTCGAACGAGTTTTGTCGTTCGAACCATGTTCGTTCGAACGAGTTTTGCCAACGACCCTAACTGGACAGTCGTTCGATATGTCGTTCGATATGTCGTTCGAACGAAGGTTCGTTCTAACGAGGTAGCTAACGAACCTCTAAGGAGCCCAGGCTGGTCACTCGTTCGAACGAGAATCACGTTCGTTCGAACGAACTTCCAGCGGGAACAGTTATTTGGCAGTTTTTTGCAGTTTTTCCCCACTCCTCCACTTGGTTTTCAACCAACATTTTTCATGCAATATTATGTGCGGGAAACACATTTTCCAAGACAACTTTTCCATTCCATATCCAACTCTTAGAGAGAGTTTGAGAGCAAATTTAATTAGGGAAAATGTTCATGTTTTTGACTGTTAATCTTTAATGGAAAATTCATACACACTCTAGTTTACACCCATTGTTGTTTATTCCAAGTTCTATATATACATATCCTTACTTGGAGTTTTTGGCACCGGTTTTCTCTACCGAATTCAAGAGACGTTTCGGGTTTGCTTCTACACCCCATCACAAAGAAGACCTTTGTTGAGATTCTACCCGTTTGGAGAAAGGCTCCATGTTCGGGTGACGGTGACCGTTTAAAGTCCTATCGGTGTATTTCGAGACCACGGTGGAGCTCCGTTGGTTATCCGCTAATTGGAGATTGATACAAGAAGGAGCATCACGGCTTGAGAGGGTTCGAGTTTAGGAAGTAAGTCTTTTGTCTTGTATTTTGTAATACCGTGTTTAGTGGATTTGAGGCTAGGGCTGTCCCGAGGTTTTTTCCCGTTAGTGGGTTTTTCCTCGTATATCGCGGTGTAGTGTGACTGTTTATTTTATCTTGCTCTATATCACTTAGAACGCATGCTAGATTAATTTCAAGATAAAATTTGGTTTTACAATCACATGCATTTAATTTGGGACTTAAATTAAATATTGGATAAAATTGGTTTATTCAAGTCACTTGCATCAATATGGTTTCGCCTAACTTTGAATAATTGTTAATTATAACTTAGGCAAATTCTAGGACTTGAATTTTGTTTTAATTCGTTTCTTAAGATATTAAACCCAGCCTTGTTGTTTTGTTGAACCATCACTTGTATTCAACGCTTCCGCATTTATCTATTGTGTTTTACATAAAAAGGAAATTAAATATTTTAATTGTGTAAATTTGAAATAAATTTAAAATCCGGGGCTTTTCAAATTGGTATCAGAGCCAAAAACGATAAATTATTTCGTTAAAGATCCTTTACTTTTTGGCTAAATATGGATTTTTTCCCATTTTCAAAATTTTCTATTTTTGATGGTTCTAACTACGCGTATTGGAAAGCGCGAATGAAATCGGCACTTAAATCTATCGATGAACGTGTTTGGATGTCTGTTGTTAACGGTTGGACCCCACCAACACATTTAATTGAAAATGTACATGTTCCCAAACCCGTTGATAGATGGACTGAAAATGAGTTTAAGCTAGCAAACTTTAATTCCCGAGGTTTAAATGCCTTGTTTAGCGCTGTCGCACCGGATGAATTCCGACGTATTATGACGTGTGAAACCGCTAAAGAATCTTGGGATATTTTACAATTAACTCATGAAGGAACGAGTGTCGTTAAAGCTTCTAAACTCCAAAACCTCACTACTCAATTTGAAACTATCAAAATGGATGAAAAAGAAACATTTGATAAATTTTATGCTAGGCTTTCTGATATTGTTAATTCATCCTTTAACTTGGGAGAGAAAGTACCTGACGACCGTGTAGTAAAGAAAATTTTAAGGTCCCTACCCGATAGATTTATTCCAATGGTGACCGTTTTAAATTCTTTACCCACTTTAGCCTCTACGAAATTAGAAGAGCTTGTAGGTGATTTACAAACCTATGAACTAGATATGTTTTCCTCTAAAACTGAAAAGAAAATTGAAAAGGGCATTGCTTTAAAAGCCCGCAAAGAGGTTAAACAAGTAGTAGAGAGCGATAGTGATAGTGACTCGGAAGATATGGCTTTGTTTGCTCGTAAATTTAGAAAATTTCTTAAATTTAACAAAGATAAAGTTAAAAATGATTTTAAGAAATTTGAATCTTCTAAACATGATAAAAACGAGAAGATTTCTAAAGCCGATAAGATCCCTAAACCTAGTAATGAAAATATTGATAGGGACGAGTCTAATAAATGTTTTGGTTGTGAAGGTTATGGCCATATGGCTTTTGAGTGCCCCACTAAACTAAGGAAAGAGGGTAAACGAACCATTTCATATAATGCGACCCTTAGTGATAGTGATAAGGAAGAGAAGCCCAAATCCCCCACTAAGAAAAATTTTGTGGCTTTTATGGCACATGTGAGTGATAATGAGAACTCATCGGATGATGAAATTATAGCACATGCCACTTCCAAGGTCATTGTACATGATTCTCTTATTTTTGATGATAGTGAGAGTGAAAAAGAAGAAGAGAGTGAAAATGAAGAAGAGGTTGATATGAGTGAACTTCAAAATGGTTTTCATGAATTATATAAAGAATCTATTAAATTGAAAAGAGCTAATTTGAAGTTAAAAGCGAGTTTAAGAGAGAGTGTCAAGGTCATTGATGAAAGTGCCTTAATAGAAGACCTTAGGACACATGAGAGGACTCTTCAAGAGAAGCTTAACTATGTAGAAGGCGAGAGAGATAGCCTTAGGGGTTTAATGGAATCCTTGAAAAAGGATCTTCTTGGTTTTGAAGAGCGAAATGTTTTACTAGAATCTAAAATTTTAGAATTGGAAAATAAATTAAAAGATTCTAGTAATGTCAAATTTGATTTGGAGTGTCGTTCGGAAAAACTAGATAAAATGTTAGGAAGGATCCAAATTAAAAATGACACTTTTGGTTTAAGCTTCAATTCTTGTAATGATTTTAACCCTAAAGTCAAAACCAATGTTTTAGGAGAATCTTCTAGGAATGGTTTTAATGATCACTCCTTAGATAAATCTTTTTGTCATGCTCTTACTTGTACACATTGTGGTCGACAAGGTCATCTTAGAAAATTTTGTTTAGATCTTAAACGAATTCCTAGAAAATCCCATAGTAAAGTAACCACGATAGCTAATGTTTCTACACCCCAAGATAGTAATTCTTCATTAATTTGGGTTAGGAAATCCGACTTGGTTGCCTTACAAAATAGGGATTTTGATTCTCATTTACTTACACATGCCTCCTCCCTTGCTAAATCTAAAGGATAAATGTGTTAGTGTTTGCATACTTTAGCGTTTGTAATTCATGCTATATTCATATGCTAAATGTATGTTTGTTTAGTCATTTTCTAGTCATTGCCTATTTTCATATCTCATGCTAGAAATTATGACTTGTTTATCTTTTTGTATTATATTTTGTGTTTAAATTGACTGCATAATATAAAAAGATTTTTGTTTATCATTTTTGTTTTATTTATTTCATTTAAGCTTAATGAAAAATACAAATGATTTTTGTTTAGTCTTTTGAGTATATATCTTTATTTTTGATTAAAATGTTAAAAACTCAAAAAGATTTTGTTTTGTGTGTATTTTTGTTTGACACACTTTATGTGGCATATATTTGTGTTTGAATCCTATCTTTTACGCTCCCATGTGGCTAGAACTTTTGGTTTAGATTTTCAATCCTTAAAATGTTCTTTACCATGTTTTATATGGAGTAGTTGGATTTTGTATTGTTTAAATGGATTCTATTTCTATATGCCTCTATTCACACATGCACGAGCTCTTTTAAAATCTTAATGTCACATGTTATATTTGAGCTTTTTTGAGATGTTCTCCTATCAATCTAGTCATCTACATATCTATGACCTAGGAGGACTAGTGCATGACAAAATCCGTTGCATGTGAGATTTTTGCGAAAAATGAAAACATGATAAATAAATATATGCACGGGGAAGGGCTCCGAAAGGATGAATTAAATCCTTTGCGATTGTAAGCCACCGTTGATTGGATCTAAAAGAAATACGTGATCCAAAGGCCTAAAAACAGAATATTTGGCATTCAAAGAAAGCAATTGCCAAGGCCTGTGTTTGTTTGATATATTCATTCAAAAACAAAAGAATATATATGCTTATTGAGGGAGAATTGGATGGTATATCAACGGTTTGCACAATGTCCGTTTATCCTAGTTGTCTTTAATGTCATGACTCTATTTGGTTTGTAGAATCATCATCATGCTAGGCTTGTATGCATTGTGTATGTTTGTTCATTGAGTTCAATCTTTATTTTGTCACATGAGATTATATTTAACTGTGATGAAGTTTGCAATCAAATGAGAACTCCGTGAACGTTTCTTAAGTGTTTGGGTCTAAATTTAATTGTTGCTTGTTCACACCCCTACACTTCCATTTCCATATGACACATTTTTGCCATACGAGTGTGCAAACTTATTGTATTTTGTGTCATGTATGTGTTTATATCTATATATATATGCAAGTGGTTCATTGATATATTTTAAGTATATATATATATGATATTTGTATGTCTTTGCCTTGTTTTTAATTGCCCATATGCTTTCATGTCTTATCACTTTAAGCTTTCACTTGCTGTCTCTTAGTTCTTTATCCTTTGCCTATTCCCGAACAAAAAGGGGGAGAATGATGATAGGGGGAGAAATGGTATCTAATCCTATTATTATCGTATCTTCGTTTGGGGAAGATTTATCTTAGGGGGAGACGTCTTTCTAAGTAGGTCATGTGTTTAAATGGAGAATTAATTTAGGGGGCGTAATTAATTAAAAATTGCATTTAATATTTTGATATTCCCTATGCATTTGATGAGTTTTCTTAAGTGTGCAGGAATTATTCTATAGCGGCATCTTTCTATGGCAAAGAGTTTAATCCTTGGGTTGAGTCAAGATTGGGCGGGTTATGTTTTGAGTCTAGTAGAGATTGACGGCCCTTTAGGATTTTTGTTTTGTTTTTGTCCCGGAATAGCCAAAGGGGAAGATTTGTAAGGACACAAATTTCCAATTGAGTCCTCTTATAGTTTTGGCTCAATTCCGGACAAAAACATTTATTCATAGGATTTTAATTAATTGTAATATTCAAGACCTATGAAGTGTTTGTTGAAGACGTAGCGGCAAAGAGTATAAAGCATCATCAACATGCCGTAGTTTATGTGCCTCGTTTGTACGTCATCAACTTAGGTTCCATGCTCCCAAGGTATGAATGTATTTATATGTATATAGGAGCTTGGAACAATTTGTATTGGGTGTTAGGTGAATTAAAACTGCATTTTATTTTTCAGAAAGAATCAATTAGAAACTTAAAAATAAGTATATAAAAGTTTATGGGCCAAAATCGAATTTTTCAATATTTCTGTTTGTTCGTTTGAAATGTCGTTCGAACGAGTTTTTTCGTTCGAACCAGATTTCGTTCGAACGAGTTTTGTCGTTCGAACCATGTTCGTTCGAACGAGTTTTGCCAACGACCCTAACTGGACAGTCGTTCGATATGTCGTTCGATATGTCGTTCGAACGAAGGTTCGTTCTAACGAGGTAGCTAACGAACCTCTAACGAGCCCAGGCTGGTCACTCGTTCGAACGAGAATCACGTTCGTTCGAACGAACTTCCAGCGGGAACAGTTATTTGGCAGTTTTTTGCAGTTTTTCCCCACTCCTCCACTTGGTTTTCAACCAACATTTTTCATGCAATATTATGTGCGGGAAACACATTTTCCAAGACAACTTTTCCATTCCATATCCAACTCTTAGAGAGAGTTTGAGTGCAAATTTAATTAGGGAAAATGTTCATGTTTTTGAGTGTTAATCTTTAATGGAAAATTCATACACACTCTAGTTTACACCCATTGTTGTTTATTCCAAGTTCTATATATACATATCCTTACTTGGAGTTTTTGGCACCGGTTTTCTCTACCGAATTCAAGAGACATTTCGGGTTTGCTTCTACACCCCATCACAAAGAAGACCTTTGTTGAGATTCTACCCGTTTGGAGAAAGGCTCCATGTTCGGGTGACGGTGACCGTTTAAAGTCCTATCGGTTTATTCCGAGACCACGGTGGAGCTCCGTTGGTTATCCGCTAATTGGAGGTTGAATCAAGAAAGAGCATCACGGCTTGAGAGGGTTCGAGTTTAGGAAGTAAGTCTTTTGTCTTGTATTTTGTAATACCGTTTTTAGTGGATTTGAGGCTAGGGCCGTCCCGAGGTTTTTTCCCGTTAGTGGGTTTTTCCTCGTATATCGCGGTGTAGTGTGACTGTTTATTTTATCTTGCTCTATATCACTTAGAACGCATGCTAGATTAATTTCAAGATAAAATTTGGTTTTACAATCACATGCATTTAATTTGGGACTTAAATTAAATATTGGATAAAATTGGTTTATTCAAGTCACTTGCATCAATATGGTTTCGCCTAACTTTGAATAATTGTTAATTATAACTTAGGCAAATTCTAGGACTTGAATTTTGTTTTAATTCGTTTCTTAAGATATTAAACCCAGCCTTGTTGTTTTGTTGAACCATCTCTTATTATACGCTTCCGCATTTGTTTAAAAAGGAAATTATTATTATTTTAATTTGAGATTATTATTTTAATCACCGGGGATCCAACCTTTTCAACACCATCATAAGTGATAGACCACAAAATTATAAGTGATAAATACTTTCTTACATTTTACTTCAGGTGGTGGGAATCTTTTACTCTTGAAAAAAGTAAATCTAAATCATACCTCATAGCTCTCAATCTACTAAGTGAAATGTGTCTCCTTACTACTCCTTTTAGGGGTCGATATTTGGATTGTCTATATTATGTAGTTGTTTCAGTAACAGTTTTATTCCTCACACTACATACAAAAACGGCAATATGGCACGCTTACACACAGAGTATCTGGCACGGTTTAAAACATGTGCCAAAATTTGGAACGATTTTTCTAAAATTTGGCACTGCTTAAAATCGTGTAAAAATTTGGCACAGTATTCAAGCGTGCCAAAATTTGTTACTGAAAAATACTCAAACTCGATTGACTTTTCATTTTGGATCCATCGCCCTCTCATCCCCCTCTCTTTCTCTAGCAAACCCAATTTTCTCTCTCTCCCAAGACTAGGTCTTTGGGTTCTCTCTCTCTCTCTCTCTCTCTCTCTAGGTTCGCTCACCCAAGGCCATAATGAATCCACTGAGGAGAAAAAGACCACTGTCACGGAGAAAGATCCAATGGAGAAGAAACCAAAGGCCGACAAGAAAATCGATTATAGGCTATTTTTATACCTCTTCGATCTGTAAGTTCTTATGAAGTGGAACCTTTTAGGCTTTTAGTTCTTATATAGTTTTCTTTTATATGAAGGAAAGAAAAAATTAATTCGAACCTTTTAGGCTTTTTGGTTATGTTTATAATGCCACATTCACACATATGAAGTTAGCAGATTCAATGATTATTTTTTTATATATATATGGCAACAATATGTCACCATACACAATCGATTTCCAATTTCCACTTATTAACAACTTGCCATGTTTTGTTTGGTTGACACTTGCTTGTTTAAAGTAATTAATACAATTTTCTTAAGTAATGGAATACTCGTAAAATATGTTTTGAAATCTAAAAGTTACACAGTAGGCAACGATTAAGATGTTGAAGCCCTTGTATCAAGATATGCTTCTATGGTTTCTCAGATTTAAAGTAATAAAGCCCCTGTATCAAGATGTGTTTTTTTGCACATTTGATGTTTGTAATTTTTTTTAAATAGTTTGTCATTAATTTTGACCACTGACTCTCTTAATAGGTTTACTTATGTTAGAAGTGTTATATGATTACTTTATAAAATATTTGGTCAAAGATTACATATAGTTTCATATTTCTTGAATACATAGTGCTTGAAGGGGCCTTACAAAAACTATGACTGCTTGAATATACAATCCATGAAGCTTCCTTACAAACATTTATGTTGCAAAATATATTACATGTATAATTTAATTGTGTAAGTTTTTTAGTATTATTTTAATTATAACTGAACAAGGTGTGTAACTGTAAGATATAGGATTTTGTATAGGTTTTCAATTACTTTTTTATTATTACATGTCTATTCATTTATTTTATATGGATTTCCTTATAAGGGTTTATAATGAAGGGGGGAGATTGAATGGGAAGACTTGGATACAAAATGAATCACTAAGGATGTAGGTTCCCAAAATATAAAAACAAAACTTTTTCTTGAGAGAAATTAAGTTAAGGATGAATACAAATCAATTTGCTCCTTTTTGAAAAATCTCTTTTTCAATTTTTTCAAATAAAGTTGTGACACAAATTAACTTAACCATATTTTATCTTATTTAACTCTAAGCATGCAACTAGTGATTAAAGCAAGTAAAATAAAGTAAAGCAATACTCAAAATGTCGATGTACGAGGAAAAACCCAGTCGGAAAAAAACCTCGGATGACCCAGGCCAGACACTTGTGACAACCCGCCTACTAAAATAATAGGTGGCCAGCCCAATACTTTAATAATCACAGGAATCATAGGTGGTCCATTCTCAGCATCACTGTCGATTAAAATAATAGTATGAGATAACCGCCAATCATTTTAGAAAACGGACTGTCAAATTAAAAAATTTGAAAGTAAAAGAAAAACATTTAGATAATCCCATTTGTAAAAATGGTGGGTATCAAAAATCAATGGACGAAGAATGACAATATAATAAATATCACCGAATAAGCTGTCGATGAACAGACCAATACAAATAATACATCGAGTATTCCAATTCACTATTTACAATATAATGACAGAGTCCAATACCATGGGTAAAACACACCTGAATAAATATACTAAACAAAACTAGAGTACAATCGAAAGAAACGTCTAATACAAGTAACCTACAACATCCGCAATATGTTGTAGCTCCATGACAACTGGAATGGAAATGTAATCACGGGTGTCCATGAGGTAGAGCACCTGGAACGGCAAAGAATATGCAGAAACAAAGCAATATAGATACGGGTCAGGGCCCGATTTGATATGATTACCATGTGACTAAAATGCATGACAGTTAAGTGCGTAATTCTCTCGCAGATAACAGTAATATTTCTCACCTCTCAATCTAGCAGCAACCTAGAGCAATATTGTGAGATGTTCTAGTTAACCCTAAGTACTAAGGGCTAACTTCTCCCCAGTCTCAACACTATTACCTATTCGTGCGTGGGGTGTCTCGCAAAGCGAAATCCAAACAAGTAACCCCCCCGATACACTACTACTTAGGCAAGGTTGATCGTCGAGATCCATTAGATCTTTAGCACGAAATAATCAATAAATGTATGTGTGTGCATAAGTGTGGGAGGTCACATCTACAGCTACTCAAGGAATATAAAAATAAACCCATCCATCATCTAATGGCACAATTCCTAATTCATCTTTAGGAACACATATAAATGGTACAACATTTAATCAAACGTTTACCAAATTACTTTCACATATACTATTTCATTTCGAAATTCTATTCCTTATCAGGAAATGTAATCATAGTTTCTATGCTCTTTGTGGCATTTTATCTCCATTATACATTTTGTAAAAATCTCTTCCTTATCAGGAATATAATCATTATTATATGCTCTTTATGGCATTTCATCGTGCTCTTTATGGCACTTTCTCATGCTCTTTATGGCATTTCATTGTGCTCTTTATGGCACCCATCATACATCAAGTCCAACTTGATTCAGAATAGTTATAATTATATATATATATATATATATATATATATATAACGATTCTAAGACCACCCGTCGGGATTTCCCCACTGTGCGCGCCCCTAAATGGCTATCATCTTCCAGGGCCTATCATCAAGACAACCTGGGATCCTATCGAAACGTCGGGAAGCGACCATGTGCCTGTGGGATAGTCAAGACCACACCCGGAATCTCCTAACCATCGCAGAAAAATATACAATCACAAGCGCTCACGTGGCCTAGGGACTATATCCACCCTGCATTCATTAGCCAGGGGCTTCACCACAAAACGCGCAACTTCCCTTATGATAGCGATTTAGAGAGGTGTGTATCCATAAATTAACATTTATGAAAAACATTACTTTTTCCATTTTGAAAAACTTCATATTTTACATTTCCAAAAATCATCCATTTAACTATTAAGCATCAAGTTTTAGAATGTGCATTTCATTGTTATTAAGTCATATTTTATTAATGACCTAAGACCCAAAGTTCCACTAACCTCAAAATAGCCTCCAAGAGTTCATATAATTTCATAAACCCTCAAAGTGAGTCTCCATAATGGAGTGTCTCCCAAAAGCTCAACATTAATATTTTAACTTCCAATTTATCTTTAGGTTAACCTCCTATACCAATCGGACATTAACCTACACAAGCTAGCCCTCGGGTAACCAAAATATCCCATATTAGCCTAGGACATTAGTCTACCCAAAACAACCCTCTAAGACTCCCCATTACTTCCCAAAGGAAGGTTCCTAAACCTCGAACCTAAAAGATAAGGGCTAAAACAAAACTACAAGAATCTCACCTTTTCAGAAGGGGTCGATCGATCGACCCCTGGCCGTCGATCGATCGAAGGCTTCGATCGATCGATCCCCCAGGCTCGATCGATCGATCCTGGCGGACAGCTTCTTCTCCGAGAAGCTTTTTCGGCCATTAACGAGCCATCCAAGCTTCCACCCACTATTTCACCCAACCACAACAACAAATACTACTATAAAATCATTTCTACACATCAAATAACCAATTATTTCTCTTCAAATCAAATTAAACTATAAGATTTAGGATTAAACACCCAAAATCAACCAAAACCCATTTATGGTTTAAACCTCCCAAAACTTAACTACACATGCATATTTATCACATTAAATCAATATCTAGCAAGTAAGAAACTTTCCTCGAGGTTCGTAGTCTCGGATCACCTCCGGTAGCGACGAAATCCAGCCCAAAATCTTCATTTTCTCTCTTTCTCCCATTTTCTCCCAACCCTCTTCTCTCTCTCTCTCTCTCTCTCTCTCTCTCTCTCTCTCTCTCTCTCCTTTGGCTTATCTCCCAAAAATGAAGAAAAAGAAAGAGGGTGGGGGTCTTATACGGGTCTCAAAATATAATTCCCCACTTTTAATTGTTAATACACCACTAAAATGACTCGTAACCACTTAATTGAGCCATAACGCGTAAAAAGTGTCCGAAACCCAAAAATACAATGTGGCACTTATTTCGACTATCTCGACTATTCTAAAAACAAGCGCACCCCCTATTTTGGCATTCGGGAAAGTGTGAACTATTTTTACCTTCCAATTTCATTTTATTTCATTAATTATACCCAAATTTAAATATAGGTCATAACCGTCGTTTTTCATATAACGACGCAATAATACATAATATAACGCTATTTACCTTCTCATAACGGTAAATAGACAAAACATAGTAAATATTATCCCTAAGTCTCACGGGAAATAATATTTACTCCAACATCCCTATTTTATAAAATTAGCCCATCAGGCAAAATAGTATAAAATAGTCGCTCAAAAACCTGGGTTGTTACATACTCCCCCCCTTAAAGGGAAATTTTGCCCTCAAAATTCAGGCGTAACCCATAACCTTATAAAGGGTATACTATACTCAAAAATGTGCTACCATACTAGCAAACCCCTCTGCAGTGCAATGTCCCCATAGGACTCAGACTAAGGTCATCACTATTCGATCTCAGTCCACAACATCATGCTATTACATAGCACTAATTCGTTCCTCAGGAACTATCGATCCCACCCTTCTACTAAGGGAGGATATAACTACACAACCTCGGCACAAATTGCCTTACTTTTCGAAACACATTACACCCTTACTAGGGAATAACTACACTAACTTACAATCGCTAACCCCAATACTACAAACCCTATTCGCATTGGCGTAGTCCTCAAATGAATTCGACTCAATGAGCCCAATCATGAAAAAGATATTCTCGGACTACTCCAAGCCCAAAAATATACTATTCGTTGTTTCCATTCCAACGAACAGACAAGGCACACTGCCAACTATACTAGGCTACACACGACATCGTACTCGTAGGCAATGATCCAAACTATTGTATGGAAATTTGACTTATAAAATCTACTACTCCGATCTTTCCTTTAAATCAAACCCACCCATCCACTTACGGGTGGTAGGATATACCCCATATCCCCACGGTTCCCATTTCTTCCTAGAAACTTTACCAGTACCTTGACACGAATGTCTCGTCTCAGTTCACCACCGTTGCTAGGAACCGCGTACAGTTCTATAACTCCACCACGCAGGGCTGGGCGTACACTTTTGTACTTAGTCCACCCGTTTCCATTGAGTAAGCAGCGATTGGTCCAATGATCCACAGTTTTCTCAACTAGAATCATGACCGTTTCATTATCGGTAATTCGATAAAAATGTCCACGGATATACCCGTCCTCGTTCCACACTACTCTCTACACACAAGTAGGTGAAAGGGTCAATCACGGACATAAATGCTCTTACAATAGAGCCCCCTTGGTTTAACTCGCTCCATTGGCATTCCATGCCACGACTAAACTCTCAGACGGTTTTGTACTCGGCGCCTATAACACTCCCATTCGCATTTCCTTAGCGAAAGGGGAATATCCTATTGATAGTCCTTCATAATCACAAACTTGTTGCTCGTGAAAAGACCCAAATTCCTGCCCAGGAAGTAGTGCCTTTAATTCTTTAAGGCTAATACTATCGCTACGAATTCCAAATCAAACGTAGGATAATACTTCTCACGAAGTTTTAAAAGTGTGAGACACATGAACAATGAGTCCATGCTCCCATATTAATACTTCCCATTCCTGTAAAGGACTCGTTCGTTAAACCCACTCTTGATCATAACAACACGAGTGCAGGAGAAAAAGTCAGTTCATACTTCAATTCCTCAAAAGGTAGGTTACCAATGTAACACTCTATCCACGAGAGGCCTCACCACTAATGGCCTAACATTTCGAATAACTCGAGATTCCATACTTCTTGTTCTAGGGATCGAATACTACATAGAGTTAACCCACAAACATATTGTGGTCAACTCCCAACCACCTTCCTAAAATAACGTCGCATGCCCTAAGGGCCTAGCGTCCTAAGAATCCTAAGGTCGATCTATATTCTAACCTAGTCGTATAAGTTTAATACTAAATATATCCCTAGTGTCCAAGACCTTTCCCGACTTCCGACATTCTCTCGGTTTCATGCGTGGGACGTCTCGTCGAAGCGAAATCCAAACAAGGAACCCTCCCGTTACACTACTACCTCGCATTGTCGGTCGTCGAGAAGTAACGGTCGAAGACACATGATCGGGAACGATGAAATCCTAACTATTAACCCTATTAATACATATTTACTTCTACATCCTACCATAACAATTGACTGAGGCATTTACTTTTTGTAAGATGCCAAAAATACTTTATCTCAAAATACACATATGCCTTTATATAAATGGCCTTCTCCTTAAGTCACAACCATAAGTCTCTATCGGACTTTCATAATCTTAGTCTTCCCCACATTGATCAGAGGAAAACTATCATAGTGCTCATATATTGCACATCAACTTAGCCCTTAATCACTCATATACGTGATTCTTGGCTAAACCTTCCAACCCAGCATCTCTACCAACAGAAAAAGAAAAAAAAGAACAGAAAAGAAAAGAAAATGCACATATCTCCACTCCCAACGTCGTTAAGGTTCATGCGTGGAGCGTCTCGCTGAAGAGAAATCCAAACACGGAACCCCTCCACACAATCCCCTTAACTAGCCGGTCGTGGAGATAAGGCACAACATACACAAGCAAAGAAAACAAAGCAAGTAAACAGAATAAAAACAAAAATAAAAGAAACTATCTACATACCATAAACCACCTCTATAAAGTCTCGACCTATATCCAGGGGAGATATTATAGAACAACTAGTCCTTTTTCAAGAACTAGAGATAGGATAGCCTCGCGATTTATTTTCGCTTGATATCACGACCACCCAACTAAGAACATCTCCACTCGCATATTACATATAATACGAGTAGTACATACCACACGAATCACCACTCGCCCCACAACGAGTGAAAGAAAATATAGAACTCCCTATACTGGAAGTCGTATAATTATCCTTACAATATAAAAATATACACCGATACTATCACAAGCTCGATATACACACCCGGACCTAGGGTTAACACCATACTTCTCCATCTTATCTTAAGGAATTCACTTCTCCCACCAAAGTCGGAAAGTCCCACCAACATACTAGCCAACCTCCTTGGCCTCTACCAATGGTTCCAAGACAAGGCATTCTAGTCTTATCTGAACCAAACTACTTCCATCAATATCCCAATTAAGAGTCCCATCCTTGTCGGTTATCTTCAATCGACAAGATCAGAACGCGTAGTTCCCTTAACCTCTTCAGCAAAGAGAACATCCTACCTGCCTCCCCGGCCTTAGTTCCACGAGTCTTCCCCGGGTGGGTGTCCACCAATGGGGTCTCATGAACACTACTTCTCTAGAAGTGTTACCAACACTTACTTATGAGCCTATCATTTCCACTGAGAGGCCATCTCTATGGGTAAAACATTCTGCCCCACCATAAAGAGGCGACTACCATTCCTGCCTCTTCAATCTTATTCCTATGCGTGGAAGATTTTCCTCCAATCTTCACACTTGGGCACTTCTATACCCATCTCTAGGCCAAAACTCTCGGGCCTTATGTTCTCACCGAACGAGGTTACACTTTCTCTATCCAACCTAACTTCAACATGTGATCCTTGTCAAGGACCTCTCAACTCCAAATTGACATTGCTTGGAATCTCAAGCATAGTACCACTCTCTACCGCAGCGGTACTTGGGAAAACTATTTCCAATGTACTTAGTAGGCACGGCAGCAATATAAAACAATGCTATAAAGGGAGAGACCTCCAAAGCGGCCCTCATCCCCGACTACAGTTCACAGCTTATAGTAATCCCATCCTATGATGCCTTCACAACGGCCTTCCTCAACGCCCTTCCTCTAACGACTTACAAGTCTCACACGAACGCACAAAAGATGTTCGGGGTTCTCACAACATAGCAGGAGAACGGAATCTTACGAGAGAAATCAACGATCTTAATCTTAGGGCTCTACATCAATTAGAGAGAAACGCAGCAGACGTAGAACATTCGCATAGATTCCTAAGGACTCTAGAACCTAATGCTCTGATACCACCTGTTACAATCCGCCTACTAAAATAATAGGTGGCTACCCCAATACTCTAATAATCACAGGAATCATAGGTGGTCCATTCTTAGCATCACTGTCGATTAAAATAATAGTATGAGATAACCACCAATCATTTTAGAAAAAGGACTGTCAAATTAAAAAAATTGAAAGTAAAAGAAAAACACTTAGACAATCCCATTTGTAAAAATGGTGGGTATAAAAAATCAATGGACGAAGAATGACAATATAATAAATATCACCGAATAAGCTGTCGGTGAACAGACCAATACAAATAATACATCGAGTATTCCAATTCACTATTTACAATATAATGAATGAGTGCAATACCATGGGCAAAACACGCCCGAACAAATATACTGAACAAAACTAGAGTACAATCGAAAGAAGCGTCTAATACAAGTAACCTACAACATCCACAATATGCTGTAGCTCCATGACAATTGGAATGGAAATGTAATCACGGGTGTCCATGCGGTAGAGCACCTGTAACGGCAAAGAATATGCATAAATAAATAAATATAGATACGGGTCAGGTCCCGATTTGATACGATTACCATGTGACTAAAATGCATGACAGTTAAGTGCGTAATTCTCTCGCAGATAACAATAATATTTCTCACCTCTCAATCTAGTAGCAACCTAGCGCAATATTGTGAGATGTTCTAGTTAACCCTAAGTGCTAAGGGCTAATTTCTCCTCAGTCTCAACACTATGCCCTATTTGTGCGTGGGGTGTCTCGTAAAGCGAAATCCAAACAAGGAACCCCCCCCGATACACTACTACTTAGGCAAGGTTGATCGTCGAGATCCATTAGATCCTTAGCACGAAATAATCAATAAATGTATGTGTGTGCATAAGTGTGGGAGGTCACATCTACAGCTACTCAAGGAATATAAAAATAAACCCATCCATCATCTAATGGCACAATTCCTAATTAGTCTTTAGGAACACATATAAATGGTACAACATTTTATCAAACGTTTACTAAATTACTTTCATCATATACTATTTCATTTCGAAATTCTATTCCTTATCAGGAAATGTAATCATAGTTTCTATGCTCTTTGTGTCATTTTATCTCCATTATACATTTTGTAAAAATCTCTTCCTTATCAGGAATATAATCATTATTATATGCTCTTTATGGCATTTCATCGTGCTCTTTATGGCAGTTTCTCATGCTATTTATGGCATTTCATTGTGCTCTTTATGGCACCCATCATACATCAATTCCAACTTGATTCAGAATAGTTATAATCATATATATATAACGATTATAAGACCGCCCGTCCGGGTTTCCCCACAGTGCGCGCCCCTAAATGGCTATCATCTTCCAGGGCCTATCATCAAGACAACCTGGGATCCTATCGAAACGTCGGGAAGCGACTATGTGCCTGCGGGATAGTCAAGACCACACCCGGAATCTCCTAACCATTGCAGAAAAATATACAATCACAAGCGATCACATGGCCTAGGGATTATATCCACCCTGCATTCATTAGCCAGGGGGCTACACCACAACGCGCGCAACTTCCCTATGATAGCGATTTAGAGAGGTGTGTATCCATAAATTAACATTTATGAATAACATTACTTTTTCCATTTTGAAAAACTTCATATTTTACATTTCCAAAAATCATCCATTTAACCATTAAGCACCAAGTTTTAGAATGTGCATTTCATTGTTATTAAGTCATATATTATTAATGACCTAAGACCCAAAGTTCCACTAACCTCAAAATAGCCTCCAAGAGTTCATATAATTTCATAAACCCTCAAAGTGAGTCTCCATAATGGAGTGTCTCCCAAAAGCTCAACATTAATATTTTAACTTCCAATTTATCTTTAGGTTAACCTCCTATACCAATCGGACATTAACCTATACAAGCTAGCCCTCGGGTAACCCAAATATCCCATATTAGCCTAGGACATTAGTCTACCCAAAACAACCCTCTAAGACTCCCCATTACTTCCCAAAGGAAGGTTCCTAAACCTCGAACCTAAAAGAAAAGGGCTAAAACAAAACTAGAAAAATCTTACCTTTTCAGAAGGGGTCGATCGATCGACCCCTGGCCGTCAATCGATCGAAGGCTTCGATCGATCGATCCCCCAGGCTCGATCGATCGATCCTGGTGGACAGCTTCTTCTCCGAGAAGCTGTTTCGGCCATTAACGAGCCATCCAAGCTTCCACCCGCTATTTCACCCAATCACAACAACAAATACTACTATAAAATCATTTCTACACATCAAATAACCAATTATTTCTCTTCAAATCAAATTAAACTATAAGATTTAGGAATAAACAGCCAAAATCAACCAAAACCCATTTATGGTTTAAACCTCCCAAAACTTAACTACACATGCAGATTTATCACATTAAATCAATATCTAGCAAGTAAGAAACTTGCCTCGAGGTTCGTAGTCTCGGATCACCTCCGGTAGCGACGGAATCCGGCCCAAAATCTTCATTTTCTCTCTTTTTCCCATTTTCTCCCAACCCTCTTCTATCTCTCTCTCTCTCTCCTTTGGCTTCTCTCCCAAAAATGAAGAAAAAGAAAGAGGGGTGGGTGACTTATACGGGCCTCAAAACATAAATCCCCACTTTTAATTGTTAATACACCACTAAAATGACTCGTAACCACTTAATTGAGCCATAACGCGTAAAAAGTGCCCGAAACCCAAAAATACAACGTGGCACTTATTTCGAATATTGCGACTATTCTAAAAACAACCGCACCCCCTATTTTGGCATTCGAGAAAGTGTGAACTATTTTTACCTTCCAATTTCATTTTATTTCAATAATTATACCCAAATTTAAATATAGGTCATAACCGTCCTTTTACATATAACGACGCAATAATACACAATATAACGCTATTTACCTTCTCATAACGATAAATAGACAAAACATAGTAAATATTATCCCTAAGTCTCACAGGAAATAATATTTACTCCAACATCCCCTATTTTATAAAATTTGCCCATCAGGCAAAATAGTATAAAATAGTCGCTCAAAAACCTGGGTTGTTACAACACTCACAATGATAATGGTTTTACAAAGTCAGACGATAGTCTTATACAATGACTTGATCCACCCATGAGACTTGACTCTCCTCTGATCTTATACGAATCTTCACAGTGCCCACGCATAAAGTAACCTTATTCTATGATGCTCGTCCACATAAGTCGCCTCCACGAATGACTCGATATCCACCGATGGGGCCATATGTCGTCTACGATGTTGAACACGAAAGTAATCTTCTTCATTTCTCCACCGCAAAAACAACAATGTTCAAGTGCTGAACAAACCCAACTTGGTGCATCAAATATCACATAAACATATGATAATGAGAACTTAGATCTTTGTAAACTCTAAGAATGTGTTTAAGCTTTGAAACCTTAGAAAAAAAATTACAGAATCACGTACTATTTGAAAACTGATTTCATTCTGCACACACTTTAGACAACTAAAACACACCTCTATTTATAAAAAATTTGAGGCGGTGGCAAATCTCGTTTGAGAGAGACACTATGTCGTTCAAATGATATCAGGTTTGAACGAGGTCTCCCAGGTTAGAGTTTAATGAATCCAACTTTGAAAGAAGAGTTTTACTTAAAACCATCTCTTATCCAATTCTAATCCGTCCATATCTGATTAAAATGAAGTGTAAACAAATAAAACATTTTAAAAACATTTTCTTAAAAATAACATCCTTATTTTTGTAAAACAAAATTCTGAGTTTCATTAACATTATGCATTCATACATGAGTGATCTTGAAAATCCAATTAAACTTTGAAGATGATAAATTTGCACCAATTAAACTTTGGCATAATTAAATCATTGTAGCTTTGACGTAATGTCTTCAATTAATCTTGGACTAGTCATAGTCTCGTAGTGATCAGACAATAGAAATATACCTATGACTCAAATGTGTATTGTTCTGAGAATAAGTCAAAACTACATTAAGACCCAAGTGGAAATTTGGTCCTTACAAATCTCCCCTTTGACTATTCTGGGATAAAATCAATAGTGAAATGCCTAAAGTCGGGCCGTCAAGCCGTATAATGCCTAAACCCCATCCCATAAACCCAAAAATAAAATTACATCATTTGTACGGGATAAGACTCATAAAAAATGGAATGGAAAGCTTGAAACTGTCTCTGAATATCTTAATGTGATGTAGACTTCAAATTTCGAATCTCTTTAAGCATACCTACATGCATGAAACATACAAATACCAAGTGAAGTATGGAGGAACAAATGATATAAATCAATATGAAAACTCCCCCTACATCACAGACATCTCTCCCGCATTTTGTATCGAATAGACGATCCGATAAAAAGACAAACACATCTAGCATAATATAATACTAATATGATTAATTCATCATGAAGAATAACTAAATAAACATGAAACAACAAGTTGAAAATGATCAATCAATGTCAAATCAGTAGCTAGAAAACAATGAATGAATCAATCAAATCAGGTGTGATTAAACGGACTAATTGCAAGAAAATATCAAATCAATCAAAGTAACTCCATAAACAGAAACTCAGTACCATAATATTAATCAAACTATAGCAGGGTACTGAAACAAAATAAGACAACTAGAAAAGTCAAATTGGTCAAATTGGTTATTGTTCGAATGAGTCAGGGTGTCGCTTGAATGAGATGAGACATCACTAGAATGAAACAACATGTCATTTGAACAACATAATCAAACTTATCCAGTTTCCCCCAAAAAATTAAACAATGTTATGCAGTGAATTTTTTTTGTGAAAATTCTAACTGAAAGGGGCTCACTACTGCGAAATAGTAGGAAAACAGTATATAAACTAAGAAAACTCAAAACAAACAAATATGAGTAACATGCTAACATAGTATCAATGTGGCTAAACATGAACATGTAATGCATGTGCGTGAATTACAACAAATGAATCACAATTGCAACACATCAAAAATGATCAAGAAGCTCTAATAAATAGCAATCTATCATCAAATCTTATTATTGTCATATGTGACAATTAAAGTATGAGCTTAATGAACTAAACAAACATTATGCATGAGAATCCGAAATATTGACGATTCTACAAACAATAGCGTCATGACATGAGTTTTTCAACTTTAGGATTCTTTGTGCAAACCCGTTTAATTTTTTAATCCATCCAAACTCCCTCAAATGTATATCATATTTTCTTTTGAATGAACTAAACTAATTTGGCCCATTTTTGGCATATGACTCTTTTTATTGCCTTATGATTTTTTGGGGCTCTTTTAAATGGTGACTTTCACGAAGAGTCAATTTTACACTCTCGCAGCCCTTTCCCGTAAACACTTATCATTTTTCAACTTATTTCTCTTGGTAAACGGTTATTACATGCACACCTTCTCCTTATGTCTACTTATGCATAGATGACAAAATTGAGATAAGAACGTCTCACCAAACTCAAATATGCAAGAGTAGTCAAACATCCATATAAACTCGTGCATGTGTGCAATTATGGAATATACACAAAGTCGAATCAAAACACATATCAACTTCAAAACAACCCCATAATAAAATGGTTAAGATCAATCTAAGAATCGATAATAGTGACCAAATGTCCTAGACACATGGATAATGGAAGGAAGGGGGTCCAATCACACTAATATGCCACATCAAACATGTTAACTCACGACACAAAAACAAAATCGAAAATCTTTTTGGCTTTTTCAATATATTTTGACTCAACTAAAAGCAAAATGTTTTTGTGTTTTTTGCAAAAAAATTTCAAAAAATCTTTTTTTATTTTTCAAAAATTTTATCAAAAACAAAATCTTTTTGTATTTTTCAAATAAGATGCAATAAATGAAAAATATAATAAAAATGATAAACATGGTAACACACTCAACCTTTAGATTTAGCATGGGAAGAATCAAGTGCAACCAAATGAGAACCGTGATGTTTTAGTCCTAAAGCCACTAAGTCCGATTTCCTAACCCAAGTAGGTGTAACATAACGCATGAGGGTTTTAGGAACCGACATGACTTTATTTCTAAACTTACTAGAAACATTCCTAATGCCATAGAAAAAAACGTCTGAGGTGACCTTTCCTACCAAAATGGGAACACGTGTAAATATGGTGGGAATGATTACCAAAATATCGACCTCTCCTCATTTTCCTAGAGGGATCTCTCAAACTAATGCTATTAGCTTTGGGGTTGGTAACTCTCTTATCGTAGCCTATACCAAACCTATCTTTCTTGACTTGGACGGTGCCTAACATCCTATCCAATTTCTCCGACCTAGACTCCAAGTCAAACTTAACTCTAGACGAGTCTCTCAAACTCTCCTACAACTCTTTAATGCTAGACTCGAGTAGACGCCTAGATTCTTCAAACTCTAGCACCTCCCTTGTCAAATCCTCCATCAAACCTTTAAGGCTATCTATCTTTTTCTCGACGTACTCTAGCTTCTCTCTAAGATTCTTCCCTCGTGCCCTAAGATTCTCAATTAATGCATCATTATTTTTTACGGTACACTCTTTCAACTGAGCTTGCAATTTCGAGTTTGCCTTTTTCACCTTTATCGTATCCTCAAACAACTCTCAAAATGCAACTTGCAACTCTCCTATGTCGATCTCCTCATCCTCGCTCTCATCACCCTCACCCTCTCGGGAAGCACTCTCAACAACCTCAGAAGTGTCATGCACATGAGTATCCTCGTGGGAAGATGTATTGTCATCACTCACATGACATGGCATACATGCAATAAAGTTACGCTCAATGGGGGAGTCCTTTCCCTCTTCCGATTCACTATCACTTAAGGTGTCATTGTATGCTATCAATTTCTTGCCTTGTTTCTTAAGTCTAGTGGGACACTCAGCTACTTTGTGACCATACCCCTTACACCGAAAACACCTATAAGACTCATCTCTATTAAGTTTCTCACTCTTATACTTAGGGTTGGAGTCTCCCTTATTCTTGAATTTCTTAAACTTTGTGGTATCTTTCGATTGCTTATGAATTTGAAGAAACTTCTTGGACTTTCTTGCCAACAAGATGACATCCTCAAAGTCAAAACCAGACTCCTCATTCGAAACTTTAGTTTACTCCTTCAGAACTTTCAAAGCAATTCCCTTTTCTTTCTTTGGAACTTTGTTGGAGGTAAACATATCGAATTCATAGGTTTGTAGGTCACCTACGATCTCTTCTAGTTTTGACGAGTTAAACATACCAAGGGAATTCATAACGGTCACTTTCGCATCAAACCTACTCGGTAAAACTCTCAAAATTTTATTAATCACTCTGTTATCGGGAATCTTCTCACCTAGATTAAACACCGCATTGACAATAGTGGACAACCTAGTGTAAAATTCATCAAATGTATCACTCTCTAACATCTTAATTGTCTCAAACTATGTAGTGAGGTTTGGCAACTTAGACGCCCTAACCGTGCTCGTGCCCTCGTGAGTGAGTGTTAGTGTATCCCAATCTTCTTTCGAAGTTTTAGAAGTCATGATACGATTATACTCTTCCTGGTGTAACATGTGAGGAAATAATGTGCAGACCTTTAGAGTTATACTATGCAAGCCTATGTTGAGTCTCAGTTCATGACTCAACGGGTTTCAAACTAGTGACCTCACCCTCTCGTGTGACAGATGGTGTCCAACCTTTTTTAACCACTAACCAAACAGGCTCATCAATAGATTTTAAAGAACTTCTCATTTGCATTTTCCAATAAGCATAATTAGATCCAAAAAAAATAGGAGTGAAAAAATTATCATAACCACTAAAATTCATCCTACAAGCAAAAAGGGATCAAACACAATAAAAATGTATTTATAGCTCTAATACCAATTTGTGGGTCCCCAAAATATAAAAACCATACTTTTTCTTGAGTAGAATTAAGTTAAGGATGAATACAAATCAATTTTCTCCTTTTTGAAAAAACTCTTTTTCAATTTTATCAAACTAAGTTGTGACACAAATTAACTTAACCAGATTTTATCTTGTTTAACCATAAGCATGAAACTAGTGATTAAAGCAAGTAAAATATAGTAAATAATTACTCACAATGCCGATGTATGAGGAAAAACCCAATTAGGAAAAAACTTTGAATGGCCCAGGCCATAGAATCACTATGACAATGGTTTTACAAAGTTAAACGGTAGTCTTATACAACGAATCGATCCACCCATGAGACTTGACACTCCTCTGATCTTCCACCAATTTTCACAGTGCCCATGCATAAAGTAACCTTCTTCTACGATGCTCGTCCATAGCAGACGCCTCCACGAATGCCTCGGTATCCACCGATACGGCCTTGTGTAATCTACGATGTTGAACACAAAAGTAACCTTCTTCCCCTCTCCACTGCAAAACTAGCAATTTTTAAGTGATGAACAAACCCAACTTGGTGCAACAAAGATCACATAAACATATGATAATGATAACTCGGATCTTTGTAAAATCTAAGGATGTGTTTAAGATTTGAAACCTTAGAAAAATAATTGCAAAATCACGTACTGTTTGAAAATTGATTTCGTTCTGCACACACTTTAGAAAATTGGAACACACCTCTATTTATAACAATTTTGAGACGGTGGCAGATCTCGTTTGAGCGATACACTGTGTCTTTCAAGTGACATCCGGTCTCATTTGAACGACATCATATGTCATTTGAATGACGTTGCCCAGATTAGAGTTTTAACGAATCCAACATTGAAAGCAGAGTTTTACTTAAAATCATCTCTTATCCAAATCTAATCCGTCCATATCTGATTAAAACAAAGTTGAAAGTTTCCAATATGTGTGTTTTTAAACAAAACCAATTTTCTCCGAAAATTAATCAACTTTTAACTATGCACCAAACCAAGTTGTGAAAACCCAATTCTTTTATAAAAATAATTTTGAGCACCATTAACTATACGCATCCATGCCTGAGTGATCTCGGAATACAATTAACTTGAAGACGAGTAAACGTGCACCAATTAAACTTCGGCATGATAAATTCTTTGAAGCTTTGTCGAACGTCTTCAATTTTCTTCAATACGTCATAGACCAAGTGGGATCGTAACAAAATAAAAATATCCCTATGACATATTACAAACACAGTTTTGCTCACGAAATTAAGTGAAAACAATACAGGGACTCAATTGGAAATTTATGTCCTTACAAATCTCCCCCTTTGACTATTTCAGGACAAAATTAAACCAGTAAAATGCCTAAGCTGGGCCGTCAAGCCGTATGACGCCTATATCCCATCCCATAAACCCAAAATCAAAAATACCGGACACAGACTAGAATATGTAGCACCGGCAAGCATGAACTGTTTGAATGTGATGTAGATTGGAAATCTCGAATCGTTGAAACATACCTACACACATGAAACAGACAAACAAATACCTAGTGAAGTATGGAGGAACAAATGAAACCAATATATATATATATATCCAAATGATACCAAACAACAATAGATACCAATATGAATAAACTCTGAAAAAGTCATTTGTTAAAAAATTTAAGCAGAAAAATGATACCAATGTGTAATACCAATTTGAGATACCAATTTGTAAACATATGTAAACAAAAATATGCTCAAATATACCCCTACATCACATACATCTCTCACCCTTTTTATGTGGAATAGACAATCTGGTGAAGAGATAAACCAATGAAAATATCTAGCATGAGAATATACCAATGTGAATCAATGTGAAATCCCTAGATAATCATGAAACAACCAGGTAAATGTGATCAAGAAATGACAAATCAGTAGCTAGTAAACCAATGAATGACACAAGGAATATAACAATCTAATCAGGTGTGATAAATGAACTATACCCAAAAATCCAATTTTGAACCAATTAAATCCTGCATATAAACCAGTCAGTCCAGAAACACTTCCAACAATACCACAAATATACCAATTTAAACTAGAGGACTGTAAACCAATCAGAAGCCAGATTTCATCCTGTAGTTCGAACGAGCCAGGGACATCACTGAAACGAGTTGAGGACGTCGCTCGAACGAAGGACAAGGTCATTCGCACGACATGGATATGTCATTTGAACGACCTCTAGCAACCTGCCAAAATTTCCCAGATTCCCATAAATAATATATAATATTGCCCAATGAAAAAATTTCCACAAAAAAATTTCAGGAAGGGCCTGGAAGAATCAAAACAGTGTTAAAACAGTAGGATTTTAACACAAAACTCAAAAACTCATAAAAACGAAAAATGTGAGTTACATGTAAAGATAGTACCGATGTGCTTAACATTGGATATGGAATGTATCGGTGTGAAACTACAACAAATGAGTCATAATTCCAACACATTGAAACGGTCGAGAAGCTCTAATTGATAGCGATAAATCATCAAACTTTATCATAGCTTTATGACAATTAAAGTTTGAGCTTAATGAACCAAACATACTACATGCACACAAATCCAGAATTTTGACGATTCTACAAACAATAGCGTCAAATTGCAATGTTTTAACATTAGGATTAGTTGTACAAACTAGTTTAAATTTTTAATCCATCCAAACTCCCTCAATAATACCATATTTTCTTTGGAATGAACTAAACAAATTTGGCCCTTTTCTTAGCGTATTGCATTTTCTTTTGGGCTTTTTTAAACCGTGTATTTCACGACGAGTTAATTTTGAACTCTCGCAGCCCTTTTTTCATGAATCACTCATCATTTTTACCAATTCAAATACTCACGGTAAACGGTTCTTACATGCACACGTCTCCTTAACAGTACACCAAAATGGGTAAATTGGCACCCTTCCAGCGGTCAGTCTTGACACGGTCATTGACCGTGACCAAAAAATACGCATTTTTTGTCACGATCAATGATCATGATAAGGCCGTGACAAGTACTTGTCACGGTCAAGGGCCGTGATACGTCCGTGAAAAATTTCCAAGAAAAAAACCCTTTCCCCACCTCTTTTTTCCCCCACTGATTTCTTCCCTCCTTTTTTCTCTCTCTACACTGCTCTCTCTCTCTCTCTCTCTCTCTCTTCCATTTATATATATATATATGTGTATGTGTGTGTATATATATATATATGTGTGTGTGTGTGTGTATATGAGTGGGTGCGTGTGTGGTGGGTGGGGGTGGGGCAGGGTGTGTGTGCGTGTTTGTGTGGTGGGGGGTAGGGTTGTTTGTGTGTGTGTGTGGTGGGGGAAGGGGGTGGGACAGGGATGGGTGGGTGGGTGGTGGGGTAGGGGTGGGGGGCTGCGTGTGTGTGTGTATGTGCGCGTGTGTGTATATGTGGGTGTAGTGTGCGTGTACGTGCGTGTTTGTGCGTAGTGTCCCTTATAAACGAATTGATTGATTATAATTTTTTTTAGTAAATTAATATATGGTTGCCCCTCATTATAAATTAGTAAATTAATATATGATTAATTATGAAAGTAGGATTGCCCCTCATTGTAAATTAGTAAATTAATAATTGTATACTTTAATTGTTAGATTAATTGATGAAAATAATTAATTGAGTAGATGAAGTAAAAGGAGTATGGGATACACATTTGTTGTTGACGTTGGTGTTGGATTATAGTGGATCGATGCTGCTTTGGTTAATTTTAAAAGTGGCATGACCACTATATTATTGTCCATATGGGGGTGGGATTTTTCAACTTTTTTTTAAAACTTACTTTGTATATCGAACATTATATATATAGTATGATAATTAAGTGAAAATACTTGAAATTACATATATTGCGCGTACATACTAGCTTTCTAGTTCTTATGCGTATGCATTCAATAGCCCTTAGACCCGTTCGAGAGTCATTACCCCTGTAATGAGATCTCTCGAATTGTCCCATTTGGACAGTTTGGGACTGCATAATTTTTATATAATATTCTTAGTGGCTTAAAGTTATTACTTTTGGAGGAAGTTCTACAGTCGTATCCTAATGTTCTCTGGGTACATACTAGATGGACACGTGTGATTGTTATTTCAATTGAGCAATTGAAATAACACTCACACTTTCCAATCTACGTCATGTACTTGGAGAACTACGGGGATATGCTGCCGAATTTTTCTCAAATCGTAACAATGTGCATGACCTGTTAAGTATATTACAAAAAAATGCGGTCTCGAATGGGATAGGACCACTCACCCTTTAGAGGAGGTGGAGGAAATAGAAATTTCTATTATAAATTGAATTTGAATTTGAAATTTAAAATCGAATATAAATAAGATATAATTAAATGAAACATACTATGAATCTAAGTTTTGTTTACCTTTAATAGGTGATTAGTTATGGTAGCTGTGATGGGATATCCGAAATACAAAGAGTTGATAGGTGAGACAAATAGAATAGGGGATGTGTTTCGCAGAGGTGCTAACAAATTTGTGAAATACGCAAAGAGATGTCATAATGATGAAGAGTTTTCGTGTTCGTGTTCTAGGTGTAACAATGGTTAGGTGTTTGAGTAGAAACAATTGATCTACATTTGTTAAGATCGGGTATGCAAGATAGTTATCGATTTTGGAGTTTTCACGGTGAATTGAAAGTTCCTTTTGTCCTCGACCAACCTTCTCAATAACCTTCAACAAGTAGGATAGATGTAGAAGGGGATGACGAAGATCATAATATGTTATAGGATTTAGTTGATGATGCGTAAGGAGTTTATTAAGTGGAGGAGAATGTTGTTACTGATGATGTAGAAGGTTCAAGTGCTCGTGAAGATATCATGATAAAACTTAACGATGACTACCAAAGTTTAAAATTTAAGGCGACCCAACCGTTATACTATGTCTGTGAGAAAGATCAAATAACTTTACATGCCATGGTTGGTTTACACAGTTTGAAGATGCAGTACGGTTTGTCTGGCAATAGCGTGACAGGAATTCTGAAATGGGTGAAGGGCTTATTATTTAAGGAGAATACACTTCCAAATAGCTATCATGTTATGAAGAATAGTTTGAAAGGTTTGGGAATGAAGTATAAATTGATTCATAATTGTGTGTATGACTGTATACTATATCGAAAGGAGTATGGAAATATCGATCATTGTTCGGTATGGGATGAACCTAGATATGTCCAATCTACTAGTAAGGAAGGCACAAGCTTAAAAGTGCCTCAAAAAGTGTTGAAATATTTTCTCGTTGGGCCTAGATTAAAGTGATTTTTCACATTACCATAGATAGCGGAGGCAATGACTTGGCATGCTAAGATAGAAGTGGGGGGGTAATATCATGCGTCATCCTATTGATTCTACAGCCTGGAGGAGGATGAATTATGAGTATCCCAATTTTTCTCGAGAACAAAGCAACATTCGTTTGGCTATATCAACAGATGGTTTCAATCCATTTGGAAATCTATGCACCAATCAGAGTGTATGGCCAATGATCCTAGCCCCACTCAACCTCCCTCTTTCACAGTGTATGAGACCTGAATTTTTTATGATGGCTTTGTTGATACCTGGGCCAAAGGCACCAAGTGATGACATCGACATCTACCTCGATCCTTTGGTAGAAGAATTAAATTATTTGTGGTAAATGGTGTGCAATCATTTGACTCTTTTAGAAAAGAAGAGTTTACGCTGAAAGATATGTTGATGTGGGAAATTCATGATTTTCCTGTTTATGGGACATTATCCGGTTGTGTAGCACATGGTTATTTGGGGTGTCCTATTTGTTGAGAGGAGACTGAATCTCTTCGTCTATCCTTTAGCTCAAAAAAAGTATACCATTGCCACAGCAGGTTTTTACCCTCGGCTCATAGTTTCAGATTTGAGAAAGGTTCCAATTTTTTGTTGGGCGGGGTTGAACATAGGCTACTGCCGAGACAACTTTCGGGTTCAGAAATTGAAAGTAAATCTTCTGAATGTGGCCCTAATATGCAAGGTAAGAATCCCAAGTTTAAGAATGTCAAGCATAAGAACACCCCAACGGGGAATGAAATTGAGACAAGAAAGGCATGGTGTAGGAGGTCAATTATAATAAAAATGGTCATTATATAACGTTACATTACACTCAAGTTTTACAACTAATATAATTAATTTATCTATATTCCCAGCCCTTAAAGATGGGTGATGCGACATCAAGGCTTGCTCTATTAGCCACTGGACCCTTGTTCGTGGCACAAGAGTACAAAAAGTATCGATTGAACGGTTACGTTTTTTGCGCTAAAGTGTACGAGAAAAGTACAAATGTACAAAACTCGAGAATTTCATACAAGGCTCTTACTTTCTTTCGAGTGAGTGCAAAAGATAAAAACCTCGTTGAAGCTGAAATGACTTACTATGGTGTAATCCGAAATATATTTGAATTGGATTATATAATTTTCAAAGAGGTTGTATTTTACTGTGACAGGGTAAGATTTGAGGATAAAAATGCTTGTAAAGTTGATCCTGTCACCAATTTGATCATGGTTGACTTGTCCAAGTTGAAGAGAAACGACCACGTGAGCGATGAGTCATTTGTTTGTGCATTTCAAAAGGTTAACCAAGTGTTTTACTCAGAGTATATCAACAATGAGCCATGTTCAATTGTTCAACACGCGCTAAAGCGTCTAAATAGTAGTGTGGATGACTTGGCTGCTCCTAACGAATATCAATCCATTTTTTATGATAACCCGAATTTTAAACAATTTTTCAATTTGTAATAAACATTCCAATTTGTACCGAAACATCCATTTTTAATTCTTTTAATTGATTTTCACTTTATCATTTTCACTCTTGTGTAGTGTGCGTGTGTGTGGGCAGCAGGGGTGGGGGTGGGGATGTGTAGAGTGCGTGTGTGTGTGTTGTAATTATACATATTTATAGTAACAATTAATTTTGATTTGTACATATATGTGTGTGTGCGTGTGTGTGTGTGTGGTGGGGGGTGGGGCAGGGTGTGTGTGCGTGTGTTTGGTGGGGGGTGGGGATGTTTGTGTGTATGTGTGGCGGGGGAGGGGGTGGGGCAGGGATTGGGGGGGATGTTTAATAGTAACAATTCATTTTTATTTGTAGTAATTGTACATATTTGCATGTCTTCTTCTAATTCATTTTGATTTGTACTAATAACATTTTGTTACAGCAAATGTCTCCTTCAGGTGTGAAGGCGAGGATGATGATGCTGGTTATGATTATGTCTTTTGGCTCGGTGGTAGCGGAGTTGATGAGGATTCCTCGGCCCCTAGGCTCCCTAAATATGGCAAATTTGGGATGGCCATCAAGAACAAGTCAGGGCTATTAGCGAGATCCCTCGAGCTGGTAAAGACGATCATCGGCCCGGGGTACATTAGTTGGAAGGAGGTGCCATATGAGCTCAAGTTGGCTATTTGGGTGGCACTACAGTTAATGTATATATATTTATATTTATATTTATATGAATATTTCAATTTCAATTTCAATTTCAATTTCAATTTCAATTTTGATTTCGATTTCATTTTATATTTATGTTTATATTTATTCGCAACTAACATTGTATTTGTTGTACATGAAGAATTCAGCCTGGATCTAAAGATACGCGATTCCGTCTTGGATCATTTGAGGGAGCAACACAAGACGTGGAAGAAAAATATGCGGACCCGGTACTTTGGGAAGACACGAGAGTTTTTTATCAAAATGTGTGAATTCGTCCCGCCGAAGGAGCCGATCTCATTGGCAAAATGTCAATAGTTCGTTGACAATGAGATCGGGGAGCAACAATTGGCATATCTCCAATCGAGGAAGGAAAACTCGGCAAAAGAGATGGACGTGCACTACTCCGGTCGGACGTCTTACGCTAAGGTGGAGCATAGGATGATGGTAAGATTTAGTTTTTCTGTAACTACAAAAATATATTATTCTACATTATTTTACTTTGTGGGGCCGATACTAATTTTAATTTATTTTATTTCAGGGGACAGGGAGTGGCCCTGGGGGTAGGCCACATAGGCTTAATACTTATGTGGCTCTTCGGACGAAGAAGGGGAAGGATAAGGAGGTGTCCCCGAGCGTCGCAGCCACGATTGTAAGTAATCCGATAGTTTACTTTTTGTTAATTACGTTATAATTTTCTAATTTGCTTATTTTACTAATCATGTTCTTTTTGTCGTTTCAGGCAAAGCTTAAGGAAGTGCATGAGTCGCAGTCTGATGCCAAATCTAGGATCATCGGATTGGAGACGAACGACATCGGGTTAGCTCGAACGGTGGACTCGCATGACGCAAAGATATGCCGTTTGGAGGGGACGATCCAATATATGTTCTCATGCATGAAGCATTCGTTAGGAGGAAAACGCAATCAGAAAGGTAAGGAGAAGGGGGTGGAGGAGGAGGTGCGGGAGGATGAGGTGCAGGATGACAAGGATGTGGACCTCGCTGCTTCATCGCTGACATATGCAGACTTTGATGATTTACTTCCCTATTTGGCTCCTTTCGATCAAACAATGTCGACACTTAGTTGGCCGAGCGTGTTTATACTGGACATATTTGATGGCCAGTGGATAGGGCGGGGGTTGAGGGACTCGAATATTGTCCAGGGTGGACTAGTTCATGGACATGAGCTTCAAGACATCGAGTCCAAGGTTCTCGTCCCGCATGTGATACCCAGGAAGGATAACTCCCCATTGTGGTTACGCGAACAATCACTACATCGAATCTGCCGAATTGTCACGGCCATTGACCATGACAAGTTGGACTTGTCAAGGTCAATGATCGTGAATATTCTGGGGGTGATAATTTTTTTTTGTCACGGACTTGTCAAGGTCAATGACCGTGAGAAGTTCATTAGAATTGTTGAAAAATCTGGAAACCCAGATTTTAAACACAATTAAAAATAGTGTAATTTCCTTTGATATGCGGAAGCGTGAAACGGGATGGTTCAACTTTAAAACACAACAACAAATTTTAGTTTCATTAAAACAAAATTAAAATTGCAACCAAGTGAAGTAAAATTAATCAATTAATATATTCACATAAACCGATTAATTAATCCAAGTCCTAGAATTTGCCTAAGTCATATTTATCGATATAAGCAAATTAGGCGAAACCAAATTTTAACAAATGACTTGAATTAAATAAACATTACCCAATAATTAATATAAGTCCAAATTAAATTGAGTATGATAATTTAAACCGAATTTTATCTTGAATTATTTTAAACATGCGTTCTACGTTATTTTTCAAGATAAAATAAATATCAACCACACTACGCCGCGATGTACGAGGAAAAACCCAAGACGGGAAACAACCTCGGACGACCCTAGCCACAAATCCACTAAATACAGAATTACAATTACAATACAGATAGACTTACAACGCACGACTCGATCCCTCTCAAGCCTCGACGCTTCTTCTTGTACACACCTCTTCCTAGCGGATAACCTTGGAACACCACCGCGGTCTCGGAATCCATCGATAGGACTTTATATGGTCACCGTCACCCGAGCATGGAGCCTTTCTCCGTGTGGGTAAATTAACATAGAAACACTTCTTCTTTCTTTGTGGGTGGTAGAAGTAAAACCCGAAACTTCTCTTTAATTCGGTGTAGAGGAAATCAGTGCCAAACTCCAAGCAATTGATATGTATATAAGAACTTGGAATAAACTCATTTGGGTGTAAACACTAGAGTAATGGAAATTTTTCTCTAAAAATCTCACTCAAAACATGAACATTTTCCTAAACAATTTTTGCTCTCAAACTCTCTTTAAGAGATGAAAATGGATTGGAAAAGTTATGAAAATGTTGGATTGGAAAATGCTCTTCCCGCACATTATTAAGTCTGAAAAAGTTGGTTAAAAACCAAGTGGGGAAGTGGGTGAAAAACTGCCAAAAACTGTTCCCGCCTGGCATCTCGTTCGAACGACATTTCGTTCGAACGAAATCTGGTTCGAACGAGACTTCTAATGACGTTCCAGATTGAACTCGTTAGAATCTCATTGGATATCTCGTTCGAACAGAAGGTTCGTTCGAATGACATGTCATAGGCCTATACTGGAACCTCGTTGGCAAACTCGTTCGAACGACATATGGTTCGAACAAAAAACTCGTTCGAACGACCTATCGAACGAACTTCCAGAAAGTTTATAAAATTCGATTTTGGCCCAGAAAACTTTATAAACTTATTTTTTAAAGTTTTAATTAATTCTTTTTGAAAATAAAACACAGTTTTTATTAAACATAACACCCAATATACTTTGTTCCAAGCTCCTATATATATAATATTGCATTCATACCTTGGGAGCATGGAACTATGGTTGATGACGTAGAAATGAGGCACGCAAACCGGCATATTGATGAAGCTTTATACTCTTTGCCGCTATGTCTTCAACAAACACTTCATAGGCTTGAGAATATTACAATTTAAATACTATCCTATGAATAAATGTTTTTGTCCGGAATTGAGGCAAAACTATATATGGACTCAATTGGAAATTTGTGTCCTTACAAATCTCCCCCTTTGGCTATTCCGGGACAAAAACCAAATAAAAAATCCTAATGGGCCGTCAAGCTCTACTAGACTCAAAACATAACCCACCCAAACTTGACTCAACCCAAGGATGAAACGCTTTGCCGTTTAAATAATGGCGCTTTAGAAGAAATCTTGCACACTTAGGAAAACTCATCAAATGCATAGGGAATATCAAAGTATTAAATGCAATTAATTAATTACTCCCCCTAAATTAATTCTCCCCTTTATCAAACACATGACCTACTTAGAAAGACGTCTCCCCCTGAGATAAATCTCTCCCAAACTAAGATATGATAATAATAGGATTAGATACCATTTCCCCCCCCCCCCTATCATCATTCTCCCCCTTTTTGTTTAGGAATAGGCAAAGGATAAAGAACTAATAAACACGTTGAAGCTTAAAGTGTTAAGACATGAAAGCATATGGGCAATAAAAGCATAGGCAAAGACAAAACAAATATCATATATATATAAACTAGAAATATACCAATGAAGCACTTGCATATATATATATATAAACAAACAGATAACACAAAATACAATAAGTTTGCACACTCGTATGGCAAAAATGTGTCATATGGAAACGTAAGTGTTGGGGTGTGAACTAGCAACAATTAAATTTAGACCCAAACACTTAATAAACATTCACGGAGTTCTCATTTGATTGCAAACATTATCACATTTAAATATAACCTCATGTGACAATATGAAGATTGAACTCAATGAACAAACATACACAATGCATACAAGCCTAGCATGATGATGATTCTACAAACCAAATAGAGTCATGACATTAAAGACAACTAGGATAAATGGACATTGTGCAAACCGTTGATATACCATCCAATTCTCCCTCAATAAGCATATATATTCTTTTGCTTTTGAATGAATATATCAAACAAACATAGGCCTTGTCAATTGTTTTCTTTTTAATGCCAAATATTCTCTTTTTAGGCTTTTGGATCACATATTTCTTTTAGATCCAATAAACGGTGGCTTACTATCGCAAAGGATTTAATTCATCATTTCGGAGCCCTTCCCCGTGCACATTTTATTTATCATGTTTTCATTTTCACACAAATCTCACATGCAACGGATTTTGACATGCACTAGTCCTCCTAGGTCATAGATATGTAGATGACTAGATTGGTAGGAGAACACCTCAAAAAGCTCAAATATAACATGTGACATTAAGATTTCAAAAGAGCTCGTGCATGTGTGAATAGAGGCATATAAAAATAGAATCCATTTAAACAATACAAAATCCAACTACTCCATATAAAACATGGTAAAGAACATTTTAAGGATTGAAAATCTAAACCAAAAGTTCTAGCCACGTGGGAGCATAAAAGATGGGATTCAAACACAAATATATGCCACATAAAGTGTGTCAAACTAAAATACACACAAAATAAAATCTTTTTGAGTTTTTGACATTTTTAACCAAAAATAAAGATATATACTCAAAAGAATAAACAAAAATCATTTGTATTTTTCATTAAGCTTAAATGAAATAAGTAAAACACACATGATAAACAAAAATCTTTTTATATTTTTCAATTAATACAAACACCAAATATAATACAAAAAGATAAACAAGTCATAATTTCTAGCATGTGATATGAAATAAGGCAAAGACTAGAAAATGACTAAACAAGCATACATTTAGCATGTTAATATAGCATGAAGTACAAACGCTAAAGTATGCAAAAAACACTAACACATTCAACCTTTAAATTTAGCAAGGGAGGCTTCATGTGATAGTAAATGAGAATCACAAACCCTATTTTGCAAGGCAACCAAGTCGGATTTCCTAACCCAAATTAATGAAGAATGACTATCTCGGGCTGTTGGAACGTTAACTACCATGGTTACTTTACTATGGGATTTTCTAGAAATTCGTTTAAGATCAAAACAAAATTTCCTAAGATGACCTTTTCGACCACAATGTGTACAAGCAAAAACATGTCAAAAAGATTTACTTAAGGAGCGATCTTTAAATGCATTCCTAGTAGATTATCCTAAAACACTGGTCTTGGCTTTATGAGTAGATTCATTACAAGTATTGAAGCCTAAACCACAAGTGTCATTTTTAATTTGAACCGTTCCTAACATTTTATCTAGTTTTTCCGAACGACACTCCAAATCAAATTTGACATTACTAGAATCTTTTAATTTATTTTCCAATTCTAAAATGTTAGATTCTAGTAAAACATTTCACTCTTCAAAACCAAGAAGCTCCTTTTTCAAGGATTCCATTAAACCCTTAAGGCTATCTGTTTCGCCTTCTACATATTCAAGCTTCTCTTGAAGAGTCCTCTCACGTGTCCTAAGGTCTTCTATTAAAGCATTTTCATCAACGACCTTGACACTCTCTCTTAAATTAACTTCTAACTTCAAATTAGCTCTTTTCAATTTAATAGATTCTTTATAAAATTCTTGAAAAGCATTTTGAAATTCACACACATTAACCTCTTCTTCATTTTCACTCTCTCTTTCTTCTCCACTCTCACTATCATCAAAAGTAAGAGAATCATAAACTATGACCTTGGAAGTTTCATGTGTTAAAGTTTCGTTAATCGATGAGTTCTCACTATCACTCACATGACTAGCCATAAAAGCCACAAAATTTTTCTTAGTGGGGGAATCGGGCTTCTCTTCCTTATCACTATCACTAAGGGTCACATTATATGAAATGGGTCGCTTACCCTCTTTCCTTAGTTTAGTGGGGCACTCAAATGCCCTATGGCCATAACCTTCACAACCAAAACACTTATTGGACTCATCCCTATCAAAATTTTCATTACTAGGTTTAGGGATCTTTTCGGCTCTAGGAATCTTCTCCACTTTAGAAATCTTCTCGTTCTTGTCATGCTTAGAAGATTCAAATTTCTTAAAATTATTTTTAAATTTATCTTTGTTAATTTTAAGAAATTTTCTAAATTTGCAAGCAAATAAAGCCATGTCTTCCGAGTCACTATCACTGTCGCTCTCTACTACTTGTTTGACCTCTTTTCGGGCTTTTAAAGCAACGCCCTTTTCGATTTTCTTTTCAGTTTTAGAGGGAAACATATCCAGTTCATAGGTTTGTACATCACCTACAAGCTCTTCTAATTTTGTAGAGGCTAAAGTGGGTAAAGAATTTAAAACGATCACTTTTAGAATAAATCTATCGGGTAAGGACCTTAAAATTTTCTTTACAACACGGTCGTCAGGTATTTTCTCTCCCAAGTTAAAAGATGAATTAACAATATCAGAAAGTCTAGCATAAAATTCATCAAAAGTTTCTTTTTCATTCATTTTGATAGTTTCAAATTGAGTGGTGAGGTTTTGGAGTTTTGAAGCTTTAACGACACTAGTTCCTTCATGAGTTAATTATAAAATATCCCAAGCTTCTTTAGCGGTTTCACACGTCATAATACGACGGAATTCATCTGGAGTGACAGCGCTAAATAAGGCATTTAAACCACGGGAATTGAAATTAGCAAGTTTAAACTCATTTTCAGTCCATCTATCGGCGGGTTTGATAACACGTTCATTTTCAACTAAATAAGTTGGTGGGGACCACCCGTTAACAACAGACATCCAAACTCTCTCGTCGATAGATTTTAGTGTCGATTTCATTCGCGCTTTCCAATACGCGTAGTTTGAACCATCAAAAATAGGAAATTTTGAAAATGGGGAAAATTCCATTTTAGCCAAAAATTTAAAGGATCTTAACGAAATAATTTATCGTTTTTAGCTCTGATACCAATTTGAAAAATCTGGAACCCCGGATTTTAAACACAATTAAAAATAGTGTAATTTCCTTTGATATGCGGAAGCGTGAAACGGGATGGTCCAACTTTAAAACACAACAACAAATTTTAATTTCATTAAAACAAATTAAAATTGCAACCAAGTGTAGTAAAATTAATCAATTAATATATTCACATAAACCGATTAATTAATCCAAGTCCTAGAATTTGCCTAAGTCATATTTATCGATATAAGCAAATTAGGCGAAACCAAATTTTAACAAATGACTTGAATTAAATAAACTTTACCCAATAATTAATATAAGTCCAAATTAAACTGAGTGTGATAATTTAAACCGAATTTTATCTTGAATTAGTCTAAACATGCGTTCTACGTTATTTTGCAAGATAAAATAAATATCAATCACACTACGCCGCGATGTACGAGGAAAAACCCAAGACAGGAAACAACCTCAAACGACCCTAGCCACAAATCCACTAGATACGGAATTACAATTACAAGACAGATAGACTTAAAACGCACGACTCGATCCCTCTCAAGCCTCGACGCTTCTTCTTGTAGACACCTCTTCCTAGCGGATAACCTTGGAACACCACCGCGGTCTGGGAATCCACCGATAGGACTTTATATGGTCACCGTCACCCGAGCATGGAGACTTTCTCCGTGTGGGTAAATTAACATAGAAACACTTCTTCTTTCTTTGTGGGTGGTAGAAGCAAAACCCGAAACTTCTCTTTAATTCGGTGTAGAGAAAACCGGTTCCAAACTCCAAGCAATTGATATGTATATAAGAACTTGGAATAAACTCATTTGGGTGTAAACACTAAAGTAATGGAAATTTTTCTCTAAAAACCTCAGTCAAAACATGAACATTTTCCTAAACAATTTTTGCTCTCAAACTCTCTCTAAGAGATGAAAATGGATTGGAAAAGTTATGAAAATGTTGGATTGGAAAATGCTCTTCCCGCACATTATTAAGTCTGAAAAAGTTGGTTAAAAACCAAGTGGGGAAGTGGGTGAAAAACTGCCAAAAACTGTTCCCGCCTGGAATCTCGTTCGAACGACATTTCGTTCGAACGAAATCTCGTTCGAACGAGACTTCTAACGACGTTCCAGATTGAACTCGTTAGAATCTCGTTGGATATCTCGTTCGAACAGAAGGTTCGTTCGAACGACATATCGAACGACATGTCATAGGCCTATACTGGAACCTCGTTGGCAAACTCGTTCGAACGACATATGGTTTGAACAAAAAACTCGTTCGAATGACCTATCGAACGAACTTCTAGAAAGTTTATAAAATTCTATTTTGGCCCAGAAAACTTTATAAACTTATTTTTTAAAGTTTTAGTTAATTCTTTCTGAAAATAAAACACAGTTTTTATTAAACATAACACCCAATAAACTTTGTTCCAAGCTCCTATATATATAATATTGCATTCATACCTTGGGAGCATGGAACTATTGTTGATGACGTAGAAACGAGGCACGCAAACCGGCATATTGATGAAGCTTTATACTCTTTTCCGCTACGTCTTCAATAAACACTTCATAGGCTTGAGAATATTACAATTTAAATACTATCCTATGAATAAATGTTTTTGTCCAGAGTTGAGACAAAACTATATATGGACTCAATTGAAAATTTGTGTCCTTACAATTGTCACGATCATGTCACGGGCCTTGATCGTAATAAGCTTTGTCACGGTTAAGGATGGTGACAATGTTAAAAAATTATCACGGTCAATGACTGTGATAATTCTGGGAAGAATTGAAAAAAAATCTACTGGGCAGTATGGCCACTGCCACTGCCAAGCAATATATATGTACCTGTTCAAACATTATATATCCAGATAAAATAGAGATAGTGCAAATATAAATTCAAAATAGAAAGAATATGCATCACCATATAATCCAAATGTAATTCAAATGTTATAATTTAAAACAATTCAATTAAAATTTAAATCAATGTCACTAAATGTCTGGGGTATGGTTAAGGCTGAGGAGGTGAGTAGGCCACACGATATACGAATTAACACATCCACTAATATATGTCGTGCCGCATTATTCGCGTAATCACAATTGGGAGTTCTCCTTCCCGAGCATCACATGCGTGACGAGCACCCTGGACTCGATGTCTTGAAGCTCACGTCCATGAACTAATGCACCCTAGACGATATTCGGGTCCCTCAACCCCCGCCCTATCCGCTGGCCATCAAATATGTCCATTATAAAAATGCTCGACCGACCAAGTGTCGACATCGGTCTGTTGAAGGGAGCTAAATAGGGAAGTGGATCCTCAAAGTTCGCACGTGTCGACGATGAAGCAGCGAGGTCCACATCCTCGTCCTCGTCCTCGTCCTCCCACACCTCCTCCTCCTGCACCTCCTTCTCCTTCCCTTTACCCTTACGGTTTTCGCCCAACGAACGGTTCATGAATGAGTACATATCCTAGATCGTCGCCTCCAAATGGGACAGCTTCGCGTCATGTGAATCCACCGTTCGAGCCAACCCGGTGTCCCTCGTCTCAAATCCGATGATCCTAGATTTGGCCACCCGCGAGCTCACCCCTTTGTCTTCCCCTTCCGATCAGAGCCAAGCACTTGGATGAGTGCGTCTATGGACAAGGATGTGTTTTCGACATCAGACTACGACTCATGCACTTCTTTAAGCTTTGCATGAAATGACAAAAAAACACATGATTAGTAAAATAAGTAAATTAAAAAATTATAACGTAATTAACAAAAAGTAAACTGTTAGATGACTTACAATCGTGGATGATATGCTTAGGGACACCTCTTTGTCCTTCCTCTTCTTCGTACGAAGAGCCACATAAGTATCGAGCCTATGTGGCCTACCCCCAGGGCGGGCCGATACGAATTTTACTTTATTTTATTTCAGGGGATAGGGAGTGGCCCTGAAATAATGCAGAATAATATATTTTATATAGTTATAGAAAAATTATATCTTACCATCATCCTATGCTCCACGTAGGCGTAAGACGTCCGGCCGGAGTAGTGCACATCCGTCTTTTTTGCCCGGTTTTCCATTCCCGATTGGTGAGATGCCAATTGTCGCTCCCCGATCTCATTGTCAATGAACCTTTGCCATTGTGCCAATGAGTCGGCTCCTTCGGCGGGACGGATTCACCCCATTGGATAATGGACTCTTGTGTCTTCCCAAAGTATCGGGTCCGCATATTTCTCTTCCACGTCTTATGTTGCTCCCTCAACTGCTCCAAGACGAAATCGCGTAGCTTTGGATCCAAGTTGAATTGTTCCTGTCCAACAAATACAATATTAGTTGCAAACAAATATAAATATAAATATAAATATAAAATTAAATTAAAATTGAAATATTCATATTCATATTCATATTCATATTCATATTCATATTCATATTCATATAAATATAAATATAAATATAAATATAAATATAAATATAAATATAAATATAAATATAAATATAAATATAAATATATTACCTGTAGTGCCACCCAAACAGCTAACTTGAGCTCATATGGCACCTATTTAAAGTAATGTACCACGGGTCGATGATCGTCTTTACCAGCTCGAGGGATCTCGCTAATATTCCCAACTTGTTCTCGATGGGCATCCATAATTTGCCATATTTGGGGAGACTAGGGGTCGAGGAGCCCTCGTCACCTCCACTACCACCGAGCCCAGACGACATCATCATAACTAACATCATCATTCTCACCTTAATACCTGAAGGAGACATTTCCTGTAAAAAAATGTTATTAAGTAGGGATTTCTTTTCATTAAAAACTTAATGCAAGTTAGTAAAATTCTATGTGTACAATCGATGCGTAAAGTATCAATTATTTGTGAAGTAGGTGCTATATAAATTTAAAAAATTATTTAAAGTTATATTACCATTTAAAATTGCAATAATATATATATATATATATATATATATATATATATATATATATATATATATATATAATTTATTGCATTAATAATAAATTAATTAAGATAAAATTCTTAAATTAATTAAGATAATTTTTCTATCTCTCCCCCATGATCTCCATTACTACATACTTGCCACCGCCCACCCCCCACCCAGCCCCACCCCCTACCCCCACTCTACCCCAGTCCCCTCTCCACCCCACCCACCACACACGCACACACACACACACACACATGCACATCCCCCACCCTGCCCCATCCCTACCCCCACCCTGCCCTTGCCCCACCCACCACACATGCACACACACATACACACACACAAACACACACACACACACACACACATATATATATATATATATATGTATATAAAAATGGAAGAGAGAGAGAGAGAGAGAGAGAGAGAGAGAGAGAGAGTAACCTGAAAGTAGAGAGGGAGAGAGCAACAGTGTAGAGCGAGAAAAAAGGAGGAAAGAACGGCGGGGGAAAAAGAAGGGAAAGGTTTATTTTACTGTGACATTTGTCACGGTCGTGTCACGGTCATTGACCGTGACAACATTATAAGTATTGTCACGGTCATTGACCCTAACAATTATTTATCACGACCTTGTCACAGTAAATGACCGTGACACAAAACGCATGTTTGTTATCATGGTCATTGACCGTGACAAGTCTAAGTGCTGGAAAGGTGACAATTCACCCATTTTGGTGTAGTGAATGCCGCACGATGTATATCAGTGGGTGTGTTAATTCGTATATCATGTGGCCTACTCACCTCCTCAGATTTAACCTTACCCAAGACATGTAGTGACATTATTTTAATTGAATTGTTTTTAAGTTGGTACATTTGAATTATATTTGGTTTATATCGTGATGTATATTGTCTCTATTTTGAATGTATATTTGTAATATCTCTATTTTATTTGGATATATGATGCTTGAACAGGTACAACATTGCTATAACAGGTACAAATATACTGTTGGGCAGTGGCAGTGGCCAAACTGCCCAGGGGATTTGTTTTCAATTCTACCCAGAATTGTCACGGTTATTGACCGTGACAAGTCCGTGAGAAAGGATTGTTGTCACAGGCTTATCATGGTCAATGACCCTGTCAATTTTTTAAACATTGTCACGGGTTTTTCATGGTCCTGAACCATGACAAAACTTGTCAAGGTTAAGGACCGTGACAAGTCTAACGAACTTATCACGGTCAATGATCGTGACAAGTCCGTGGCAAAAAAGGTTGTCGCCCCCAGAATTGTCACGGTCATTGACCTTGACAAGTCCAACTTGTCAAGGTCAATGAACGTGACAATTCGGACTGATTATGTTAAGGATGAGCGAAATGAAGTTAAGGATGAGCGAAATTAAGTTAAGGATGAATACAAATTAATTTGATCCTTTTTGAAAAAACTCTTTTTCAATTTTTTCAAACCAAGATGTAACACAAATTAACTTAACAAGAATTTATCTTGTTTAACCCTAAGCATGAAACTAGTGATTAAAGAAAGTAAAATATAGTAAATCAATACTCACAACGCCGATGTATGAGGAAAAACCCAAACAGGAAAAAATCTCGAATGGCCCAGGCCAGAGAATCACTATAACAATGGTTTTACAAAGTCAGAAGGTAGTCTTATACAACGACTCGATTCACCCACGAGACTTGACTCTCCTCTGATCTTCCACTAATTTTTAAAGTACCCACGTAGAAAGTAACCTTCTTCTACGATGCTCGTCCACAGCAGATGCCTCTACGAATTCTTCGGTATCCACCGATACGGCCTTATGTCGTCTACGATGTTGAACACGAAAGTAACCTTCTTCCATTCTCCACCGCAAAACTAGCAATGTTCATGTGATGAACAAACCCAACTTGGTTCAACAAAGATCACATAAACATATGGTAATGATAATTCACATATTTGTAAACTCTAAGGATATGTTTAAGCTTTGAAGCCTTAGAAAAACAATTGCAGAATCACGTACTGTTTGAAAACTGATTTCATTCTACACAGACTTTAGAAAAATGGAAGACACCTCTATTTATAACAATTTTGAGGCGGTGTAAGATCTCGTTTGAGCGATACACTGTGTCGTTCGAATGGCATCCGGTCTCATTCGAACGACATCATATGTCGTTTGAATGACGTCGCCCAGATTATAGTTTTAATGAATCCAACTTTGAAAGAAGAGTTTTACTTAAAACCAACTCTTATCCAAATCTAATCGGTCCGTATGTGATTAAAACAAAGTTGAAAGTGCCCAATATGTGTGTTTTTAAACAAAACCAATTTTCTCTGAAAATTCTTCAGCCTTTAATTATGAACCAAACCAATTTGTGAAAACCCAATTCTTTTATAAAAATAATTTCGAGCACTATTAATTATACGATTTTATGCCTGAGTGACCTCGGAATGCAAATAACTTGAAGACGAGTAAACTTGCACCAATTAAACTTCGGCATGATAAATTCTTTGAAGGTTTACAGCAACGTCTTCAATATTTGTTCAATATGTCATAGACCAAGTGGGATCGTGACAAAATAAAAATCTCCCTATGACATATTACAAACACAGTTTTGTTCACGGAATTAAATCAAAACAATACAGGGACTCAATTGGAAATTTATGTCCTTACAAAGCTCCCCCTTTGACTATTTCGGGACAAAACTAAACCAGTGAAATGCCTAAGCCGGGTCGTCAATCCGTATGATGGCTAAATCCCATCCCATAAACCCAAAATAAAATATAAAGGACACGAATTAGAATATGTAGCAACTGGCAGACATGAACTGTTTGAATGTGATGTAGACTTGAAATCTCGAATTGCTGAAACATACATACACACATGAAACAGACAAACAAATATCCAGTGAAGTATGGAGGAACAAATGAAACCAATATATATATATATATATATATATATCCAAATAATACCAAATAACAATAGATACCAATATGAATAAACTCTGAAAAAATCATTTGTTAAACAATTTGAGCAGCAAAATTATACCAATGTGCAATACCAATTTGAGATACCAATTTGTAAACATATGTAAACCAAAAAATTCTCAAACATGCTCAAATATCCCCCTACATCACATACATCTCTTCCCGTTTTTGTCTCGAATCGACAATCCGGTGAAAAGATAAACTAATAAAAATATCTAGCATGAGAATATACTAATGTGAATCAATGTGAAATCGCTAGATAATCATGAAACAACCAGGTAAATATGATTAAGAAATGACAAATCAGTAGCTAGAAAACCAATGAATCACACAAATAATATAACAATCTAATTAGGTGTGATAAACAGACTATATGAAAAAATCCAATTTTGAACCAATTAAAACCTGCATATAAACCAATCAGTCGAGAAACACTTCCAGTAGTACCAAAAATATACCAATTTAAACCTAAGGACTGCAAACCAATCAGAAGTCATATTTCAGCTTGTCGTTCGAATGATCCAGGGACGTCGCTCAAACGAGTTGAGTTTGAACGACTTCTCATGTCCTGCCAAAATTTCTCAGATTCCTAGAAATAATATATAATATTACCCAGTGAAAAAATTTCCACAAAAAAATTCCAGGAAGGGCCTGGCAGGAACAAAACAGTGTTAAAACAGTAGGCTTTTAACACAAAACACAAAAACTCATAAAAACTAAAAATGTCAGTTACATGCAAACATAGTACCGATGTGCTTAAATGTGGGTATGGAATGTATAGGTGTGAAACTACAACAAATGAGTCATAATTCCAACAAATCAAAATGATCAAGAAGCTCAAATTGATAGCGGTAAATCATCAAACTTTATCATAGCCTTATGACAATTAAAGTGTGAGCTTAATGAACCAAACATACTACATGCACACAAATCCAGAATTTTGACGATTCTACAAACAATAGTGTGAAATTGCAATATTTCAATATTAGGATTAGTTGTGCAAACCCGTTTAAATTTTTAATGCATCCAAACTCCCTCAATAATATCATATTTTCTTTGGAACGAACTAAACAAATTTGCCCCTTTCCTAGCATATTGCATTTTCTTTTGGGCTCTTTTAAAAGGTGGCTTTCACAACGAGTTAATTTTGAACTCTCGCAGCCCTTTTCCGCGAATCACTCATCATTTTTACCAATTCAAATCCTCACGGTAAACAGTTCTTATATGCACACTTCTCTTTAAGTCTCCTTACGCATAGATGACAAGATTGAGATAAGAACGCCTCACCAAATTCAAATATCCAATGGAAGTCAAACATCCATATAAACTCGTGCATGTGTGCAATGTTGGAATATATACAAAGTCTAATCAAAATGCATATCATCTTCGAAACAACCCCATATAAACAACGGTTGAGATCATTTTAAGCATCGACAATAATGACCAAATGTCCAAGCCACATGGATAATGAAACGATGTGGGGGTGGGGGGGGAGGGGTCCAAGCACAACAATATGCCACATAAAACATGTAAACTCAAAGACAAAAATCGAAAATCTTTTTGTCTTTTCGTATTTTGACTCAAATAAAAGGAAAATCTTTTAAGGTTTTCAAAAGTTTTCTAAAAAAAGTATTTTTGTATCTTTCAAATAAGACTCAAACAAACGAAAAAGATAATACAAAGAGATAAATATGTCATAACACTGGCAAATTATAAACAAGATGCAAGGGATAGCATATGATAAAACATGCAATCTACTATCCATAAGAAATAGCAAGAGATGAATCTTGTGCATGCATGTGATAATCAACCAACGAAGCATTTAGCATCTCCAAAACGGATTCCCTAACCCAAACATGTGTATACCTAGCAAATCGGGTTTTGGGAACCAATGGGAAACTACGTTTAGTCTTCCTAGGGTCTTTTCTAAGATCAAAACAAAACTCCTAAGGTAACCTTTCCTACTACAATGCGAACATGTGAAAACACGACGAAGAATGGGACCTTTAGGTTGGCCTTTTCTAATACCTTTGGATGTGGTTGACGCTCCAAAACTGACTATGGTTTTGGCCTTTACAATCGAAACACTAGAACAAGATAAGCCACTACCATCACTACTCGAGTCATTTAAGTAATTTTTAACATCAAAACTTTGGAATCAAGCAAACGGTTAGACTCCTCAAACTTTCGAGACTCGTTCTTTAAATTTTCAATTACCTCTAGAAGGTTATCTCGCTCTCCCTCAATGTGAGAAAACTTATCCCTAATAGCCTTTTATCGTGCCACAAAATCATTAATCGAATTATTTTCCTCAACAGCACAAACAATAGAATTTTTTAAATCCTCTAACTCTTTTTCTAAAATGAGGACTCTATCATCACTCTCCTTTTTAACCAATTTTAACATATTATATTTTTTTAAAAAGGAACTAAAGTGCTCTCAACAAATATCTCTTTGAATTTGAAACGTTTGCAAATATTCAATCCTAATTTTGAAACCATAATTTTCTTTCTCCAAAACTTCAATACATTTTGCAAACTTTCAATTCAAACGATGTAGATCGTCAAAGCTTAGATAATCCATCGAGAGAAAACAAACACATAAGAGATAAACAAACACACGGGATCACAAAACAAATAAAATGTGTTTTCTAGCTCAGATACCAATTTGAAAGTGCCCAATATGTGTGTTTTTAAACAAAACCAATTTTCTCCGAAAATTATTCAACTTTTAATTATGCACCAAACCAAGTTGTGAAAACCCAATTCTTTTATAAAAATAATTCCTAGCACCATTAATTATACGCATTCATACCTAAGTGATCTCGGAATGCAATTAACTTAAAGACGAGTAAACTTGCAGTAATTAAACTTCGGCATGATAAATTCTTTGAAGCTTTGCCGCAACGTCTTTCATTTTTTTCAATACGACATAGACCAAGTGGGATCGTGACAAAATAAAAATCTCCCTATGACATATTACAAACACAGTTTTGTTCACAAAATTAAGTTAAATAAATACAGGGACTCAATTGGAAATTTATGTCCTTACAAAAGTGTAAGCAAATAAAACATTTTCTTAAAAATAACATCCTTACTTTTGTAAAATAAAATTCCGAGTTTCATTAACATTATGCATTCATACCTGAGTGATCTCAGAATTGCAATTAAACTTTGAAGACAATAAATTTGAACCAATTAAACTTCGGTATAATTAAATCCTTGTAGCTTTGCCACAATGTCTCCAATTAATCTTCGACAAGTCATAGTCTCGTAGTGATCGAACAATAGAGATCTACCTATGACTCAAACGTGTTTTGTTATGAGAATAAGTCAAAACTACATTAAGACTCAATTGGAAATTTGTTCCTTACAAAGTAAACTACAGGAAAAGGAAAGGGAAAAATATCTCATTCCAACACGACATAATATCTGCTTTAAATTAGTGATGGGAAAGAGAAGTAACTAGGGCATGAGGTTTAATCTCGATTCAAATTATTGTATAGGGTTATGAACGAGGTATATGCAAATTTCTTACTTTATATCAGATTATGTTCCTCATAATATATTTTAAAACATTTGAATATTGAGAAAATGAATTGCAAAACAACACTATTAGTTTGACCAGCTCAGAGCATATAGCCAAAGAGTCTTTTTGCCAAAGTACTTTTCCTAAATATTTAATAAATTTTCTTAGGAGAATACCATTGTATTCATATAGTTGTTTAGTTTGTTTTCTTAACTGTGGAGTTAGAATTGATTAATTCAAAACCTTGTATTTTAACCATAACTTGGATTTGTGTACTTTATTGTACACTAAAAAAAATTAAAATATGGTCATGAAACCTTTACATTATTGTACATTATGAGTATTTCTAGTCTTGATGGTACTAAATTACAAGTTAAAATAGGGTATTGGGGTTGAATTCTCAAAACAACAACCAAATGACCTAAAAGGAGTCATGAAAGCATTGATATTGACGATTGTAACATGTGGGAATTAGGTGTCTCATTATTGGCCTCTTCTTTAAACAAAATGATTATTATATGCAAGTTTTAGGTTATAATGTGGCATTGGGTGAAATATCAAAACAACAAGCAAAAGACCCAAAAAAGAAACATGGATCCCTCAAGATGGACGATTGTAACATGTTTTAACTAGTCGGGTACTTATTGGGATCCCGATTAAAAAATGACAATTGTACGCAAGTTTTAGGTTAAAATGGGGCGTTGGGTGAAATAGCATAATCACAACCAAATGATCCGGAAGGAGGCATGGACACCTCGAGCTGGACGATTGTAACGTGTTTGAACTAGCCCTGTCCTTATTGAACTCCCGGTTTAACAAAATTATTATTATACATAATTTTTTAGTTACAAAATTGGGATGTTGGGGGTTAAATATCAAAATAGCAACCAAATGGCCCCAAAAGAGGGACAAGCACATCGATATAGACCATTGCAATGTGTGTGAACTGATTGTGCCCTTATCATACACTCAGTTTAATAAAATGATAATTATACACAAATTTTGGGCTAAAATGGGGTTGTGTGTGGTTTAGATGGGATGTGGGTAGTGAAATATCGAACAACACGAACACTTCGAGGTGGATAATTGTAAGGTGTTTGAACTAATCCTGACCCCAACCCAAAATAGTAGTAGGGAACGAGTGTCTTGACATGCCACCAAGGAAACAAATATTCAGACTTAAATTATTTCCTTAAGTAATTGTAATGAAAATACAATCGCATGGTTATGAATCGTAAAATACTTGAAAGTGAAGGAATTACGTCATTAGAGCTTTCTAAAAGGAAACTTCATATATATGAAAAGTAACAACGAGTTACTACATAAGACAAAATTTAAAACTTATTACAAGAGAGACAAACATGCTCTGTATGATAAAATAAACATTTTACTTAAAGTAACAAAAAGAGCTCTAAAAGATAAATCTACAACATAGTCATTTTTCGTTCTATCTGCGATCCTAATTATATCCTGAAAATGATTATTTCTATAATATCAGCTAAGGGCCGAATGAGGTTCAATCTCCAGACATTCAGAAAAATTGATACCTATTCAATTTAGAACGTAAGGCATATATATATATATATATATATATATAGAAATTTACAATAATATATATAAAGTAGTAGACAATATATATTTTCAGAATAAACAGTTTAGAATAGAACAAATAAAACAACTGACCAATATGTCAATTATTCAGTTTTAGCGGTCATGTATGCTCTAATACTCAGACATATAGTGTTACCAAATGTTTCCAACCTGTAACATCACAGACAAAGAATCGGGATTTCTGGAACAACACCTTGTTTAGGGCACACCAGTGATAAACCAGCTGGGAAAGTACCACCCAAATATTTCGACCTGTTAGTCAAGGCCAACATAGTAAGAGAGTTTCTATAGGTCGAATTAATAATTTCAGAATTCAAATGAGATGTTTATAAGGAAAGACATGAACATATAAAAAACGACGGAATCATTGGTATCAGATTCCTTTTGAGAATAAAAGCATTTCAAAAAATATATATAGTTTTCATAATATAATAAACTTAAAATCCGTAAGAAATGACATAGAGTGCTCACGTAAAATAAAGATTCGAAATTAAAGATATAGAGTGTTGGATCACTCGTTAATCTTAAGATGAAACTTCTTCTTAAACTTACCGATGATTTATCTCACTATTTCTCAAGAAATTGGCGTGAGTTCAAATGATCCTAAAGACCCTATTTATAGTTTCCAAAGATATCACAGTGTTGACACGTGTCTAAGTGAACAATCTTTCATAACGGTGATTTAGCGTTGAGGTGTCGCGTTCCGGAAGGGTCTCGCAATCTTATTTCACCAAACGATGACATGTGTTTTAGCTTTCTTTCTAAAGACGACACGTGCTTAAGTTTTATCTATATGGATGACATATGGAAGGTGGTAGTGGCAAAATAAAGCATGAGGTGGAAAGTTATTAAGGGTATAAGGGTCAATTTACACATAAAGGTTATTTTGGTAATTTCATACTATATATTTTCAATATTTCTTAGAAGTCCTCGAAAATATTGTATTTTTAAAAGGTACTTTTTTATTTCAGTCCCATCAACTTTCTTAATTAAAACCAAGTCCCTAAAGTTTCATAAAATTATATTTTCTACCCCAAAACTTATCATTTAACTTATGACGTGTCATAAAACTTCATTTTGACCTATTTTACAGTTGATTATTCAAATTTAAAAAACAATTGGCTTTGTCATATAAAGAACCTAGAATATGACATTTGTAATAACATAAAAATTTTAAAATAGTAATCAACACACAATTGTAAAAAAAACTATATCTTTGAGAATATAAACACTGTGTCATTACATTCTACCATCCTTACAAAAAGTTTGGTTCCCGAACTTTACTTACATTAATTTTTAAACAAGTATGGATATTTCTTTTTTATTTCATCTTCTCGCTCCCACATTGCTTCTTCAACAGAATGATGACACGATAATACTTTGGCTAGTGTAATAACCTTAGTTCATAATATTTGATCTTTATGGTCCAAAATTTCTACGAGATGCTTAATGTATGGAAAATCTTCTCTAACTTGAAGAGGTTTGTGACTTAAGATATGTTTTTGATCTAGGATGTATTTCTTCATCATTGATTCATGAAACACATTATGAACACTAGAGATTTCAGGTGGTAAATCTATTATATACGCAACAAATCCTATCCTTTCAAGGATTTTAAATGGTCCTTTGTATCTTGGGATCCACTTCCCTTTCTACCAAAATCGGATTACTCCCTTTGATGGTGATACCCACAAGAACAAATAATTTCTTCTTTGGAATTCCAATTGTCGGTGTCGATTGTCAACATAACTTTTTAACGTCTTTCAGCGATTCGAAGTCGGTCTTGAATCAATTTAACTTTCTCTGTTGTGATCTGAATTAATTCTGATCCTAATAATTTTCTTTCTCCAACTTATACCCAACATGCAGGGGAACGACACCTTCTACCATAGAGTGCCTCATACAAAGCCATTTGAATACTTGCTTGATAACTATTATTATATGTAAATTCCACTAATGGTAAAATGATCGTCCCAATTTCCCTTCAAATTAAGTACGCATGCCCAAAGAATAACCTCTAAGGTTTTAATCATTATCTCAAATTGTCCATTTGTTTGAGGATGAAAAGTATTGCTTTCATTAAATTTTGTTCCCATGGCTGCTTGTAGGCTTTTCCAAAAGCGAGATGAATCTAGGGTCACGATCAGAAACAATTGAAATTAGCATTTCAGGAAGCCTAATAATCTCCCGCACGTACAACTTAACCAACTTTTCTAAAGAATAAGTAAACTTAATGGAAATAAATGAGAAGATTTAGTTAACTTATCAATAGTTACCTAAAAAAAATCATTACCATTTCAAGTCCTTCGTAAACCTGTCACAAAATCCATAGTAATATGTTCCCATTTCCACTCAAGGATAGGTAGGGGTTGATGATGCTAAGATTTAGCACCACCAGATAAGTGTTAGTGAGCTCAAGCAGTAGCAGCCATGGCAGCTATAGAGATATATGAGTGTATAGAAGGGGATGAGTATAAGAGGAAATTAGACAATGATGTATAGTGGTTCAGCCAATTTGGCCTACATCCACTGAGTGTGTGATCCACTAAGTATGGGCACTAATGGCCTTGGATACAATGCACATAACCCTCTCTCTCTCTCTACTGTGTGTGTACAAGCAGAGTTTTAGCTAGGGCTACTGTTCATCCATCACTCCCCTGTAGGGTTGGGGGTGACAAGTATATATAGGTCTTGGGGGGTGTAGTGTACCCCCCAAGTAAGCATGGTGCATGTGAATGGTGATCTAACCAATCCCCTGTTGACACCTGTAGATGCCAAATGATGACATAATATTCCCTCACGTGAGGGTGTGATTCGGTTATAACGGTGTGCCACGTGCCATATGAGCCTGACGCGCACTGTTCCATGCGTGTCCCGAACCACGCGCTGTCATGATGTCACCCTCGGCCTATGAGCCGAGGCCGAGGGCAAAGTTTCTTCCGGTGGTGAGTTTGGCTTAATTCTGGCCTCGTACTGTCGTACCATCGCATGGTCGTCCGGAGCCTGGGGAAGGGTCGACCCCTCGTAAGGTTGTCTGGACCCTGGTGAAGGGTCGACCCCTCGTAGGGTCGGCTAGAGCCTGGTGGAGGGTCGGCCCCTCGTAGGGTCGCCTGGGCCTGGTGGAGGCCAGCTGGGGCCTGGTGAAGGGTCATCCCCTCGTAGGGTCGTCCGTATTGGAGGTAATCCTCATCCAGGCTGAGGGTATAAACGGGTATATCAATCACCCCCAGCCCTTAGCCATAGGTGTCATTGAGATGGCTGAGGGATATTTGCTGAATTCGAGACACGTGTGATCAGTTAGGTGAGTGACACCTGTGCAGATACTCATTGATGTTCCAGTTTCCAAGGCAGGGCGGCTGCGCAGTACGCTTGGGGCCTTGTTCCCTAATTATATCTCTTTGGTAAATGGGTCCACTCATTACCAATGTATATAAGCAATTTTTAAACTCTCTTTCCAACTTCTTCTTCTTCGCACCTAACCATTTTCTCTCTCTAGAACCAGTCACCATTTGCAGCCTTCAATCTTTCAGGCCTCACTGCGCTCTTGTTCTCTCGTCATCAGGTAATCTTTTTCTCCCCGTGCCTTCTTTTGTCTTCATTTCTGTATATGTTTTAGGGTCGTAGGTCGGCAGTTTCTTAGAGTTCCCCTCTTGCCTTTTCCCGATGTCTTCTCCGGTTGGTAGTTCTTGAACATTCTTGACGAAAAACGTTTGAGTTCTTTGGTTTGATCCAAAAGTCAAACCTGGTCAACCCCCCAAGTGTTTGTAGTTGAATTATCCAAGTCTAGTATAATTTCTCCAAGTGTAGGGTCTTCCCCTTAATGCTTAGGAGGTTTTACCACTTAGTGTCTGAATTCCCATCTTTGAGAGAGAAGCTCTTTATCGAAATCAGACGAATAGAGGAAGAGGAAGAGAGACGACGAGGGGCCGACCCTAATTGGGTACGACCCATCTTTCCCATTCCTCTAGCCACCATAAGACCATCTGAACCCTCTGAGTCTTGTGGGTCGTTGTCTCGTCCTGCCGACACTCCCAAACCAAGTGAAATGGACGAGAGAACCTCCTCCCCAACTGGTGCTGGAACGTCTGGTAGAAGGGACACGCCTGACCTTAGCCCTCCCCGAGAGGCCAAGGGTACGATCCCCTCTGAGGCTGTCCCTGTGACAACCCTGTCCCCCAATGCCTTCCAAGTGGCTTTCCCTCAGTGTCCTCCTGCAGGTGATGATATGGAGGGGGATGAGTACGAGGACGATGATACAGATGATGAGGTTGACACTTCCCACGCCTCGTCTTTTATCTCCTCCGTTAGGGATAGGGACCTTCTGATATGGAGGCATACTTACGGAGTGCCCTCTGGGGTAACTATGAGGGTTCCCTCTGAGACTGAGAGGGTTTTTGAGGGTGAAGAGGGAGAGGTTGCAGTCTACGAGCAAATGTTCAAGGTAGGTGTCAGACTTCCCTTCCACCCTTCCATTGTCGATATTCTGTCGGCTCTAGGCGTCTCCCCCTCTCAACTTCCACCCAACTCTTGGAGGACGATTCTGGGTTACATTTCCTCGTGGAAAAACTCTTTTACTGATGAGCCCTTGTCCGATGTATTCTTAGCTTGCTATAATATCACCTCTTCATCTAAACAGCCCGGATATTATCATCTTAGGGCGAGAAGGTCTGAGAAGAAACTTCTTCACGTGTCTCAAACTTCCAATCATGATTGGAAGAAGAGATTCTTCTTCATATCTAGGGCGTGGGAGCGCTCCGCCGAGGCGTCCCCTTATGCCGATGGTCCGAGGGTCCCTAACAAATGGTCTAATCCCTCAATGAAAGCTAGGTCAGACCCCGGACTTAGCCTAGAGGAAAGGGATATTGTTGAGTATCTGAGGGGACGAGGGAGAGAGGGTGAGATCCCAAAGTTCAAAGATCTGATGACTCCTCGCTTCCTTAAAGAAGCTGGTCTGAGGGTCGGCCCTTTGACAGAACTATGTGAGTTATACTGAACATTTTCCCTTCTTTACTTATTTTTGAAGTGTTCTCTCTTTATCTTTGAATTTTTCTGACATATCGCCCTTTTATCAGATCGTCCTGCAGGTACACCAGACTACCTCTGGGAAATGACTACTCCAAGCCTACTTGCTGGTTTGTCGAAGAAAAAGGGGAAGGAGCCCCAGCAAGCTCCAAAGAAGACGAGGGCCTCAGGGCCGACGGTTGTTGAGCCGACCTCTGATAGCCACAAAAGGAAGGAGCCTGAGACTCCTGTTGAGCATCGGCCTGATCCAAGGACGAGGGCAAGGGTCGAAGCCTCAGAGGGTACGACCTCTTCGTCGAGCATGGGGGCCTTCTGGTCTCAGAATCTGTCCCATCTGAGGGCCGACCCCTCATCCCTTATTGCCAACTTGAGGGCGGCCAAGGCCTCGATGTTCTCTGCACCATCGGCCTCTGACTTCGAGTTCTTGGCAAAGATGCCCCCAGCTAAAGTGTACGACTTCGGTCTGCACTCCCTTGCTCAGGTATTGGTCTTGACCTTTAATTTCATTCTTTCATTAACTGTTCCCTCAGCCCCTCTTGACATTTGTTCATTTTTTCTTGCAGTCCGTCTGTGCCCTCACCTCAGCCACCAAGTGGATGGCTGAGAACCAACAGAAATTCCATGAAGCTGAGAGGGCCATTCAACAAGAGGCCGACTTACGGATAGAGTTGGACACCGCTAGGGCCGAGCTGGAGAGCACAAGGACTGAGCACGCTAGAGTCCTTGACGAGCTGACGAAGCAACATGACGCCGATCTGCAGGCTAAGGACTTGTTGATGAAGGACAAGGACGAGGCTCTGATCAACCTGGAGGCCCAGCATAAGACTGATCTGGAAGCAGCCATCAAGAAAGCTGAGGCTGATGCTGTGGAGGCATACAAGACTTCAGATGAATTTCAAGGCTTCGGCCTTGAATATCTTGAAAGGGGGATTAGGACGGCCTGCCGATGGGTCCTCCTCAAATTTGGCGATGTGGTTTCCTCTGTTCGCCCATCACTGGAGGGTGTTCAATTGGACGATCCCCTAATTGCCGAGGCCCTCAACCAGGTGGAGTCCCAAGTCCAACTCAAAGGGGTCGGTACATCTGAAGATCATCCGGTGCTGGTAACAGAGGAGGCCATTCCCATTGATGTTGAGGCTCTGCCCTCTGATGTCGTCCCATAGGGTGGCTGCCTGTAGCCCATACCCTTGTTTTTGTATTTTTGTTCTATGTATTATAAAACACTTGATGCTCTATATTAATACCATCGTCTCTTCCTTTCACAACTGTCTCCCATAACTGCTGTCTTCCATATTTAATTCTGTTATGGTTTGTTCCTTGCTACTTTGCTTCTTCGTTGATGATGATGATACTAACCCTTCCCTCGTCTTTTTGAGGACCAATGTGGGGTCGTCCCCTCATCAGGCCCCATTATAGCCGAGGGTTCAAATAATCAAATTAATGATTTTTAACGAAGTCTACCCTCGTCTTTCTTGAGAACAGTGGAGGGGTCGTCCCCTCCACTGGTCCTCATTATAGCCGAGGGTTCAACTTACCAAATTAATGGTATTTATGTAGTCTACCCTCGTCTTTCCTGAGGACAGTGGAGGGGTCGTTCCCTCCACTGGTCCTCATTATAGCCGAGGGTTCAACTACCCAATTTAATGGTATATATGAAGTCTACCCTCGTCTTTCTTGAGGGCAGTGGAGGGGTCGTCCCCTCCACTGGTCCTCGTTATAGCCGAGGGTTTAACCAACCAATTTAATGATTTTTAATTAAAGTCTACCCTCGTCTTTCTTGAGGACAGTGGTGGGGTCGTCCCCTCCACTGGTCCCCATTATAGCCGAGGGTTCAACTTACCAAATTAATGGATTTTAACAGTCTACCCTCGTCTTTTTTGAGAACAGTGGTGGGGTCGTCCCCTCCACTGGTCCTCATTATAGCCGAGGGTTCAACTTACCAAATTAATGGATTTTAACAGTCTACTCTCGTCTTTTTTGAGAACAGTGGTGGGGTCGTCCCCTCCACTGGTCCTCATTATAGCCGAGGGTTCAACCTACCAAATTAATGGTTTTTAACAGAGTCTACCCTCGTCTTTTTTGAGGACAGTGGTGGGGTCATCCCCTCCACTGGTCCCCATTATAGCCGAGGGTTCAACTAACCAATTTAATAGTATATATGAAGTCTACCCTCGTCTTTCTTGAGGGCCGTGGAGGGGTCGTCCCCTGGGTCCTCATTATAGCCGAGGGTTTAACCAACCAATTTAATGATTTTTAATTAAAGTCTACCCTCGTCTTTCTTGAGGACAGTGGTGGGGTCGTCCCCTCCACTGGTCCCCATTATAGCCAAGGGTTCAACTTCTTTGCATGTATACTAGAACTGATAACCACTGGATGAGGGAAACACTGATACTTCTCATTAATCTTCAATGTGTTCTGTCGAAACAATGCTTATTACAACTATGGCTTATCAAGACCTTACAACACTACTGGTAGTATTTTTTCAAATCATCTGCATTCCAGGGGTTTGAGAAAGGTTCCCCCTCCAGGTTTTCTAGCCTGTAGGTCCCGGGGATGACTTCATCGATGACCCTATATGGGCCATGCCAATTAGGGTGGAGCTTGTTGGGCTTTTGCCAAGTCTTCTTGAGGACCAAGTCCCCCACTGCGATGGGCCTATGTTTTACCCTCTGATTGTATAACCTTGCGGTCCTCTGTTGGTAGGAAGCCTGCCTCATCTCAGCATCCTCCCTTCTTTCCTCAATCAAGTCTAGGTCAAGTCTCCTCTCTTCTGTATTTCCCTGGGGGTCATACACTTGGACCCTATGAGTGGGGAACTTGACTTCGGTGGGGATGACTGCTTCTGATCCATAAGCTAACATGAATGGGGTCTCCCCAGTAGAGGTCCTTACTGTCGTCCTGTACGCCCATAACACTGCATATAACTCCTCGACCCATCTTCCTTTTGCCTCCTCAAGCCTCTTCTTAATCCCATCTAGGATTGTCCTGTTCGTAACTTCGGTTTGCCCATTGGCCGGAGGTCGGCCTGGGGTGGAGAAAAATTGTTTCATGCCTACCCTCTCACAGTACTTCTGCAGAGAGGCATTCTTGAACTGGGTCCCGTTATCCGAGATGAGGGTGTTGGGTAGACCATATCTGCATATCACATTCTTCCAGATGAACTGGAAGGTCTTCTGCTCTATAATCGTGACCATCGGTTCGGCCTCTACCCATTTTGAAAAGTAGTCAATTGCTATGATGAGGAACCGATAGTTATTGACTGCCCTCGGTAAGGGTCCTACTAGGTCAATCCCCCATACTGCAAACGGCCATGGGGATGTAATGGAGGTGAGGGGCTGATGAGTTTGGTGAGGGATGGTAGAAAATCTTTGGCATTTATCACACTTTTTAACATATGCGGCAGCATCTTTCCCTAAGGTCGGCCACCAGTAGCCTTGGGTGATCACCCTCTTCGCTAAGGATCTACCCCCAATGTGGCTTGAGCACGACCCTTCATGCACATCTTGCAAAATGGAAGGGACTTCTGAGGGATGCACACACCTAAGTAAGGGGACTAGGAACCCCTTTTTGTACAGCGTGTCTCTGATGACAGTGAACTTAGAAGCCCTGTATCTCAGCTTCTTCCTTTCTTGGCTTGCTTCTGGAATCTCTCCCCCTTTAATGTATCTGATCAGAGGATCCATCCATGACGGTTCTTGAGAAACATTCATGCAAATGCCAAGTGTTCCCTCGACGTCTTCGATAGCTGGCTGAAACAAAATTTCCACTGGGACCGTCCTCCTGATGTCTGTTCTTGTTGCCGAGGCCAGCCTAGCAAGGGCATCAGCGTGGCCATTACCAAGCCTAGGTACCCACCTTAATTTCACTTCTCTGAAGCCCTTCAGTAATGATCTCACCTTCTCGAGGTACCTAGCCATCCTTTCGTCCTTAGCCTCGTAGGCTCCTAGTATCTGATTTACGACTAGCCTTGAATCACTATGGACCAAAATCTGACCGACGCTAAGAGACTTGGCCAAGGAGAGGCCTGCTACTAAAGCCTCATATTCAGCCTCATTGTTGGAGGCTTTGAAGTTGAACCTCAGGGCGTATTCGACGTCTGTGCCATCGGGTGCTGATAGTATCAGTCCAGCACCACTTCCGCTATCACAGGAAGACCCGTCAACGAAGAGGCTCCACGGAGTCTTTCCTTCGGAAAAATTTCCCTCAGAGAGGGACCCCTGTCTAAAGATGTATCGTCCCTCTTCGTTTTCAGTCACTTTCCTTCTAGCGGTGCTCGTCTCAACCATATCTGCGGGTGTGTCTTCGGGTCTGTCTTCTGTATCTGCCTTCCCGAGGGTCTCACCCTCGGCCTCATCATCTTCCCAGGTGAACTCAGCCACGAAGTCTGCCAAGGCCTGCCCCTTAATGGCTGTCTTAGGCTGATACACAATGTCAAACTCCCCCAGCTCTATAGCCCAGGTCATTAGCCTTCCTGATTTTTCAGGCTTGTGTAGGACCTGCCTAAGAGGAGAGTCAGTAAGGATGACCATAGTATGGGACTGAAAGTACGGTTTCATGTTCCTTGAGGCATGGATCAAGGCATAGGCCAACTTCTCCATCCTCGGGTATCTCTGCTCTGCCCCCTGGAGTGCCTTGCTGTTGAAATATACGGGCTTCTGTATCCCCTCTTCGTTTCTTACGATTGCTGCACTGATAGCGGATTCTGAGACAGCAAGGTACACGTAAAGTCGTTCACCCTGCACGGGTCATGACAGCAGCAAGGGAGACCCTAAGTATGATTTTAGCTCCTTGAAAGCCTCATCACACTCTTCGCTCCATTCGAAGGCCTTCCTGAGGATCTTGAAGAATGGTAGACACCTGTCTGTAGCCCTTGACACAAATCTATTCAAGGCGGCCACTCTCCCTGTGAGCCTCTGAACGTCTTTAATGGACTTGGGGGTCTTCATCTCAATAAGGGCCTTTATCTTTTCGGGATTGGCCTCGATGCCTCTTTGATTGACCATGAACCCCAAGAACTTTCCCGCTCCGACCCCGAAGACACACTTGGCCGGATTCAGCTTCATTTTGTATTTGTCCATTGTATTAAAGGTCCTTTCCAGGTCTGCCACATGGTCCTCGGCCTTCAGACTTTTAGTCAACATGTCATCTACGTAAACCTCCATAGACTTCCCAATTTGGTCTTCGAACATTTTATTTACGAGGCGATGGTACGTTGCCCCCGCATTTTTTAGGCCAAAGGGCATGACCCTATAACAGTATGTCCCCTTGTCAGTGATGAAGGCAGTCCTCTCCGAGTCATCAGGGTTCATGAAGATCTGGTTATACCCTGAGTAGGCATCCATAAAACTCATGAGCTCGTGGCCTGCAGTAGCGTCTACCATCTGGTCAATGCGGGGGAGAGGGAAGCTGTCTTTGGGGCAGTGCTTGTTGAGGTCTGTGAAGTCCACACACATTCTCCACTTGCCGTTGGCCTTTGGGACAATGACTGCATTGGACAGCCACTCAGGGTAGATGACCTCTCTGATAAATTCAGCGTCTTCTAATTTTTTAACCTCATCCCTGATGACCTCATACTTCTCTCTAGAGTAAATCCTCCTCCTCTGCTTTACCGGCTTCACTCCCTCTACCACATTGAGTTTGTGGCACATGATTTCAGGGTCGATCCCTGGCATATCTACATGACTCCACACGAAGACGCTTCGCCTTCTCCTCAACAGTTTGATGAGGTCTTCCTTGATACTGGGCTTCAGAGACTTGCCAACTTGGACGGTTTTTCCCGGGTCATCCTCATCGAGGATGATGGGTTCTACCTCCTCAGCGGCCTCCCCCTTTTTGAGCTTCGTCTCGTCCCTGGGGTCTAGGGTATCAATGTTGTAAGTGGTTGTAGCCCTCTTGTGTGCCTCCTTTTCTTCAGCGGAGTTGTAGTAGCATTCTCTCGATATCGTCTGGTCTCCCTAGACTTCCCCCACCCCATAAGGGGTAGGGAACTTAATCATCTGGTGGACTGTGGACGGCATAGCTTCAAACCCCTTGAGGGCCACACGTCCCAGTATGATGTTGTATGCCGAAAACACATGCTCATCCAGCACAAAGAAACTGACCCTCTTGGTGAGCCATCTCGGCCATTCGTGCCCCATCCTGACATCAGCCTCATATATTCCCAGGGGGTGAACCTTATCCCCACTGAACCCAATCAATGGATGATGGTATGGGACAAGTCTGGCACGACTGAGGCCCAAGGCCTTGAAGCATGGCCAAAACATCACATCTGCGGATGAGCCCCCATCTACCAGGATCCTCGGCACTTCGCACCCGTGCACCCTGGTAGTGATGACAAGAGGGTCATCATGCGGGGCCAAGAGGCCTTTGAAGTCCATCCTTGAAAATCCCACTATCAAAGTGTCCATGTCAACCTTCTTCCTTTTTTCTGTCTTGACCTCTAGGAAGGTTGAGTGCACCATCTTCGTTATTGCCTTAGCCTCCGCAACATGGGCCTTCCTGTCAGCGACCTCAGACCCTCCTCCTGCTAAACCCCCAGAGATCATTCCTACACCGAGCGAGATCATATTGAGCCTCTTGACAGGACCGTGGTCATCTCTCGGCGGGAGGTCAGGGTAGTCCTCATCATCAGAAGGGTCATCCCCTCTTTTTTGAGGACCTTCTCTGCAGGCATCGACTCGCTTCTTTCTGGGGTCGTCCCCTCGGCCCCTCTTGAAGTCGGCTTTGTCGACGTACTTTCTGAGCTTCCCTTCCTTTAGCATCTTCTCAATCTCATCTTTCAGAGCGAAGCATTTGTCCGTTACGTGGCCGTGGTCTTGGTGAAACTCGCACCACAGGCTCTTATTCCTCTTGCCAAGTGCTGCCCTTAGCTTCTCGGGCCACTTCAGGGATCGGTCACTCTTAATCTCATTGAGAATCTGTTCACAGCTGACCGTTAGAGGGGTGTACCCCGCGAACTTGTCATCCGAGGACCTCTTCTTCCCCTCTTTATTCTTCTTAGGGTATTTACTCCCACTAGCACCTCCTCTCTCGTCTTCATATTTTGCCACCATCGCCTCTTCGGCGTTCATCACCTTTCCTGCTGTCGACAGCAGTTCAGCCATCGTCCTCGGAGGGTCTTCAGCAAGCTTCCATAACAGCTTCCCCTTCTGGAGTCCTCCAATCAGGGCTGTCATAGCTATGCTTTCCTCATAGTCTTCCACCTCCAGCTTCTCCTTGTTGAATCTGGCTATATAGTCCCTCAGACTCTCACTCTTCCCCTGCTTGACATAGAGCAGGTGAGTGGTCTTCTTCTGTGGCCTCACCCCAAAGCAGAAATTATGGATGAACAGATCTGCCAACTGCTTAAAGTTTTCGATGGAATTTTTCGGAAGAGATGTGTACCAAACATGCGCAGCCCCTGTCAAGGTACCAGAGAAGGCACGACACCTCATCTCATCTGAGATAGAGTATATGTCTGCCGCCGACTGATACATCTCCACGTGGTGGACGGGGTTGGTGCTCCCGTCATACCTTGGGGTGACCATTGGTGTCTTGAATTTTGACGGCGTGGGGAAGTTGACTATCTTCGCCATGAAGGGTGAGCCTACAGTGTACCCCCTCTGAAGAGGGTCTCGGCTATTCAATATGTCACCAATCTTATCCTCTAACCGCTGGATTGAGTCATTCCAGGGCCTCATAGGGTCGGCCTGGCCGATGTTATCCCATGCCGCCTCTCCGAGGTGGACAGAGGGTTCTGCTGCAGCAGGCCTGTGTCGACTGTTCACTTCCCTCTGGCCGTCATCTCGTCCTCGGGGTCGGCCATCTGCTGCCCCCCCTGGATCTCGCGGCGCTTTTTGGCCTGGACAACTGTTCCTGCAGGTCATTAACTGGGACTAGCCTTTCAAAGGCCGACCCCCTGCTCAAGCGATCAAAAGCAGAGCCTCTTGGGCGGTCATCAGGGTTTGGTCTCTCGCACCTTCCCCTACTGTCCTGGAGAGGTCGCACAGTGTTGTTGGAGACCTCATACGGTTCCCAGCATTCTATTGGGGCCTCCTCCCCCTCCAGATCGTCATACTTGTCTTCAGGGCAAGGGTTTCCTTGCCTCCCCAGGCGTAAACGCCTGGGGTCAGCAACATCCCTGCGCCGCTGAGGGGGTGGCCGGTCTTTGCGTGGTGCTTGGGGTGGTCCCCTGGCCTCATACTGTCCTGGGGCTGCTTCCGGAGTAATCATCTCAGGTGAGACCCCTGGTGGTCTCAGTATGTTCTGGCTCAGAGCTGTGAATTGCTCCTGCATCATCCGTTGGCTAGCTGCCAGAGACTTTAGGGCTGCCGCCACATCAGCCATCTCAGACTGAGGCGGTGGCTGACTGGAACTGGGTCTTCCCCCATCATCCAGTGGGGGAAGTGGTGGCGGCGGCATCTCAGGTGCCATGTGCTTGAGCTATGAAAAGCTGAACTGAAGAAAATACTGGTTAGCTTGGGAACCTTAGTGGGTCTCTTTCAATGGTGAAACACCTCCTCTCAGGGGGAGTGTTGGTTCACCACCAGAGTGCCCAGTGAGATCAAGCTGTACAAAGGAAGAGATGTCTTCTCGTTCCCACAGACGGCGCCAAACTGATGATGCTAAGATTTAGCACCACCAGATAAGTGTTAGTGAGCTCAAGCAGTAGCAGCCATGGCAGCTATAGAGATATATGAGTGTATAGAAGGGGATGAGTATAAGAGGAAATTAGACAATGATGTATAGTGGTTCAGCCAATTTGGCCTACATCCACTGAGTGTGTGATCCACTAAGTATGGGCACTAATGGCCTTGGATACAATGCACATAACCCTCTCTCTCTCTCTACTGTGTGTGTACAAGAAGAGTTTTAGCTAGGGCTACTGTTCATCCATCACTCCCCTGTAGGGTTGGGGGTGACAAGTATATATAGGTCTTGGGGGGTGTAGTGTACCCCCCAAGTAAGCATGGTGCATGTGAATGGTGATCTAACCAATCCCCTGTTGACACCTGTAGATGCCAAATGATGACATAATATTCCCTCACGTGAGGGTGTGATTCGGTTATAACGGTCTGCCACGTGCCATATGAGCCTGACGCGTACTGTTCCATGCGTGTCCCGAACCACGCACTGTCATGATGTCACCCTCGGCCTATGAGCCGAGGCCGAGGGCAAAGTTTCTTCCGATGGTGAGTTTGGCTTAATTCTGGCCTCTTACTGTCATACCATCGCAGGGTCATCCGGAGCCTGGGGAAGGGTCGGCCCCTCGTAAGGTTGTCTGGACCCTGGTGAAGGGTCGGCCCCTCGTAGGGTCGGCTAGAGCCTGGTGGAGGGTCGGCCCCTCGTAGGGTCGCCTGGGCCTGGTGGAGGCCAGCTGGGGCCTGGTGAAGGGTCGTCCCCTCGTAGGGTCGTCCGTATTGGAGGTAATCCTCATCCAGGCTGAGGGTATAAACGGGTATATCAGGGGTTGTAATAATCTTTATAGTTTATGATATTCAATTTTTACTTGTTGACAAACCAAAAAATGAGATACAAATTTTACTATCTCCCTTTTCATGTTATTCTATAAAAACACTTCTCAAAGATCTCTATACATCTTGGTATTTTCGGGATGAAATGTGAATCTTGAGTAATGACTTTCCTCCGAATTTTGTCTCTTTAGTTGGGTATCACATGTCACACACACTCTATTTCCAAACCTTGGTATATCATCTCGTATCGCAATTTTAATTATCATCCCTTTGATAAATTCTTCTATAGTCTTCTTCAGTTGTGGGTCATTTACTTGTGCAATTTTTCTCCTTTTTATCAATTTGAGTTATACTTGTGAGTTTGAAATTATTCCTCCTTTGTTATAAATACGTAAATTTATTTCCATACTTCTTAAATCCCTTAACAAAGGTTCCTGATTTCTAATGAGACATGGTAAATTTGTCGTAGACTTCCTACTTAAAGTGTCAGGTACTATATTAGCTTTTCCCGGGTGATAATGAATATTTAAATCATAATCCTTTATTTTAAACTCCTTTGTTCGATGTTCAATTCTTTCGGAGTAAATATATATTTCAAATTTTCATAATCGGTATAAATCTTACAAGTCTCACTATACAAATAACGTCTATAAATCTTAAGGGAAAAAATTATAGCTACTAATTCTAGGTCATGGGTTGGATAATTTTGCTCATATGGTTTTAGTTGTCTTGAGGCATAAGCTACTACTTTTCCATTTTGCATTAGCATACATCCCAAAAAAAATTTAGAAGCATCACTATAAATCACAAAACCCCATGTTTCGGAAGGAATAATCAAAATTTGAGCAGTTACTAATCGATTCTTAAGTTCTTAAAAACTATTCTCAACTTCCTCCGACCATTCATATTTCACCTTATTTTGTGTTAACATAGATAAGGGTTTGGAAATACTAGAAAATCCTTCAACAAATCTTCAATAATAACTGACTAATACAAGGAAAATATGAATCTCCGTCACATTAGTTGGTCTTTTTCGGGTCAATCGACACTTCTCATTGGAACACTAGGCACCAAAACTCACACTTCTTTAATTTCTAATATAATTTCTCATTTCTAAGAGTTTGTAATATTATCTCTAAATGCTTTTCATGTTCCTCGATACTCTTGGAATAAATAAGGATGACATCAATGAAAATAACCACACATTGATCTAAATATTAACTAAACACTTTATTCATAGTGACCATTGTGCATTAGTAAGTCCAAATGGCATCACAATAAATTCATAGTGACCATATCTAGTACAAAAAGCTTATTTCGAAATGTCATCTTCATTAATCATCAATTAGTGATAGCCCGACCTAAGGTCAATCTTAGAAAATGCTTACGCACATTGTAATTGGTCAAACAAATCCCCTACACGAGTTAGGGGGTATTTATTCTTAATGGTCACCTTATTTAGTTCACGATAATCTATACATAGTCTCACTGTCCCATCCTTGTTTTTAACAAATAACACTAGAGCACCCCAAGACGATATAATTGGTTTGATAAAACCTTTATCTAAAAGATCTTATAATTGAACTTTTAACTCTCTTAGTTCTAAAGGTAACATTTTGAGATTGGTATAGTTCCAGTTGAGATTGGTATAGTTCCAGGAATAAGGTCAATCGCAAACTCTATTTCTCTAGTAGGAGGTTGACTGGGCAAAACATCAAGAAAAACATCTGGAAAATGTTTAGCTATATGATATCTTCTAAGTTAGGCTCTAATGTCGACAAAATGGTAAGAGTTACTAGAAATGCTTGAGATACCTTCTTAAGAAAATTACAGGCTTGCATTGCAGAAGTAATACACATCAGAGATATGATTCGAGTTCCTTCAAAACCAAATTCTGGTTGGTGAGGAATTTGGAAAGTAACACTCTTATTAAAATAATCTACCTTAGCATGGTATGGTCCATCCCTAAAATGACTTCAAAATCTCTTATTTATAACACTATCAAATCATGAAATATCTTATAATTCTCAAAATCTACGAGGCCGGCCTTGTATACCAAGGTACCAGTCAATAAATCACCAAAAGGAGCAAAAACGTGTATGCTATGATTTTAGGGTTTAGGCATATTAGGAAAGAGATTAAAAAAAACACATACACAAATAAATGGTTAAAACTAGGGTCTATTAAAATATTAAAAGGTTGTGCACATATACAAAGTGTTCCTAACACTACTGCATTAGAAGCTTAGGTATCAAAAAGTGCAAAAACCTTACCCTATCTGCCTTGATCCTTTGTTTCACCTACAGGCTTTATCGAAAATCTTGTTGGGGTTACGCAGTCTTTTATTTAATGTCCTTTATGTACATATCGAAAACAATCTCCATAATCCTTGTAACAAGGTCATCCTCTATGCATCTTCCCACATCATTGACATGTCTTATTATTATACTGTTTATTATCACTAGCTCCCCCAACATTGGATATACTCCTAAAAATATTCCTATTATTCAGGTTTTTCCCTATTTCTTCGAAAAATTTCCTCTTACCATCTCTAATTTGATTTTACTCCTCACTATCGCTCTTAGCTATAGTAGCCCTAGTCACGACATCAATATATGATGTTAACTTCTGGATGGAAATTCAACTACGAATATTCAACCTTAAGCCATTGTCAAACTTCTTGGCTTTTAAAACATTACTTACGACAACATGAGGTAAAAAATAGGATAACTCGGTAAACTTGGCCTTGTATTAACTAACCATCATATTCCCTTACACTAGACTCATGAAGTCAGCTGCCATTTCTTTTTTCACTATTTTAGGAAAATATTTGTCATAAAAGATCAATAATAATTCATGCCAACCTATGTAAGTATTCTTTTCATCGTGTATTCTCTTAGTCATTCTCCAGCAATGTTAGGCTTCACCTTCTAACATAAACGTTGAAAATCAAACCATTTGTTCATCTTTACACTTAAGAACATCGAGTATCTTCCATTTGCATCACCCAAATTTCTTCTTCAGTGGGGTTAGGTGTACCTTTAAAAGATGGAGGATTCAAGTTCATGAACTTTTGAATAGTACATCTACTTAGTTTATGATTTTTTTGGTGCTCCATTATTCACCTAATGTTCCATAATCTTTATTAGACTTTTAATCGCCTTATATGGACCTTCCAGTTCTTCCATACTTGAACCACTAGTTCCCTTATTTGATCTTGTCTCGGTCATTTTCTATAGTCATGGACAAACGTAAGATGTATTATACTATCCCAAGATTGAAATTTAGAAAAATGATTATAATATAAAAAATATATATAATGTAAGATATATGGACGGTTATCACATAAGTCGGATATTTAATCCTATATCCTATGTATGGAAACTCAAAATCTGTAACGTTCGACCCTAATGTTCAGTAGTCTATGGGTTCATAATCTATGCTCTGTTACCACCTTTGTCATGACCCTGGCCCCAAATAGTAGTAGGTAACGAGTGTCTTGACATGCCACCAAGGCAAGAAATGTTCCGACTTAAATTGTTTCCTTAAATAATTGCAACGAAAATACAATCACATGGTTATGAATCGTAAAATACTGAAAATGAAGGAATTACGTCATCAGAGCTTTCTAAAAGGAAATTTCATATATATTAAAAGTAACAACGAGTTACAACTCAAGACTAAATTAAAACTTATTACAAGAGAGCCAAACATGCACTACATTATAAAAACAAACATTTTACTTAAAGTAATAAAAAGAGATCTAAAAGCTAAACCTTCAACATAGTCCTTTTTCATTCCATCCAAGAGCCTAATTATTTTCTGAAAAAATGGTTATTTATACAACATCAGCTAAAAGCCTAATGAGGTTCAATCTACAAATATTGAATGATTTTTTCAAAAAATTGATACATAATCAATTTAGAACATAAGGCATATATAAAGAGAGATAAGAATTTCCAGTAATATATATATATATATATATATATATATATATATAGTAGACAGACATTATATATTTTCAAAATAAACAGTTTAGAACAGAACAGATAAAGTAATTGAGCAATATGTCAATTATTCAGTTTTAACGACTATGTATGCTCTAATACCCAGAAATTAAAGTATTACTAAATGTTTCCACCCGGTAACATTACAGATCGAGAATCATGATTTTTGGAACGATGCCTTGTTTAGGGCACACTAGCGATTAACTAGATGGGAAGGTAACACCCAAATATTTTCACCCAGTAGTTAAGCCCAACATTGTAAGAGAATTTTCATTGGCCGAATCAATAATTTCAGAATATAAATCAGATATTTATGAGGAGAAATATAAACATATAAAAAAATCATAGAATCATCGGTATCAAATGCCTTTCGAGAATAAAATCATTTCATAATATATATATATATATATATATATATATATATATATATATTTCATAATATAATGAAATCAAATTTCACAAGAAATGGCATAGAGTACTCACCCAAAATATAGGTTCAAAATTATAGATATGGAGTCTTGGATCACTCGTTAATATTCAGATGAAACTTCTTCTTAATTTTCCCACGCTTTATCTCACTATTTCTTAAGGATTTCATGCGAGTTCAAATGATCCCAAAGACCATATTTATAGTTTTCCAAAGATATCACGGTGTTGACACGTGTCTAGGGGACTACTATTTTATAATGGTGAGTCAGTGTTAAGTGTCGTGTTCTAGAAGGGTCTCGCGATCTTATTTCACCAAACGACGACATGTGCTTTAGCTTTTGTAACACCCTGTACTTCTGAGCATTTAAAATTGAATTAATTCGGTAAAAATTTTAAATTACACGTGTGTGGTAATTTAATGAAATAAAAATATTATGTGTTGATTAAATTATTATTCGGAGAGAAATGATTAATGTTTATCGAATAAAATTACTAAGTGAATAGTGATTTGGAATTTTTCATCATAGTGAGTAACAGTGACATGACAATGGCATATCTCAACAGGGTGTCGTGTGTGGACTATTATACGGTCAAGATAGGATTTTTTAGAGTAACTTGAATAATGATTTTAAGGTCATGGTTGATTCCTAAAGGGTCGAAATAGTGTACCCTGCAATAGTATTTAGGTCCTGGGGTGATTTTAGACTAAACCGACACTACGAGTGGGTGTTTCAGTCATTTTTAAGTTTATGGTAGAGATAACTCCGAAAATTAAAAGAATATATCATCCCTTAAGAGTGTAGGTCTAGATTTATATCAATATTGAAAGAAAGGAGGCTACAATAGAAGAAACAATGAGAGTTCTTGGTGCTGCAAAACCAATTCTCCTCACCAAAGTGTCGAATTTATAATCGGTTAGACTTATATGATGGGTTGTGTGTATACTACGTATGGACTTATATGATGGGTTGTCTGTATAACTACTGATTTTTTATACTTATATAGGTTGTGTTAATATCTATGGTTGTGATTGATTATGTGTGTGAACATACCTATGTTGTCTGCTATTGTGACACCCCGACTAATTAAATACCGGGTAGCTACTCCTTTATTAAATTAAATCAAAATGCCAAGTTGGCTCAGTTAATAGCATCACTGTCGAAAACATTTTATTATTACTAACCACCTAGTATTTAAAAAGTAAGTTGCCAAATTTTAATTAAAGTCTGATTAACATGCAATAAAAGATTTAAAGCAAGAATAATATCACCATTCACCATAACGAAATAATAGAATAACCATCACATGATATAAATAAATATGGAGGAAAAACTCCTCACACCAAATCCCACAACTTAAATAAGTACCGAAATACTGAATACTGAATTAATACATGCCAAAGTCTGAAAAACTGGAATAGAAATGCCTCTAATAGAATTTGGGCAACATGCCCTACAACTGAGGAATACTGAACATGGAATCCAAATGATAGAAGCGTCTAAAAGCAAATCCCTGTAAATTCCACAAACAGCTACAGCTCGTCATCGGAATGAGAATCCTATGCGTGGTGTCCTTGTGGCTGGGCACCTAAAATGGTTTTACAAAAAATAGATTTGAAAGCAAACGGGTCAGAGCCCGAATGTGGAGATATTTTAAAAACCTGCAAGTGCTTTAAAAACATTTAAAACATTAAATGCAAAGTACATGTTAGGACGTGCACTCACATGAAATTATCACCTCTCGTCTAACTGTGCACTCATAACGTAAGTACCCATCTAAAATGACACAACCCACTAGCTAAGTGACATCATATCTAGCTAGACTGTCATAGGTTCTACCCTTATTACTCGGTTCCCATTAACATTATAACGCTCGCAATTAAATAGGGGGCTTAACGTAAATTCAGGTTCTCACATAAATGTAATATACCTCATTATAGATCATCCCTTTTATGTTATTCCAAAGTTACACACACAATATCATATGAAAGTTCTCATTTCACTAAGTGTATATTTTCCACAACATAAATATACAATATAAGCACCCCGAGACTAAGCTGTGGTGCACACATACTCTGCTATCCATCCCGGTACATCACGTACATAAGGATCACATATTCTGAATCTCTCAGGAATAGTTCACAGATAACAACATCACAAATAATGGAGGCGAACACAGTCACATCACATGGGTCACACACATACCTGCGCTCCCACGATCAGCAGACTTATTAACATACCAATAAGTCCTTCTCTGACCTATGTTCATCGAGGTAACCAATCTAAATCCGGGCAACACAAGGATTAGAGGGCCCTAAGCGAACGCAAACCTCCCGTGATAGCAAGTATGGTAGGTATGTCATACACATAAAATCAATACATATACTAAGTAAACGCGCATCTTAGTAATCACCGTAGTATAATTGTAGTACATATCGCCTTCTCGTACCAACTTATAATTTATACAATTTATAAAATCCAGGTTCATAATTCATACACGCCATAATTTATTCTCACGTCGTAGTAGGCACTCACATCTCGACTCAAAATGTCTATTTGATTTCTTCCACAATTATATAATTTTCTCCTCGTTATATCCCAAATGTCCCAAGTATACCAATCCATCATCAAAGGAATGTTATCTCTATCATCGAACAAGTTTATGGGACTCCCAAAATCAAAACAGGCCAAAAAGGCCTAAACTGCCAGCTCGTCAGAAGTCTCGTTCGAACGAGGCTGTTCGAACGAGATTTCGTTCGAACGAACTGGGCTATCTTACGAGATCTCGTTCGAACGAGATTATCGAACGAACATCCCTCTCGTTAGAACCCCAAACTGTCAACTCGTTAGAAGCTCGTTGGAACGAGCTCGTTTGAATGACCTGGGTAGGTCTTCTAACGAGTGACCATATTCAAGCCCAGAAATCCTATCTCGTTTTTCAAATTTCTCTACACCTCAAATCTCATCCAAACCTCAATCTAACAATTGTTTGACGTCTCTAATCGTCCCTAAACATGTTAAAGTCACATACTAACGTATTATAAAGGATTAATTCATCCTAAACATCATCAAATCACAAGTCTCTACTCTTTTCCCCAATTTTTCAAGAACATAAACCCTAGAATTTATCATCATCAATTCCAAAAATTTAATCCGTTTTTATAACACATAAATTTGTAATTCTCTTAATTCGATCTTCCAATAACGTTTCTACATGGAAATCTACATCCACAATTAAACTAACAACTCCAATTTCATGGGTTTTCCTTTATCTCTCAAACAAGAATGATTATCAAGATTTCTAACATGGAAGAAAAATTTACTGCATAAAATGTAAATTAAACCACTTGCCTTGATTCAATCTCTGATTTTGATGACGATTTGAAGAAGTTATCTCTCTCTTTTTGCAGAATTCTCTTCTATCTCTCTCTCTCCAAGTTTTCTTCTCCAATGGCTATGGTGGCTAGGGTTTGCTTTGGGAAATAATAGAAAACCTAATTCTAATAACCTATGTAGCCTTCTGGGTTAATATGGGTTGTTAATGGGTTAAGTGGGTCAATTCCCAATCAGATAAAAACTCTTAATTTTCGTCACTTTTAATTCCCAAAAATACAAAATTACCAAAATACCCTTTATGTTGCCGGTATGGCCTAAAAATACCCCGGGACCTAAACTAAACCCCCGACTAGTGTTTTCTGACTATCTCGACCCTCCCGGACGCGTTGGCACACTCAAAACGACCATACGGCTAATAGAATTTAATTTTACTTTTATAATCAAAATAATTATATCCTGACGCGACCGTCTCACGCGTCCCAATAAAATGTCCAAATTACCGTATATCAATCTCACGACAAATTTCATAATTCAATATTCATATATCATCATATATACTCAATATAGTCAAATTCCAACTCACATCTGGCTAGTATTTTAGTCGGATTAATTCCCAATTAATTTTCATTTAATTAATTAATCCCAAAAATAAATATCGCCAAAAATACGGGGTATTACATACTTCCCCCCTAATAACAGAAATTCATCCCGAAATTCGAAACTAGAAAGTACCTGATAAAAACAACTCTGGATAACGTTCGCGCATCTCATCCTCGCGTTCCCATGTGGACTCCTCAACATTATGATGTCGCCACTGAACACGCACTAACGGAACTATCTTTGACCGCAGCTTCCTCTCACTTCGGTCCAAAATATCAATCGGCCCCTCCTCGTAGGAGCTATCAAGCTGTAAATCAATCTCCTCCAAAGCGATGTGAGAATGAGACAAATCGTCCCTGAGATATTTCCTTAGCGAGGAAATATGAAACACATCGTGAATCCGGTGTAAATGCTCCGGTAACCCGAGTCTATACGCAACTGGTCCAATCCGCTCAATAATAGGAAACGGCCCCACATACCTCGGTGCCAACTTCCCCTTCTTCCCGAAATGCATAATCCCCTTCATAGGAGATACTCTGAGCAAAACCTGGTCCCCCACTTGGAACTCCCTGAAAGATCTCTTCGCATCAGCATAACTCTTTTGTCGGTCTTGAGCTACCCGAATGCGACTCCGAATCAACTCAATCCTTGTCGAAGTATCCTGAATCACTTCCGCCCAAGTAGTTTGTTGTCCGCCACCTCCAACCAACATGCTGGGGAACGACAAGGTCTACCGTACAACGCCTCAAACGGAGCTATGCCAATAGTGAACTGATAGGAGTTGTTGTAAGCAAACTCCACCAATGGAAGGTACTGCTCCCATCCACCCCCAAAGTCAATAATGCACATGCGTAGCATGTCCTCCAACATCTGATTTGTACGCTCGGTCTGCCCATCGGTCTGCGGATGATAAGCCGTACTCAACCGCAATTCCGTGCCCATGGCTTCCTGGAAACTCTCCCAAAACTGCGAAATAAATATCTTGTCTCTGTCAGACACGATATTTAGGGGCACACCGTGAAGTCTCACAATCTATGAAATAAAGAGCTGGGCATACTGTCACGTAGTGTAGTCAGTCCTTACGGGTAAAAAGTGAGCGACTTTGGACAACCTGTCCATAATTACCCAAACGGAGTCGTGACCCCTCTGCGACGTAGGCAACCCCGTGATAAAGTCCATGGATATGCTCTCCCACATCCACTTCGGAACCTCCAACGGCTGTAGAAGTCCTGTTGGTCTCTCATGATCCACTTTTACTAACTGACAAGTGGCGCATTTCGAAACAAACACAACGATATCTCTCTTCATACCGCTCCACCAATACTGGCGTCTCATGTCTTGGTACATTTTGTCCCCTCCGGAATGTACCGCGAACCGTGAGCCGTGCGACTCTGCCATCACCTCGTGTCGTAATTTCTCCCCTTCCGGAACTACCAATCTCCCATTGAAGCGTAATCCCCCGTCTGAGCTGACGGTATAGGACTCGGCTCCCTCTGCTAGTAATCGAACTATCTGCTCCTAACAGAACGAGTCATTAGCCTGTGCCGTACTACCTTCGTGATAATCTGCGGTGTAACGGTCATCACAGACATGAAAGATCGGGCCACTGCATCCAGGTGTCCTAACTCCTTCCACTTTGCCTTCCACACCCCTGCCACCCCATCTGCTGGCCTACGGCTCAACGCGTCTGCTACCACATTGGCCTTACCCGGGTGATACTAGATATCGAACTGGTAGTCCTTCACAAACTCAAGCCACCTCCTTTGTCGCATGTTCAACTCTTTCTGCGTGAACAGGTACTGTAGGGACTTGTGGTCCGTGAACAATTGGAACTTCTCCCCCAAAAGATAGTGCCTCCAAATCCGTAGGGCAAATACCAGTGCCGCCAACTCCAAATCATGCGTGGGGTAATTCTTTTCATGAGGCTTAAGCTTATGGGAGGCATAAGCTATGGCCTGTCTCTCCTACTGTAATATGCCTCCAAGTCCTTGCAAAGACACATCGGTGTAAAATAAATACTCAACTCCCGATTTTGACAATGCTAACACAGGTGCTGAGGTCAATTTGTCCTTTAACTCAGCAAATGCCAACTGACAGGCATCACTCCAGATGAATGGCACACCCTTACGAGTCAGATGTGTCAAAGGACCCGCTAGCTTCGAAAAACCCCGAATAAACCTCCTGTAGTATCCTGCTAGACCCAAGAAACTACGAATATCCGTTGGTGTCGTGGGCTGTCCCCACTCCCTCACCGCGAATACCTTCCCCGGATCAACAGATATTCCCCGGTCGGAAATAATATGTCCCAAAAACTAGACCTCCTTCAGCCAAAACCCACATTTCTCATATTTTGCATACAACTCGTTCTGATGTAGTGTCTGTAAAACTTTCCTCAAATGCTCGGTGTGTTCCTCCTCTGTCTGGGAGTAAACCAGAATATCATCGATGAAGACAATGACAAACTGGTCTAGGAAATCCCTGAACATTCTGTTCATCAAGTCCATAAACACTGCTGGAGCGTTGGTCAAACCAAAAGGCATAACCCGAAACTCGTAAGAACCATATCTCGACAAGAACGCAGTCTTCGAGACATCCTCCTCCCTGATACGCAACTGATAGTATCCCGATCTTAAATCAATCTTCGAGAAGAAAGAAGCTCCTCTCAACTGGTCAAATAGGTCATCGATTCGAGGCAACGGATACTTATTCCGTATCGTGACCTTGTTCAACTCCCGGTAGTCCACACACAATCTCAGTGAACCGTCCCTCTTCTTCACAAACAAAACTGGAGCGCCCCATGATGAGGTACTCCTGCGAATAAAGCCCTGACCTAATAGCTGCTCTATCTGATCTCGTAGCTCTCGCATCTCTGCCAGAGCCATACGGTATGGTGCGCGTGCTATAGGTCTCGTATCTGGCAATAGGTCTATAACAAAGTCTATCTCTCGACTGGGGGGTAGGCCTGGTATTTCCTGAAACACATCTGAATACTCCCTGACAACTGGGATCGAATCTAAAGGAATCACAACCCCCTTAGAGGTATCCTCCTCTAGGTAATACAAATGAGCGGTCGAGCCTCCCTCTGGGCGAGGCATCGCCACTACAAACATCTCTTGCCCCGGAATGGCAAAAATAATGCTTCCACCGAAGTAATCAATCATGGCTCTATAATCAGCGAGCCAGTCCATACTGATAATCACATCGTGAACATGCATATATAATACCAACATATCTGCAGGTAATACCAGACTACCAATCTCTACCCCCACTCCCCGGCATATATAGAATATAAGTGACCCACTCCCCAATGGTGAGTCGACACACGTCACTGTGCTCTCTGCCGTAGCTAACAACCCTAAGGTTTTCGCGAAATGTGTAGCTATAAAACAATGTGTAGCCCCCGTATCAAATAATACCCGACCCATAGTGCCATGGATAGGAAACGTACTTTCAATCGCGGGCGGTGCCTGTGGAACTGCTGCCTGGTGGACGTTATAGACACGTCCATACTGTAGCTGCCCCTGCTGAGCTGGGATTGCTGGAATGGGTGGCAATGCTGCCATCTGTGGCGGTGCGGGGAGAGCGGCGGGAAACGTAGGCCTCTGCGGCTCCTGGCGAGCACCCTGTTGCTGCTGCTGTGGGGCCCTGCCCCTATCAGGACAATCCTGTCGTTTATGGCCAGGCTTGCCACAAACAAAACACTTCCGTGGGAAGTTCCCTCCTCTCTGCCACTGCGGTCCCCGGCCCTGGTGGCCGTTACCGTTCCTCCCTTGGCCCTGCTGGCCCTGCTGAAACTGCTGCCCATTCTGCCCCTTGTTGGCCCTGATGGCCGTTTGGACCCTGATGGCCCTGACGAAAACCTCCCTGCCCGTGCCTGTAATTTCCTGATCTAAACCTCTTCTGATCCCCCTGTTGGGAACCCTGCTCACCCTGTCTCTGCCCCTGAACAGATTGTGCCCCACCGGCACCATGTCCTCCAGTCCTGCCCTGATGGCTAGACTCTCCCAATCTCTTGCCCTCAGCCATATGAAAGCGGTGGTCCTGGCAGTGTAATAAAGTAGCGTTAACCACATCAAAATAAGTGGCCAATGAAAGGTTCCCTAACAGATGCTGACGGATCCTCCATGTCAACCCGTCGGTGAATTTCTCAATCTTCTTCTTTTCTGTCGGTATCTCATCCGGAACGATATTCAACAGATTCGTGAACTCGGCCACGGTCTTACCCTCTTGCTTCAGATTCATCAGTTTTCTCCTCATTTTCGTGTGAACAGCTGACGGAAAGTACTTGCGGTCGAATCGCACCTACAAGTCCTGAATAGTGAGAGTATCCCTCTCCTCCATGGTGGTAATAGACTCTCACCACTGCAGTGCAGATCCAACTAGCTTGAAAGTAGCTAGCACCTGCTTCTGATCTTCCGTGCACTCATACATCCTAAAGTGCCTCTGCATATCCTTCCTCCACTGGCTCGAGACTACCACATCTGAGCTACCTGCAAACTCTGGCGGATGCGCTTTCTGAAAAGCATCACGTACATGTTCCCAAGCAGACGGGAATGCATTTTCCTGTACTGGCGCGGCGACCGGCGCCTGAGGTGGTGCCTGCTGAACTACGTCAATTGCGGCATTTATCGCTTGGGCTACAATGGCTGCAACCTCAGCGGCGTTCATCATGCCCTGAACTGGAACGGGCTGGGGTTCGGGCGTTGCATCCCTGGGAACTCGTCGTGCACGTCGTGGAGGCATCTGAAATAAGAATAAAGTTTATAAGTTCGTTGTTTATAAACTTAAAATAGCTGAAGAACGAAGCATACACAAAAAGAGTACAACAGTCCTAAAATATAGGGCTCTATATCAAAGAAAACTTAGCGGAAACATAATAGCCGTACAGATCCTAAAGGACACTAGAACCCGATGCTCTGATAACACCTGTGACACCCCGACTAATTAAATACCGGGTAGCTACTCCTTTATTAAATTAAATCAAAATGCCAAGTTGGCTCAGTTAATAGCATCACTGTCGAAAACATTTTATTATTACTAACCACCTAGTATTTAAAAAGTAAGTTGCCAAATTTTAATTAAAGTCTGATTAACATGCAGTAAAATATTTAAAGCAAGAATATTATCACCATTCACCATAACGAAATAATTGAATAACCATCACATGATATAAATAAATGCGGAGGAAAAACTCCTCACACTAAATCCCACAACTGAAATAAGTAACGAAATACTGAATACTGAATTAATACATGCCAAAGTCTGAAAAACTGGAATGGAAATGCCTCTAATAGAATTTGGGCAACATGCCCTACAACTGAGGAATACTGAACATGGAATCCAAATGATAGAAGCGTCTAAAAGCAAATCCCTGTAACTTCCACAAACATCTACAGCTCGTCATCGGAATGAGAATCCTATGTGTGGTGTCCTTGTGGCTGGGCACCTAAAATGGTTTTACAAAAAATAGATTTGAAAGCAAACGGGTCAGAGCCCGAATGTGGAGATATTTTAAAAACATGCAAGTGCTTTAAAAACATTTAAAACATTAAATGCAAAGTACATGTTAGGACGTGCACTCACATGAAATTCTCACCTCTCGTCTAACTGTGCACTCCTAACGTAAGTACCAATCTAAAATGACACAACCCACTAGCTAAGTGACATCATATCTAGCTAGATTGTCATAGGTTCTACCCTTATTACTCGGTTCCCATTAACATTATAACGCTCGCAATTAAATAGGGGGCTTAACGTAAATTCAGGTTCTCACATAAAAGTAATACAACTCATTATAGATCATCCCTTTTATGTTATTCCAAAGTTACACACACAATATCATATGAAAGTTCTCATTCTACTAAGTGTATATTTTCCACAACATAAATATACAATATAAGCACCCCGAGAGTAAGATGTGGTGCACACATACTCTGCTATCCATCCCGGTACATCACGTACATAAGGATCACATATTCCGAATCTCTCAGGAATAGTTCAGAGATAACAACATCACAAATAATGGAGGCGAACACAGTCACATCACATGGGTCACGCACATACCTGCACTCCCACGATTAACAGACTTATTAACATCCCAATAAGTCCTTCTCTGACCTATGTTCATCGAGTTAACCAATCTAAATCCGGGCAACACAAGGATTAGAGGGCTCTAAGCGAACGCAAACCTCCAGTGATAGAAAGTATGGTAGGTATGTCATACACATAAAATCAATACATATACTAAGTAAACGCGCATCTTAGTAATCACCGTAGTTTAATTGTAGTACATATCGCCTTCTCGTACCAACTTATAATTTATACAATTTATAAAATCCCGATTCATAATTCATACACGCCATAATTTATTCTCACATCATAGTAGGCACTCACGTCTCGACTCAAAATGTCTATTTGATTCGTTCCACAATTATATTATTTTCTCCTCATTATATCCCAAACGTCCCAAGTATACCAATCCATCATCAAAGGAATGTTATCTCTATCATCGAACAAGTTTATGGGACTCCCAAAATCAAAACAGGCCAAAAAGGCCTAAACTGCCAGCTCGTTAGAAGTCTCGTTCGAACGAGATTTCGTTTGAACGAACTGGGCTATCTAATGAGATATCGTTCGAACGAGATTATCGAACGAACATCCCTCTCGTTAGAACCCCAAACTGTCAACTCGTTAGAATCTCGTTGGAACGAGCTCGTTCGAACGACCTGGGTAGGTCTTCTAACGAGTGACCAGATTCAAGCCCAGAAATCCTATCTCGTTTTTCAAATTTCACTACACCTTAAATCTCATCCAAACCTCAATCTAACAATTGTTTAACGTCTCTAATCGTCCCTAAACATGTTAAAGTCACATACTAACGTATTTTAAAGGATTAATTCATCCTAAACATCATCAAATCACAAGTCTCTACTATTTTGCTCAAATTTTCAAGGACATAAACCCTAGAATTTATCATCATCAATTCCCAGAATTTAATTTTGTTTTTATAACACATAAATTTGTAATTATCTTAATTCAATCTTCCAATAATGTTTCTACATGCAAACCTACATCCACAATTAAACTAACAACTCCAATTTCATGGGTTTTCCTTTATCTCTCAAACAAGAATGATTATCAAGATTTCTAACATGGAAGAAACATTTACTGCATAAAATGTAAATTAAACCACTTGCCTTGATTCAATCTCTGATTTTGATGACGATTTGAAGAAGTTCTCTCTCTCTTTCTGCATAATTCCCTTCTATCTCTCTCTCTCCAAGCTTTCTTCTCCAATGGCTATGGTGGCTAGGGTTTGCTTTGGGAAATAATAGAAAACCTAATTTTAATAACCTACGTAGCCTTCTAGGTTAATATGGGTTGTTAATGGGTTAAGTGGATCAATTCCCAATCAGATAAAAACTCTTAATTTTCGTCACTTTTAATTCCCAAAAATACAAAATTACCAAAATACACTTTATGTTGCCGGTATGGCCTAAAAATACCCCGGGACCCAAACTAAACCCCCGGCTAGTGTTTTCGGACTATCTCGACCCTTTCGGATGCGTTGGCGCACTCAAAATGACCATACAGTTAATAGAATTTAATTTCCCTTTAATAATCAAAATAATTATATCCTGACGCGACTGTCTCACGCGTCCCAATAAAATGTCCAAATTTCCGTATATCAATCTCACGACAAATTTCATAATTCAATATTCATATATCATCATATATACTCAATATAGTCAAATACCAACTCACATCTCGCTAGTATTTTATCCGGATTAATTCCCAATTAATTTTCATTTAATTAATTAATCCCAAAAATAAATATCGCCAAAAATACGGGGTATTACAGCTATTCGGAGGGTTTTGTGTAGAGAGCGATCCCACATTAGTGATTCTAGTGAGGTATGGATTTGTGCCCCAGAACATGGAACTTAGTGCGTCTCACTATGTGTCGTGTATTAGTGGGACCGACATGTCGTTTGGGTATGTTAAGTAGGTGCGTATTCCAAAGTCTTAGAACTATGTTCCCCTCACGTCTGTGTATTGATTTATTTTGGGTTTGAGGAGACATGCTGAACCATTGGTCCTTCATTTAATTTGAGAGGTACATGGACTTGATAGCAGAACATGACATCATCACGAGGGGACATTCCGAGGATGCTATAATTGTATATACTATATGTGTCTTAAATAAATACCAATATGTTATATCTACTTATGTGTGTGATAGTAGAACTAATAGATTGTGTACATCTAAATGTAATGAAGTAGAAAAATTTAATTAATTGAATAAAAAATAGTACGTGAGGCATATTACTTATTGTTGTTATGGTAGCATATAGTATGGACATTATGAGAGAGCTGGACTTATTGAGGTTATGTAGATACGTTATCTAGTTTGGATGGGTAACATAACTAGATAGGGTACGTTAGACGTGCACTTTAGTTGAGAGGTGAGGATATCATATGAGTGAACGTGTAACTAATATGTATATCTAATAACGAATTTAAATTATGATTTAAACACGTGAAAAATACTTTCAAATTGTTTTCTTGGGCTCAAACCCGTGTCAAAATATTTTCAAAACTTTTTAAGTGTCCAGCCAGAAGGATGCCGATCATGACGATTCTATCGAGGGATGCATAGTTGAAGTATTTCTAGAGGCATGGAGGAGTTACTTTAGACACTTCAGCTCATTCATTTCTAGATAGGTTTATCTTAGTATTTCATTTGGGCGTGTTTCCCCTTCAGACTATTTACTTTTCCTGTTTATTTATGAGACTATATTTAGATTCGGTTTTATGATGTCAAACTTATATTTGGATTTGTTTTTTAACTGGTGGTTTATTCGGTCTTATGTATTTATATATATATGTCATGTGATTGTTCAAATTATTATTGTGTGGATGGTTTGGCTAAATTAATTTATTTCCACTTGTTGTTATAATAATGAAAGATAAATTTGACACCTGCTTAATTTCACTTAAGTGATTAGTAATTGATAAGTTTTCCGACAGTGATGCTAAGAATGAACCAGATGAGACTACTATTTATTTTAATGAAGGAATTATCACTCGTGGTTATAATAGGCGGGGTATTACAGATGGCATCAGACCTTAGGGTGATGCCATTCGGGCTCACCAATGCGCTAGCAATATTAATGGATTTTATGAATCGGGTCTTTAGAGAGTTCCTCGACCAGTTTTTGATTGTGTTGATCGATGATATTTTGTTTAATCTCGTTCTGAGGATGTCGATCATTTGCTGATGGTTTTACAAACACTAGGGGGTCACTAGTTAAATGCCAAATTTGAGAAATGTGGATTTTGACTTCGGGAGGTGCAGTTTCTGGGCCACGTTGTGTATGACATAGGTATAACAGTCAATCTGAGTAAGGTATTGGTGGTGAGGGAGTGATATAGGCCATAACACCGATCACAGTTCGCAATTTTCTAGGGTTGGTCGGATATTATAGACGATTGATTCAGGGTTTCTCGAAGATTGAGGGTTCACAGAAAAATCTAACTCACAAGGGGGTGACCTTTATTTGGGATGACCATTGTTAGTTAGCCTTTGATGAGCTAAAGGACAAATTGATCTCAGCATTGTGACACCTCGCTTAATTAAATATTGGTCGATCAGTCCTTTATTAAATTAAAACAAGATTTCCATTTGCTTCATTCTTAACATCATTGTCGAAATCCATATTAATTACTAACCACCTAATTGAATTATTAAACTGGTGCCAAATTTTATCTTCCATTAAATAGATAAATATACATGCAAATTAAAATAATAAATCCATGTACACCATCACTGAGTCTGAAATAAATGTTGAATAAAGAACTAAAACTGGCCAAATAAACCATCGGCTATAATTCCAAATCCAACGAATAAATAAATAATCTAAGACTGAATATGGAACTAAATGGGCAACACGCTCTAAATGGAACTGTAAATGAAATGAGATCCCTAATCTAGGAATGAAGAAAAGATGCGTCTAATCTATTCTCCTGAATGCATCCACATATGTCGCAGTTGCGTTTTCCTATAATAGAATCTCAACTCTGGCATCCCTGTGTCTGGATACCTAAAAGGTTTTTAAAAATATTTACAGCAAGGGTTAGCACCCATAATATTTTAAAATATTTAGCAAGTGATTAAGTTTGCAGTAATTAAAATGCATGAATGGTCTTCATATTTAAGCTAGTGTCACACTTTGAGATAATATTCACTCCTCAACTATTGTGCACACCTATCGTTTTTCCTTATAATTATCCTAGCTACACTACCCCGTCTAACTAGCCTTGTTATAACCGTTTTCTGAAACCTTACCTAAGCTCGGGTAACTTTTACCAATGATTTATAAGTTATTTCTCACATCAACTTAATTTATCGTCTTTAAGTGAGTATATAACAATTTCACCAGTTATATAAATAATATAATTTCACTATATGTATTTCACCCATGTATAATTATCTACACTATTATATACGTACAAATATACTACACATTGACACACATGTTGTATATAGTATCCATCCTCTGAGTAATAACTATCGTGATGTTTTCTCTAAAATTCCATCATAGTTCCCCGAGTGTGAGACTGAATCATACCAAAAATATCACACCTCGAAAAGAATCGCAACATAATATACCGGACGCTATGACCTGGGGATTATACTAGCCAGGGGATTCACCAACATCGCGTAACCTCCTATGATAGCAGTAGAGGGGTATGTAATTACACAAAAATCTACATTGATATTAATAGAGAAGACAATAATATATATGTATACACAAACACACACACACACACACACACACACACACACACACACACACACATACACACACTAGTGTAAGCCCGTGCCTGAAGGCACGATGTAAACTTTGAAAGTGTACGTCGTTGATTAGACCATAAGCGTATTTAGTTCGCAACAATAATAATAGTTCATCTTGGATCTTGTGTAAACATCATAATTTAAGTGAAAAAATTTACAACACACCAAAGTCTAAATAATAAATATTTTTTATATTATAAGCCTAAATTTTCAAAGTATTGAATCGTGTAAATTTTATTCGTAATTTTTTTTTACAGTGCAAGTGTAAAGATTTTAAATGCAAAGAATAGAAAACATTAGCATAAAAATGTCAGCAACAGACATCACATGTGATTTACATCAGCTAAAATGAATGATGAATAAAAAACGCACCTTCATCTAATTAAGTGTTTTAAAGAAACTGAATTAGAAATAAAATTAAAAGGCACCTTCGCCTAATTAATCCAAATGCAGACGTCCTTAAGGTAAAAAAAACTTTTTTCTTTCTAAGTGTTAATGTCCCCTGTTGTGAAAAATTTAAAGAACCAAAATTCTAGAATATAAAAGAATGAAAATATAGCATACAGTCAGTATCCCTGGTGTAACACTGACTGGGCGAGTTACATTCATTCGTCATCACAGGGTCATGTCACTGGTGTTGCCGATGATTCTAGTAGTGATCTAAGTGATAAAAATAGATCAGTTGGCTTTGATTTCGGTGTCACTGGTCTAACCGATCGAGTTAAATTTAGTCTGGGCGACTCCTTAAATCCAGTCCATTCTCCGATTAAGTGAGACCCCATTGATAGATGCAAAACAAACCATCTCCAAATCAAAACATCACAAACAAAAAACCAATATATGCATATACATAAACGGAAAGAAAAATGAAAACGTTATGATGATTTTACTCCTCAATTATTGCAGCGAAGATGAAAAGTGGGTGATAATAAAAAAATAATATTAATTTCCCTTCCACATTATTCGATAAAAAGTCCAAATTTTGGCAATATCAAACATAAATGGAGAGCAAACTATTGTATCAGTTTCAATAAAAATTACTAATAACATCCTAATAATGTACAACACTCTCAGTGAGAGCATGAATATATACTTAAGAAAAAATAACACTATCTACACTTATGTTATAATTTAATTCATACTAATCCTATGATTGGGGAACGATGTCCCATTTTTATTACATAACATAAATACTAACACTGCTCCAGTTAACATAAACAAAGAGTTAAGGACATGACATTATAATCGCGGATACATGGTTAAGAACACTCGAGTGCGCAAATTAAAAAAAGAAAAAACTTAAGACTAATGTTATAACTGAGTAGCGAAAATTAACTGAGTAGTTTGGACATATGCTTTGGATAAATAGATAATTTCACATGTGTTCCTTATTAGACAGATGCTATAACTGAGTAGTATACACGAGTAATGATAATTCATGTGTTACTTATTAGGCAGATTACTTGGTATGCTAAGCATTATCTGTTATATAGAAATGCAGCTAAAGAAGTATGCCATACGTATCGAGTGTGCAAAATCATAAAAAATGCAACAAAAAACATAAACAAAATCCCTCTAACAATGCATAGTTTATGCTAACAGTGCCCTTTTATGTACACAAGGCGCCAATTAATTGTTTGTGCATTATTTTGAACTAAAGTCAACATAATGAATATAAGAATGAAATATGATGATAGAGTCATACTAATGGGCTAAACATCCACAAACACACGCACTTGAAGAAAAGAAAAGAAAAAAAATCCCTTTGGACCATCAACAGTTCTAAATAAAAATCATAAGCTTTAGCAGCTTTATCAGTCATAACTAGGTAATCAATTGGTTTGTTGTAGATATCAATACACTTCATAAATTATGCTAAAGGTTTCGAACCTTGTTTTAACCCCCCGCTGATCCCTTAAATATAGGTAGTTATATTGGTCATGAGTTCATTCACATTTTCATTACCACCAAAAGTAGAACCCGTTCCCCCCATTTTCCCCTCACTATCGAGCTCGTCAATCGAGACCCTTCTCTACAGAGAATCGATCTTTTTGTTAAATGGAGAATCTCTCATCTTCTTCACTTCCTTCTCAGGTGATGTCCCTGAGTTCTCTATCGGTTTCAACACGTCTATGATCAGCTTCTTCCCAACCATCTGAGTTTTCTTACCTCTTTCTCTGTTGCTTCTTACCTCTCTTTCACATATTGTGTAACTAAGTGTAAACACTACAAACAACATTATAATTTGTCTTCTTTCACTTAGAATATAATGCACATATTATCCTTATAGAAAACTAAATGAAAGAGTAATACTATTAAGAATGGGCCAAATGAAGAAAGAAAATAGAAAAAAAATAATTAGATGAGGGTCACTTACTTAGTTCAATCTTTAGAGTAGTGATTGGAGCTCAAAAACTCCTCAAACTTGTTCTTATGAGTTTTTCACATAGAGAGCACACACCACTGCAAAAAGGATGCTCTGAGTCTGAAAAATAAAAGAATTTAGATCCAAAAAACAGTGGGAATATAACAATGTGTGTATTCTATGTGAACAGTGAAGTTAAAATAAAAGTAGTATACATTGACGCTGCTTCTATTTATAGCATATCTGAGTTGCCCTCATCTTTGAATTTGCTACTATTTCTTGCATAGCGTCAACTATATCCTCTCCAATAGCTTTATAACTTCTTTTGCGACGACCTAAACTTGGCATCACCCACTATAACGCTTATTGTGTCCATTTAACATTTTTGTGTCATTGCGTGAGCCTGATGAACCAACCTTGTCCATAAAAGCAGGATCATCAGACATGTTTGAAATCTCAACATGTTTGAATGTGAAATCTCAATATGTACACTAAGGACTAAATATGAGCTAAGTCAACCCTTTTTTTTTTGCTACTAAAGTAACTATTACAATTCGAGATGTATGTAAAAAACTCATATTTTACTCGCAACTTTTAAAAATGAGATTTATATTTGACTCATAGATTTTAAAATTGGGTTACATATTTGAGTTATGGCATTGAAATATGGGTCCAATATTATGTTGAACTGCATACAACCCCACATTCATGAGCCTAAACAGGTGTAGCTATGGGTAATGGGTTTAATGTATTGAATATATATGAAATGGACCTTTGAACATGAAAGGATTCTCTTGAAATTTTTAGAATATTGTCCACATGAATAATGCTAGTTTATGTAAAAAAAAATACCATGAAATTAAGAAATAAGGGACTAAATGTTAAAATGATGAAATGTTTGGGGTAGAAACTTGAAATAACATAATATTTACACATAAAATGATAGAAAACAAAGTATAAAATTGAAATTAAAGAAGTTGGAAAAATAAAGTCTTCAAATGGCAAAGTAATATTTTTGTAGAAAAGTATCATTTTAAGTGAAACATAAAATTTTGAATAAATTGCAATAATGAAATGAACAATGGTTATTTTTTTTATAAAGAATATGATGAAAAGTCATATTTTTGATAGTATAAATGAAAAGTAGCCTTTTTGGGAATAAATAAAAAGTAAAAGTTTACTAGTGTCATGAATAGTGAAAATGGGTGCTAAAAGTGTATGAAAATTGATGATTGAACTTAAAAGATTAAGTTTTGGTAAGAAAGTGGAAATGAATTTTGTTTTAAAAAGTAAAATTCTTTTTTTTGGGTAAAAATGAAAATGGACTTTTGATAAAAATATAAAACCTGGAAATTAGTGTGTGCCGGGACTAGCTTTTGTCCAGGGTATTTAGCCTCATCGGTCGGTATTCAAAATAATGGTAAAAAAATTGAAAGAATAGAATAAGGAAAAGAAAAGGGTTACAAAGATGTAACAAGTAAAAGACAGTTGTAGAAATCAATATATTTAAGGAGGGCTCGAGGCCTTGGGATGTGGCTTCGGCTTATACCATAAAACAATGGCTAGAGACCCCATTGGCCGTCGGTGAAAGGACGTGAACACAAATGGGATGTAGTAATTCCGATAAAGAAAGTGAAAGAATGATTTATGCACCACACTCATTAAAGTAAAGGCAAGTTAATGACAAACTTAGTAAGATGATAAAACATGTTAATTAAATGGTTAGGTGTGAGTGGGCACATAGTCTGGGGTTTCATGTTTACGTTACATATTACATGTCATAACTTGCATGCAAACACTTAATCAAGTGATGGATGATTTGAATAATTGCTAAAAGATATTGTATATGTATATATATTTCTTTGTTCTTAGTATATCCTGCTAATATTTTTTCTACTGGGCACACGCTCATGCCATGTCATTTTTCAAACCCCCACCACACAAGTACTTCAGGAAAGGATAGCATAAGGATAACGGGAAAGTCAAGGAGGGATTTCCACATCAATATAAGCTCTGATTATCGTTGTTTTACATTGTAATTTAAATTGGACTATTTGTTCTGTTATTTTCTAAGGACATTAAATCTATTTTAATAATACACGGTAGATGCATATTTAATTTTTAGTATTTATTTATAAAAAAAATAGCAAAAATCTTTTTATAATAAATGTTCTCAAATCTTTATGTAATTAATATGTTGTCAAATTGCGACATAATATAAATGGTTAAAGTATATTTACAGAAAAAAAAGTAGATTTTCATAAATAAAATCAAAGGTAAAGAGGTTTTTCTCTTAACAACTCGATATTTTAAGAATACACTTAAATCTATATAAAGTATAGGGTCAAAATATAAGTATCAAAAAATCCACTGATACTTATACTTAATTCGCTACGCACAAGACTGATATCTTAAGCAGATTTCACGAATGTTCTTTGGTGATAGCCCGTTTATTAGTAGATATGCTATCTTAATACTTATATTAATGTGTTCAACAGACATTTGTTTTTTCTGAACTTCCTCTTTCACATATAGGTATTATATCCTAATGTGTCTTGGTTATTTAAAATACCTATCAGTTCTTTATAACGAAGAGTGCAACGACATTTTCATAATATTTCAATGACTTGGTAATAGTGTCGACAACTCCAAGTCCCATAATAAAATTTTCGCCGCGATAATCCATAAATTGTAACCCCAAATCATGCTACATACAATATTTAATTATTTTTTCATTCTTTCATAATATTGGTCACTGGACCAAAACAAACCTACTTAAACAAGAGAGAACAATTATCATAAGTGTGAGCATATAATATTTTAAGAATCTCATTACTTCATATTCTTAACCTATTTTATTTCTATAATCTACGATTCACTACTAGGAGAAATTCAAGAAATATATAAATTTACTCCTACTGACTTCAAGGTATATATATACTTAATCAAAATACATAAAATATTCTTAAATACCACTGATAGTAAACTTACATAAGGTTATATAGTTATTTCTCAATGCATACAGAGAACTCTCATAAGTTTTCACGCTAATTGTAACTCTTAGTCAAAATGAGCTTCTACGGCTATAAAAAATTTATATTCTTAGATATAGGTGAAAATATTTATTTACCCCCTTTTCTTTATTCGTAATGAAAACTTTGACCATAAGACTAGATTATATCCTTGATTATCAAAATCTAATATTTTGTTACTCCTATATCGAATTCACATTCTTGTGATAAATTTCACAATCATTCATAATAGTAAACTCATTTAAGATCTTCTTAAGACTATTCATATCCACTAACATAAAGAACAATTACTTTGGATGTCTAAGGAATGACATGAGTATCTTAACTTCTTTTATAACCACATTAGGTGATTTGATACTCCCACTTATTTTACCAATCTTTAAAGAATTTGACATTTGATATATTCGATTTTGAAAGTAATTAATGTACCCTCTTTCGACTGTAGACATAATTATAAATTCTAATTATTTTAGTGGATTCTAAATCCATACATGCACTTGACATTCCCAATCATGTAGACGTGTCAAATTGGGCAAGTAAAGTGGAATTTATATATTACACTTTTAAATTTTAAAATGGCATTTTGTGTGAATAAATATTGTGGAAATATCTTAACTTATTGCATTTCACTTTCAATTTTATAACAACATGATCTATGTAGGTCCACTATCCAAGGACAATAATCTCCCACTCGGGCCACATGGATCGCTCTAAAACTGTAAAATCTGAAGTACTCGAAGTAAGTCTAGATTTAAAAGAGTCTGATATGAAATTATGCCACAACATCAAAATGCTACTTTGAAGTTCAACATTATGATATAGGATTAGAATCATTTCTCTTGGAAAAATTTCATAAAAATAATTGTGCAAACCATAAATGAGAATACTATAATTAAGGAAAATATATTCTCATATAAACTGAAAGATGTTGTATATACTTGAGAAAAATATTTTGAAATTTCATTGAGGGTTTTTTTAAATAACATCCAAGAATTTATCGTTTGTTTTATGGGTTATCTTTTAAGGATCCTCTTATCGATTTAGAACTATGTTACGCAACACTTTAGTTTTAAAATTGAAATAAATTATTTCATTCATATCGAATGACACATTATAACTCTCACAATGTATATTGCATAATGGGTACTCATATATTAATCTTTAACATTGTGAGATTTTTCATAAACTCAATGCTTAATCCATTTAGTAATTCTTCAAGATTTTAAAAGAGTTTCACACACTAATTCATTTATAATGAGTTCCCCAAGTAAAACTGAATTATAACGATTTAGCATTTTTAAGTGAAACTTAGCTTCTCTATTTCATTCTAAGAAAGGATAAAATATGCAGTTTTAGAGCAATAAAGTAATATAAAATTAATTAAATAAATATCTTAGTACATTAATGCTATGATTTGACAACACTTTCATTAATAAGATTTTATAAATGTAAACTTTATTTCGTAATAACTTTGAATATTTATATATATAAATTTATTAGGTACCATGTTATGTAATTTAGATGGACATGCCATATATGATAACTTTTCACCATCTAATTGCATAATCCTTTAATATTTATTTCAGCTACTCAAAATAAATTTCCTTTGAAAAATTATCTTGCTTGACGAAATAAATCAAATAAATCCAATTATATTTCTTTACATGTATAAGAATGATGAGTTATTGCTACCACTTTTATCTTTAAATTTAACTAATATCTAAAAATTTAATATTCACGAGCATTCTAGTTGCGGAACTTTGGTGACTACCAAACTATCCATTATGTGGATATTACACTATTTTATGGATTATATAATAATTTCAGCAAGCATTAATGATTTCAAAAGACATAAATGGACAATGTACTTATAAATTAAGGAAGGTTATGGACTCTTTGGAGCAACCGTTACCAACCTTAATAAAAAAATATATTGCTGCTTAATATTAACTTCACCATTGCAACTGAACTCTTTAGAGCAACCAAATCACAATGGCTTAATCAAATGAAATCATTAATAATCCGAACACTCAAAACCATATCCGTAGTCTTTGGAGCAACAAAGACATAATATTTTAATGTTATCACAAAATTGAGCATTTATAATTTATTAGATTAGACTACTTTGGTGGAATCGTAATGTAATATATACTGAGTTGAAAACCTTAAGGCATGTTCCATTACTCATATTGGACATAATAAGCATATACACATTTAATCTAATATTTACAATTTTAAACTCCGAATAAGACTGTACGTAAATATTAGTTTCAAGAAAAAATTAAAAACCTTCGAGGTTAAGTCAATGCGGAAAAAAATTGATCATTAATGTTCATTTGAGAATCAAAATTACCTACTTGAGAAATCTTACAATGAACAAGCTTCATCATCATTGCATCAACAGTCTAACATTCATCATTACGTTTAGATTTACTACCAACCAAATTTATGTGTAATAATTTAATATTTACTATTATAGATTAGGGAACTTTTATGTTATTTGTTCTATAATAATACAAACGTTATGTATTATACATTTGACATTCGGATCTTAGATCAACACGATTATCACATACAATTATTATGAGGAATACAAAATGATATTTTAATGACATACCTCCATCTTGCCACAAATGAAAAGGTTGACAGGGAAATTGACTTTAGCGATATCTGATCGGATTGAATTTCAGACCACGACTTCGTCTTGTATACGGAAAGAACATACTCCAATTTCAGCATGTGATAACGGTTGGATCTTCTTTTATAACAAAATAGTATTATGAAAATAAACAAAAATTTGAGTCTTTGGATTTCTCTCACTTATCCTATAATTACATTGTGTTGTCTTTTCATGTGTCTGAATGATAAAAATCAGTCACTTAGTTAAAGGCAGGGACATGACCCAAATTCCCAATAATCACTTAATTTTAACTGTCCATCAAGGCAGATAACCAAGAGTCATTTTGACTCTTGGTATTTAGAGTACCCTTTCATTAACCAAATTGGCTCTTAGTATTAATAAAATTATGGATCATATCATGTAGAATTATTCTTTAAAACACTTCAAACAATTCACACAGTAAAATCACATGTTATTTTTAAACAATGCAAACTCAAACAAAGGCATCACCATCAAGAAAGCAGTTGCATACTGTTTGATATAAATTAAGTGACCTTCTCCCTACATAATGGTGATTAAAAATAAGTCCAATAAGTTGGACCACACATCCATATGCTATATAGAGGCACGATGGTTTTAACACCTAACTCCACAACAATGGCTTCAATATAAGGAATGTCTTCCATTAGTGGTACCATAATTGTCAGAATAAAATTACGCTCAACTGAGTTACAAAATATATACTACCTTCACCTTCCATATCCAAGATGGTGAAACAAGGAGAAAAATAATTGGTATATGGAATAAATTAGGTAGGAGGAGCGAAAAAACCTCCTTAAACCACCCAGAAGTGTTTATATAAGCACACACGCTTTTAAAGGAGAACGAACTTATAACGATAGGATTTATGTTATCATTAGCCAAATAGTTAGTACCAACTTTAGTTGTATGGCTAATCCCAACACTAGGCATACGGTTAAATATCCAAACCCTATTTCATGTTCCAATAAAGTTCCACATGTGCAATAAATTGGTTCCATGTGTGACCTTAAATCAAATATAAGTAGGATACCCAAATTAGACATTACATTCATAATCATTTATGTACATAACATACATTTTGACATCTAAAATCTTCTCGCGCACACTCTCCATTGAAGGCATCTATGAACACCTTCAAATTTTATGTCCACATCTCGACAACACATTTGGAATGCACGTGGAACATCTTTCAGTCCCCTAAAACATCCCATGACAATCAATAAAAAGCCCAAAATGCACCCACAATGAAAAGAGGAATAATCGTACAATTATTAATTGATCAATCGTTTAAAGACGATATTAACCGTACGATTAATCCCATGCACATAAAAATGAAAAAAATTAATAAGTAATAATGATGAAAGGTTAACCTCACAATAATCACATGACTATAACCTTTAACTGTATGGTTAAAGACCCCATCACACTTCCATATCTAAGAAGTTCTCTGCAGGAGAGGAGGAGGAAAATCCAAAAAACACAGGAAAGGGTTCAACATTATTTAGACCATCCCTCTTTTAAATCATCCCAATGTGGATTCCACTCCTAAATATTTAATTTTGGAGTTTGACAAATAATTCTCGAGTAGAAACCATGACCAAATATAAACAAACCTCATATACTAACGTACACATCCATATCCTTTACCAACACTTTATTTATCCACTGAAAAACATTAGGTAAATAAATATTAGTTTGGTGTCACCATTCTTCCCAGGCTCCATCACGAGGCTAGGTTGACATTTTTGTAAAAAAATAATAATAAAACATCATATATAAATAAAATCCTTATCCATTTCCATCCCTTGTATGCAAGGGTACAATCTTACGTGCATTGTATATAAATGTTTGTAAATAAAACATGAATAACTCACAGTAATTAAAATCCTGATCCATTTCCAACACCTTGCATATATTAGTACAATATTACATGTATTGTATATAAAGTATTAATCAACTTACTATAGGTCAATAATTCTTGGTCCATTTTCAGCACCCTACATTTAAGGGTACAACCATGCATATAGTACATATAAATGTTTTGTAAATAAAAAATCAATAACTCACTGGAGTAAATAAAATATTTGTCCATTTCCAACCCCTTCATGTAAGGGTATAACCTATATTTAGTGCATATAAATGTTTTTTGCTTAAAGTACACCCAATCCACTATAAATAAATATAACATTGGTCCATTTATAGCAGCATATATGCAAGGTACAACCTTGCATGCATTATATATAAATGTGTTATATGAAAACATTTTTTTTTTTAATAAATCCCAGAATATCTGCCCAAATTATTTATTCAAGGAGTTTTTCTTCTCACCACCTATACACTATTGATAAAACCCACTCATTGAAAAATTAAAACAGTAGTGTGTAGTTAAAATGTACTAAGAATGAGTTTTTTTTTCCTCATTTTAATTCCATTCCCTGGATTAGTTTGGAGACCATATATTGACTGTGTGAAAGCCTAGGTCCCTCCAAATCAATCCCTCACATCAACAATCTAAATCTAAATAAGTTATTATACCTCTTATCAAAGGCACTTAATCACTGTCATGACCACAAAAATGTTGGATTAAACACACTCGACCCATTTAGAAAATAAAAATTTATCAATCAAATAGCCCGTGTGGTCAAGATATTCTGTTATACTTTTGATAAATCAAAACTCTAACATATAATCCATCACAACACCTTCTGCTTCTTGGAGCATTTTTCCTCCAATAGAGTACACACGACAACCAAAAGTATGTTTACTTGAATATATCTATCAACACTACAATGATTGCTTTCTTGAGGCATAAGCCTAATATCATGTATAAATATGGAACTTTATGTTAGTGATAGAACTCGAGTAACAGAGGAATATTCACAATTTCTACACCTAATTCCCAAGGCTAAGCCATAACTTCTCACGCACACAAAGCACGCACTACTTAGGCTTTGATCTTGTTAACAAATGAGTATAGGGATGAATCTGGGGTATGGATTTAGGAGAATTTATAATGAATGACACTCAATAATATATGTAAAAAATATACAAACGTATTCGAATGGGACTTTTGGATGAGTTTAGCATTCGGGCTGGTACCTTAAGGTGGAATTTAATTGATAGAAATTAAATGGAACCTAATACTTAGAGTCGTATGGGATGAGTATTAAGGACTATTAAATTTAATAAGGGTGTTAAACCTATTAATCGAATTTGGTGAAAAGGAATTCTAAAAGGTTAAAATATAGACCATTAAAGGGAGTCCGGGCATTTTAGTTGAGTGATACCACTTGGATAAAAATTAATTGAGGGTATAATAATTAAATTGAGGGTCCGGGTTTTGACTCTGATATTTTTCAGTCTAGTTCTATGGGAGTTAGGCACAGATTAGCCAGTTTAATTTATTATAAAGATATATAATAAATTATCGAATAGTTAATTTAACGAGAGGCGTTAACCTTAATAGTGGATTTTTGTGTAACAACTTCTAAAGGGTGAAGATACAGACTATATGAGTGAGTCAGTGTATTATAGTTGGGTTACACTACTTTAATAAATTAATTAATGTGATATTGATTATATTAATCGGTGAAATTTGAAATGTAATGAATTTGGGGGATGAACGAACCAATGACTTAGATCAGTACGATATGAGTGAATTACCTACTGTAATATTTTAAAGAAAAACTGGCACACTTCGAGTAGTGAGGGATACTCATGAATATACAATGAGACATATAATTGACATTAAATAATATGTAGGATATTCGGGAGATATATATGTTATATATGGAATATATGATATAGGTTGTGTGTATAATGATTTTTATTATTTATTATCTGTATGACATACCTACCATACTTGCTATCACGGGAGGTTGTCGGAAGAGTACAATCTTGCCTTGTGTGCCTTCGGGGGGATTTAGATTTGGTACCTCAAGAGCATAGGACTGTGAAAGACTTATTTGTGAGTTGATAAGTTTGCTGACTATGGGAGCGTAGTTATGTGCGTGACCCATGGGTATGTGAACTATGTTCGCCTCCAATCTGTGTGAATTGTATTGATACGATTCTAGAGTGATTCGGAATCTGTAGTCCTTTATATAGTGCGTGATGTATCGGGACTTGATAATAGAGTATGCGTGCACCGCAGGTCTCAGCCAAGGGGTGCTGTATTTTATATATATAATTAGTGTGATAAATATATATATACTCGTGACTTATTTTACTACATGTGTCTCGTAAATGTTGTACCAGGACATTATAGCCTAGTATACTCGCACCGCAACTCAGCTTATGTATGTAATATTAGTATATATATAACAGAGTGATATATGTATACGTGTGATTTTATTCTAGTGTGTGGGCTTAGTTGAAGAGAAAGATGGTGACATTAAAAATAACTATATTATGGGGAGAAATAAGAACATACTGAGAAATTTATAATGGGATAAAAGACATAAAAATTCGATAACATATTGTATGGGTAATACGTGTGGGTACAAAGAGTTAGTATATGGAGGAGACTTGTTATGGCTAGTTAGGTGGGGTAACTTAACTAGGAAAGGCAGAAGGCAAGCGTTAAGTGTGAAAATTAGATGCGGGGTGAGTTATGTCTCAAGAGAGTGAGACGGTAGCTTAAATATGAAAAGTGTGCATGCATATTTAATTATTGCAAATTTAACTTCTTGCTAAATATTTTCAAAATTTTTTACTTGGGCTTTGACCCATGTCAAAATCTTTTAGGTGTCCAGCCACAGGGACTCCCAGTTTGGGGATTCTATCCAGGGATGCACCACTGCAATTCATGTGGAAGTTACATGACCTTATTATAAACGCTTTGTTCATTTACTTCTAGTGTAGGAACTTTTCTTCAGTACTCATTTGGGAATCTCTCCCTCATATTTTGTATTTAGTTTATTTATTGGACTTTATGTATCGAGGTTATTGATTCAAGAATTATTGTATTTTATTGTTGAACCGATAGTTAATTCGGTTATCTTTATTTATGATTATTCATTTATGTTGGATTCCGTTATCAGTTGTGTTGATGGATTTGTTATTATTTATTTTTCGCTTGTTGTTAATTAATGAAAGATAAAATTTGTCACCATTCTACTTAAATTACTAGGTGGTTAGTAACTTTAAAAAGTTTTCGACTGTGATGCTAAGAATGAGCAATATGAGACCAATGTTTTATTTTGATTATGGGCTAGCCACCCAGTATTTTAGTAAGCAAGTGTCACAGATGGTATTAGGGTATCAGGTTCTAGAGTTTATAGGATCTGTGTGGCTTATTACATTTCAGCGTAACGTTCTTTGCTATAGAGCCTTATTATAGGATTGTTTTATTCCTTCACGCATGCGACTTACGTTCTCCTATTATTAAGTATAGTGGATGCGATTCATATACGAGTTCGATTGGGCTTTGTACACCGAACAACTTTGGGACGACCAGCGAGGGCCGTTAGAAGGATTACAGGAGGGGAGGCTCAGGAAAAGGCATGGAATATTCTGGAAATGGTGATCGCGATAGAAGTTACCATAATTATTATTTACGCTAGATAGTGTTAGGATAAACACCAGGGTGCATTAGTTTCCCTAAACACCTTCGTAGAAAGCAAGAGTGCATATTCAAACTCACCCAGTGTATTCGGTAAAGGAATGGAGTCAGGGGAACTCTTTTGAAGAGCCTTCACGAGGATTTGAGAAGGAGGGGAAGTGTAACGGGTTGAAGGAGAGAGATAACTCAAAGGCAACTAAGTAGGGTGGAGTGCAGTAACACCCATAATTAAATTTCAGATAAAATCTTGGCTCATAGGAGTGGCATAGTAGTGGTAGGAGCCTCTCACTACAATCATGTGGAGACACCATGGATAATGAGGAAATGTGGGTGCAGTGTAACCGCAAATACCCTTATCAGTGGTTTAAGTAAATGGGTAAAGGGAATTAAGTCCTACTTAAGAAGGGTCGAACAATGGTCGTACATGAAAGAGAGTTAACTTGTTTAGCGAACTTTGAGCCCAATGAGGTCGATACAGAGAATAAAAAAAGGGTCCATGAGTTAAAAATGGACTCGTGGTAAAAATACACAAGCGAGGATAGGGAAAATTCAATTTGAAAGACGGGCATTATTGTATATTCTCATGTGAAATGGGTTTAGTAGAGGTATCATAAATTCAAGTATAGTGTGTGGTTATTCACCGTGTAGTAGAGGGGCTTTTTTTAGATCCATCCGCAGGGGAGAGGGTGTGAAGACTGAGAGGATATATATATCTTATGAGGCTATCTCATTTTGAGAGGTAATATTTAAGGTATGTTTCCATCCTAATTATGGACAGTTAAGCGATGGTGAGGGCTTATAATAAGCTTACCATGTTCCCTATTCCGGGGTATGATGGATATTTTTATGATGTCTCACTTGAAAGAGGGTCGAGCTTGTGATGATAGTTTTATAAAGTAGACTTCAGAGAGTACATATGCCTAGTTATATTGGATCCTGGTGCATAGGGACTTTTAAGAATGTGATTAAGGGTATATCGAGTTTACCGTTGAGTGGAGAGATTTAACTCATTGTTGTGTAAGTGCTGAGAATTTAGTAATAGTGAGAGAATAGTATCGTGTGACGCCTTGAGAGACATGGGAATAGATGATTTAATTAATGTGATGGGAGAAAAATTTTATGATATCTTGGTTATGTGCTTGGCATGCACAAATTTCGATGATCGACAATGCTAGGGGATAGTGCATTGGGGCAAGTTCTTTTGAACTTCGTTACGGGAGGTTACACACATGGATCATAATAAACGTTAGGAATAGGCAGATGTTAATGGATGCTAGTGCAACAATTTTAAATGTTAAATTATTAAACGAGTAAAGGAAACACTTTAAGCTGAAAGTGAATACGATACATGGCTAGTGGAGCCAAGTAGTGCTATGAAGGATGCGTTGAGAAATTTTTTGCACCACAAGTTAATGGGTGGGGAAAGGTCGAGAAGGACTTAATTTGCAAATTTGGGTAATGCAGAATACTCGTATGATATAGCCACGCCGAGAACGGGGAGATGATCTTGAGATAAATATATTTCATACGAGACATTACTGATAATTATACTGAAATATTTGGGCTATAGTATATAGTATGGTGAGACTTTGTGTTCGTTGTTCTGATATATTATTTACATTATCACCTGAAAGACGGTTTAACCTATATATTCATGTATATATATTATCGTGTGTTACATAATATACTTATGAGAAAATGTTTGTATTATTACATTTGACCCCGGTAAGTAGGGATGCTTACTGATGAGATTTAGAGTGGATATGTTTTGTAACGAGCGAGGATATATAGCTTGTGATTGACTCGCGCTAAAATACTAGTGATAGTAAAGGATGCTATATTGTATGATATCTTTGGTAATATGAAAATGGGTGAGTATACTTCTATGTCAGAAGACGGGATTTAAGGGAACGTGCTATGGATTAAGGGCCAAACAGATCTTATCGACTGAGAATACTAGGTAGTAGTGTATCGGGGGGGTTCCTTTTTTGGATTTCGCTTTGCGAGACATCCCACGCATGAAATTTAGCGCAACGTTGGAAGTGGGGATATGTTTGGTCACTAGCACATAGTTTTGGTACCTTGGCTATTATGCATTCAGGTAGTCATAACTTTAAGTTAAAAGATGTATTACAACTTAAGGCTAGTGGAGTCGGGTAACCTTTGTGCAGTTATGCATGGGTATAAGGTGTATGGGGGCCCTAGATATTAATTTAATTTTAACATAATTCGTGATTAGAAGAGGTAGAAATATGTGTAGCGATCTTAGAGACATGTGATTAACTAAGTATTTGAGGCTTGGAGTACTAGACTTATCTTAATTTCGAGGATGAAATTCCTTTGTAACGGGGGAAGTATGTAACACCCCGTATTTTTTAGGATAAATAATTTATCTAATTTGGAGGATTAGAATTTAAACTAAATTGATGATTTTGAGAAACAATTTAATTTGGAGAATTTATTTAAAATGGAAGATTCAATTTATTTGAAGAATTGATATTTAAATTAATTCGGGTTATTTCTTTTAAGAATACATGTGTCGTAATTTGAGGTTGAAATTTGATATTTTAGTTAAGTAACTCGAATGATGAATCTGAGTGTACGGTTGAGTACGAAATGGTCGAGATAGTCAAAATAGAGTACGCGGGGGTAATAATTGGGTCTCAGAGCATTTTTTGGCGTGACCGATCCCACACGGGAGTGTTTGGGCCATTTTAATAAAGCCATTAGTCTAAAAACGGAATTGGCATAATAAAATCAAAATGTGAGTGGGTATGGTAGCCATAATTCATTTTAGAGAAACCCTAGTTGTAGAGGAGAAAATAGGGATCAAATGGGAGAGCTTTTGGGAGTCAAGCCAATAGGAGATTCATGTGTTCTTCGTCAAAATCTCCATCTACATCATAGGACCAGACTCTACAAAATTTTCAAGAAAGTAATTAAACTGTCTTTTATTTAAATTACGGTATTGCGATTCATATCATGGTGGGTGTAAACCATATTCATTTTGGAATGAGTTTTTATAGCAAAATTTATTTTTTGGAGGCTATCACATGTTAAATTTGCGTTTGGGGGATTTAAGAATTAAGGGAGAAATTGACGTTTAATTGATGTGATAACAATATCATATGAGGCTCTAATATGATTTATAATTGAAACCTGTGAAAACTATTGTGGAATTCGGATTATTGAATCGAATTGGGAATTTTTATTTAAGGGGTATTGAGAAAAACCCAATTTATGAACCCTATAATTTTAATGAAAATCACTGAGGATTAATTTCATATATCAGTGTTTTAACTGTTTATATATGAAATAAATATGGGAGATAAAGTAATCGAGGTCTGGATTGAAGTTAGAAAGCTTCGGAGTTTTGAAATGGTGAAAAAAGCACTCGGGGAAGATGACTGTTATCTGGTCGATCGATCGATCGATACCATTTGTCGATCGATCGACCCCTTCAGTTATTGAAAAATATGAGATTGTATATCTTTTCGTCACATTCGTGTGGACGTAGAACTTGTATTTTTTTGGATTTTATATGATTTTTCTACGATAGGGTGCGCGAGACTGACATCTTTAGGAAGAAATAAAATTGGGTTATTTGGAGATGTCTCTAGATGAGTGAAGGACTTTGAAAAAATATAAAGGAAAATTATTTTATCCTTGGATTAGATAGGGATGAATCTGGGGTATGGATTTGGGAGTATTATTAATGAATGACACTCGATTATATATGTCAAAAATATACGAACGTATTTGAATGGGAATTTTTGATGAGTTTAGCATACGGGCTGGTATATTATGTTGGAATTTAATTTATAGAAATTAAATGGAACCTAATACTTAGAGCCATATGGGATGAGTATTAAGGACTATTAAATTTAATAAGGGTGTTAAACTTATTAACCGAATTGGGTGAAAGGAAATCTAAAAGGTTAAAATACGAACCAATAAAGGGAGTCCGGGCATTTTGGTTGAGTGATACCACTTGGATAAAAACTAATTGAGGTGATAGTAATTAAATTGAGGGTCGGGGTTTTGACTCTGATATTTCTCAGGCTAGTGCTATGGGAGTTAGACATAGATTAGGCGATTTAGTTTATTATAGAGATATATAATAAATTATCGAATAGTGAATTTAATGAGAGGTGTTAACCTTAATAGTGGATTTTTGTGCAACAAATTCTAAAGGGTGAAGATATGGACTATATGAGTGAGTCAGAGTATTGTAGTTGGGCGACACTACTTTAATAAATTAATTAATTTGAAATTGATTAGATTAATTTGTCTAATTTGAAATGTAACGAATTTGGTGGATGAGCGAACCTATGACTTAGATCAGTAGGATATGAGTGAATTACCTACTGCAATATTTTAAAGGAAAATTGGCACACTTCGAGTAGTGAGGGGTACTCAGGAATATATGATGAGACGTATAATTGAAATTAAATAATGCGTAGGATATTCGGGAGATATATATGCTATATATGGAATATACGATATAGGTTGTGTGTATACCTATAATGATTTGTATGATTTATTATGTGTATGACATACCTACCATACTTGCTATCACGAGAGGTTATTGGAAGAGGACAATCTCGTCTTTTGTTCCTTAGGGGGGATTTAGATTTGGTACCTCAAGAACATAAGACTTTGAAAGACTTATTTGTGAGTTGATAAGTCCGCTGACTATGGGAGCGTAGGTATGTGTGTGACCCGTGGGTATGTGAACTATGTTCGCCTCCAATGTGTGTGAATTGTATTGATACAGTTCCAAAGTGATTCAGAATCTGTAGTCCTTTATACAGTGCATGATGTATCGGGACTTGATAGCAGAGTATGCATACACTGCAGGTCTCAGCCTAGGGGTGTTGTATTGTATATATATATATTTAGTTTGATAAATATATATATATATATATATATATATATATATATATATATATATATATATATATGTACTCGTGACTTTTTTTACTACTTGTGTTTCGTAAATGTTGTACCAGGACATTTGTAGCCTTGTATACTCGCACCGCAACTCACCTTAGGGGTGTAGTTTTAGTATGTATATAACATAGTGATATATGTATACGGGTGGGTACTGTGTGGGTTTAGTAGAAGAGAAAGATAATAACATTAAAAATAACTATATTATGGGGAGAAATTAGAACATATTGAGAAATTTATAATGAGATAAAAGACACGAAAATTCGATAACATATTGTATGGGAAATACGGGTGGGTACAATAACTTAGTATAGGGAAGTAGACTTGTTATGGCTAGTTAGGTGGGGTAGCTTAACTAGGAAAGACTGAAGGCAAACGTTAAGTGTGGAAATTAGATGAGGGGTGAGATATGTCTCAAGAGAGTGCGACAATAGCTTAAATATGAAAAGTGTGCATTCATATTTAATTATTACAAATTTAAGAGATTGATAAATATTTTCAAAATGTTTTACTTGGGCTCTAACCCGTGTCAAAATATTTTTCAAAACATTTTACGTGTCCAGCCACAGGGACGCCCAGTTTGGGGATTCTATCCAGGGATGTGTAGTTGCAGCTCATGTGGAAGTTGCAGGACCTTGTTATAAACTCTTCGTTCATTTAATTATAGTGTATGAACTTTTCTTCAGTACTCGTTTGGGCATCTCTCCTTCAGATTTAGTATTTAGTTCATTTATTGGACTTTATGTATCCAGGTTATTGCTTCAGGGATTATTGTATTTTATTGTTGAACCGATTGTTAATTCTGTTATCTTTATTTATGATTATTCATTTGTGTTGGATTCCGTTATCTGTTGTGTTGATGGTTTTGTTTTTATTTATTTTTCGCCTACTGTTAATTAATGAAAGATAAAATTTGGCACCAGTCTTATCAAATTACTAGGTGGTTAGTAGTTTTAAAAAGTTTTTGATAGTGATGCTAACAATGAGCCATATGAGAGCAATGTTTTATTTTGATTACGGGGTGGCCACCCGGTATTTTAGTAGCCGGGTCTCAGGCCAATTCCCAAGGCTAAGCCATAACTTCTCATGCACACACGCACTACGTAGGCTTTGATATTGTTAACAAATGAGTACACATGTGTAATACCGAGTTCCTCTCTAGAGCATAAGGCTTCATGATATATCCCTTGATAGATCACCCCACAATATTCTGTAACAACATATTTACCCCCAAGGTGTTTAACATCTCAAATGGACACCCCTTCTCTACCCCTTGATAAGTATTATCTTTATCCATGGTTTCCCTCATTAATCCCATGAGATATCATGATATAACCGAACTATTTTCCTCTTGTGAACTATTTAATTTAATCCTGTAGAAAACCAAGTACATAGGTTCAATATTTAGTCAAACTTGTAAGCTCAAGATTTGCGATGTGTCACATGACGTATCTACCCGTAATACATCTCACTGACTTATTATTGCCATACATGTCCAAAAATCTCTATAAAACCACATAACACCCAATCCTATATGCCTCCGAAGATGTATCATTTTAGTGATATTGATATCCCTATCCCCCTCTTACCACACTATGCACTCTAGTACAGTAGTAAATGTACCGTTAGAACAACATAGGTTTTGATCTCATTGAAAAATGAGTACGAAGGAGAAATGTCTAGATATATATTGTGACCCCTAATTAGTACACTAGTACACATGCCTTCAAAGCACAAAAGAGGAATTCTAATTTCACCCCTATCAAGAAACCCTTTGTTGTCCACCCTTAGTGTCCCAACACGTCGGCTTATCAAGGTCGTTCATTATTTGGGCCTAAATAAAGCATCTACATGTCTTCGAGGATTTAAATCCTAAGGTTTATTGATAAGTCTTTATCCCATATATAATGAGTAGTTTAGCAATGTAAACTAAACTAACATACAAATCAAATAAAGAATCAGTAGTTTGACTAACACATTCCTTTCTCGTAATCCAGCCCCCGAATGCACATCTCGAATCTTTGGAAACACATGCCAAAAATTCTTATAATGACCTCGAATAGTATAAAGCAACAAATTTTATCCTATTTTTTTTGTATAAAACTAATTGATGACTCTAATCAACTTGACACGCTTTCTTTGCATGGGTGAAAAACTAAAAATGGTGGATAAAGATCTAGAGGAGCCACCTAAATTGAAAAATCATAAAAAGTCACTCTCCCAAGCACGATAATTCCAGTACCACAATACCACACGTCTAACATGGTTGATGATGCCAGAATCAGCACCACCAGATAAGGTGTTTTCAAGCTCAATCTAAGAACAACAATGGCAGCATAGTTATGTAGCAAGGTAAGAGAATGAGATGAGGGGAAGAGGAGAGAGCACCAGAATATGAGTGGTTCAGCCTAAATTGGCCTACGTCCACTGTGTGTGTGTGAATAACCTCACTACAATAAGGCACTAATGGCCATGGATACAATCTCTCAAGCTTTCTCTCTCTACTGTGTGTCTAGACAGGGTTTTAGCTAGGGTTGAATATCTAGGGATCCCTTTGTAAGGTAGGGGATGACCTCTATATATAGTACCTAGGGGGTGTAATGTACTCTCCATGCATGCAATGAGCATGTGTGTGGTTAACTCACCAATATGGGAGTGCCATCTGTCACTGTCACATGTAGAGAATGATGATGCAATACTCTCCCCACGTGTGGGGAATAATCTTGTTATAACTGATTTGTGTCCACGTGTCCTTATCTAAATGTCAGCAAGTGCTCGGTTATCGCGTCAGGTGTATGACCTCGGTCTTAGAGAGGTCGAGGTTGGTGAGTCTTGATACCTATTCAGTTCGAGTATTCCATGAAGGTCTTGGCCTAATCCTAGTCGAGACAATGGGCAAGGTCGGCCTGAGACGAGATTGAACTGGTGGCTTGACAAGGTTGCTGCTGGCTTCCTATGAGCTCGGCATACTTCTGGACAAGGTTTCCATCCCAAGGTATCCGAGAATGCTGCCGATCCTTGTGACGTCCCTTGGAGAGGCTCATGGTAGTGTCGGCCTGGGCCGACCTTGATATGGCCGAGGGGTGATATCGCGTGTCCATGACATGCCCAACCTCGGTCATAATACCGGCTGAGGTTGATGTCTCTAGGCCGAGGTTACACCTGGGGCATATCAATCACCCCCAACCTTTAGTCATATGTGAGAGCGAGGGACTAGGGGATTACTACACCTCTGAGGCCTGTCTGTTACAAGCCAATACTTGCTTGACACTTGTCTAATGCTGGAACATGCTTGCTTGGTAGGCGTGTGCTGTCAGCCGACCTTTAGGGCTCCCAAGGCAATGATAGGCCTTGGGAATTATGCCTACTTATTTAAGGGTTTTGAACCCTCATTTATTCTTTCTTCTTCACTTCCCTCTTCTGCGAACGCTTTCTCCCTCTAAAAGGCATTTCGAACCAGAATCTACTGTAGAGGTCTTTGTTGGTGGTTTTTTCTGAATTTTCATCACTTCCCCTTATCATTTCATTTCCAGGTATCTTCTCCCCTTCATTTTCTTTTCTTTTTCCTTCTGGTTTGTATTTTTCAGCGAGTTTCTGAGTTTTTCGACGAGTTTCGGAGTTTTTCGACGAGTTTCTGAGTTTTCCGGAGACTTGTGTTTGCTTTGAATTTCTTGGTTTGATCCTTAGATTCCTTTGCTTTATCAACCAGTCTTATTTGTAATTTTCGGAGTTTAGGAAAATCCCCAAGTGTAGTGTCGTCCTCTAATGCTCAGACCCTTATATCAGCTTCTTGAGGAGTTCCCCTCTCTTAGAAAGAGGACTTTAGAAAAGATTAGGAAAATAGAAAGAGCACAGGAGGAGGCTAATAGATCACAAGAGTTTCCCATTAGACCAATATTTCCACCACCTCTAAAGGTGATATATCATGACCCCCCAGAGAGCTTCTATTAGACAGAGGTTCCTGCTGATCCCATACCTATGTCTGAGTCTGAATCTTCTACCTCAGACCACATGTATGTGGATTCCTTTCAAAAGGCCATGGACTTCACACCTAGGCCTGATCAGGCCCCTGATCAGGTCGAGGTCTCCAGCCGAGCCTCGTCCCATAATCACTCAAGCACCTCAGGGTCTTCCTCAGAGGTTGAGATTCTTGAGTTGAGTGTGGCCATTCCACCACCACTTAATGCCATCCCTCTGTCGGTTGTCACCGTGGCAGAGTTCGCTCAGAGGTTCCTGAGTAACCCATCAACATCTTCTCCGGTCGACGTTGAGTTGGATGATTATGAGGTTGAGAGCGATGTCGACGTCTCTGAGGCAATCGAGATCGAGAGTACAATTACTGAGGTAGACCTTCTTTGCTTCAGATATCTATATTCTATTAGCCCCTCAATAAAACTATGGAGACCTCTGAGGGAAGAGAGGGCTTACTATGGTCGAGACAGCGAGATCTACCTATACGAGAAGATGTTTAAGTTGGGGTTTCGTCTGCCCATTCACCCCATTATCAAGTCCATCCTTTCTTATATTATTTTGGCCCCCTCTCAACTTTCTCCTAATGCCTGGAGAGTCCTAATAGGGGCCATAGTGTTATGGAAGGTTATCCACCACTCAGACCTTCCTGTTCAGGTCTTCGTAGGTTGCTACGTCCCTCTACCATTTTATACCTCAAAAGCCTGAGAAGAAAATGCTTCAGGTTACTCAGACTTCCAACCATAATTGGAAGCCTCGGTACTTTTTTGCTTCAGGGCCATAGGAGTTTGGCCCATGTGTTCCCTCATCTAATTTGGAGCAGAGGATGCTCCTGAGGTGGGGTAAGGTCACCATGTCTGCTAGGGCCGACCCTGGCCTATGTCTACAAAACCTCCAGAAGGTGAAAGCCCTTCAAGATCAGGGGGTACATGGTCTATTTGTCAGGTTCGAACACTTAATGACTCCCAACTACCTCTCTGGGACAGGTGTAGGTGGAAGTCCCCTTACCGAGCTTGGTAAGCATTTTTGTTTTTTAAGTTTAACCTATGAGTTTACTCATATCTGCTTATCTAACTCATATCTACTAACTTTTTACAGAGCGACCAAAGGATCTTCCAGACGAGATTTAGGAGATGGCTGCACCAAGCTTGACGAGACTCGCCAAGAAAGCAGGCATTAACGATCCTCCACCATCTCCCTATGCCTCTAAGCCCCCAGCCACAAAGAAGAGGGCTCTAGGGGGTCATGCCTCTAAGGATCAGAGGCCTAAGAAGAAGACTGCCGACACTGCCATCCCTATCTCTTCAGCTGACGCCCTGTCGGCTCGTCTGGATCAGTTGACGTTAATCGACAGTGTAGTTGGCCATAGCCTCCAGGCCCTGGATACCATCGGCTCTGTAATGACCGAGGCTGACAAACGCTTCTTCAGGTCTCTGGACACCCCATTGCTGGTTGAGTTCGTCCTTCACAGAGCTGTTCATGTATGATTTGATCCTTTTTCATAAATTCTTCTAAGTGTAACATATGATTTTTCTTCAGCTTATTTATGATCACTAAATGTGCAGGGCTTGACAGCCATGCACCATTTGTCCAACTGGACCCTGAGGAAGCTTACCCTCATCCAAAATGGGCAAGAGGCTGAGAAAGTCCAGAGTACTCTAAACGCAGAGATCCAGCACCTCAAGTCTGAGCTGAAGGACTCTGAGAAGAAGGTGAAGGGATTGAAGAAGGACATCTCCCAGCTCGACAAGGATTATGCTGCTGCACTGAAGGCTAAGGATGACATTCTGCAGCAGAAAGTCAACTCAACTGTCAGGGCCACCCTTGATGACGCCTCTGAGAAGATAATTGCTGACTACAAGGCCTCAGATGAGTTCATGGGCTTCGACTTTGAATACCTTGAAAGAGGTATCAAATCCACTATTAAATGGGCAGACGTAAGGGAGAGAGAGCCGGCAGTTTGAAGGCCTCTGATTTTGTTGGTCTCGGCTTTGTTGATCCTCAATTTGCCCAAGCTCTTCAAGAGGTTGAGGAAGAGGTTTCCGCTCCTGCCGAGACTGCCACGTTGGAATGCACCGAGGTTGGAGGGGAAGACCATCGTGATGATACTACGGAGGTGACTAATCAAGCCGAGGATGTCAACGTTCCCCCTTCAGACCCTTAGATGATTTTTTTATCATTGTTTGTAACCCTTAGAATTTCTGTAATCGTTGAACATTTTATTTCTGAATACATATATAAACCTCTAATGAGGACCATCTTCACTTTCTTTTCATTGAATGTCATGTGATGCTTTTCATTCTTAGTTCCATTGTTATGGTGTCTGCTAAAGATTAATTTGTAATCTGAGCTTTAACTTTGATAGTCCTCTTTCTAAGCTTGTCTTTTTGCAATGGTCTTGTTTAAACTCAACCAATGGTCTTGAGCTCAAACCTCGTCACCACTAAATGGTGTTATGAGTGTCTGAGGTCATCACCTAAGATGTTATCCTCATAATAAGTCTTCACCAAATTAATGATGTTGTGTGTCTGAGGTCATCTCATTATGGTGTCCGACCTCAGACCTCGTCACCACTGAATGGTGTTATGAGGGTCTGAGGTTATCACCTAAGATGTTATCCTCATAATAAGTCTTCACAAAATTAATGATGTTATGTGTCTTAGGTCATCTAATTTATGGTGTCCGACCTCAGACCTCGTCACTACTGAATGGTGTTATGAGGGTCTGAGGTCATCACCTAAGATGTTATCCCCATAATAAATCTTCACCAAATTAATGATGTTATCTATCTGAGGTCATCTAATTATGGTGTCCGACCTCAGACCTCGTCACCACTGAATGGTGTTATGAGTGTCTGAGGTCATAACCTAAGATGTTATCCTCATAATAAGTCTTCACCAAATTAATGATGTTATGTGTCTGAGGTCATCTAACTTATAGTGTCCGACTTCAGACCTCGTCACCACTGAATGGTGTTATGAGGGTCTGAGGTCATCACCTAAGATGTTATCCTCATAATAAGTCTTCACCAAATTAATGATGTTATGTGTTTGAGGTCATCTAATTTATGGTGTCCGACCTCAGACCTCGTCACCACTGAATGGTGTTATGAGGGTCTGAGGTCATCACCTAAGATGTTATCCTCATAATAAGTCTTCACCAAATTAATGATGTTATGTGTCTGAGGTCATCTAATTTATAGTGTCTGACCTCAGACCTCGTCACCACTGAATGGTGTTATGAGGGTCTGAGGTCATCACCTAAGATGTTGTCCCATAATAAATCTCTGATCTAAGAATGAAGCAAGAACTGTCTTGGGAACTGATCTTTATTAATAACCTCTTCATAATAAGATGTACATTTACATAAAACTCTATGCAACATCATATGTAATATCTCTTTAGGTGATTAGCATTCCATGGGTTAGTGAAAGGTTCTCCTTCTAGGTTCTCTAGCCTGTAAGTGCCAGGAACAACCTCTTCTATCACTTTGTAGGGGCCATGCCAGTTTGGGTGAAGCTTATTGGCTTTCTGTAGGGTCTTTTTTAGTACTAGGTCTCCTACTTCAATGGGTCTTGACTTCACCCTCTGGTTGTAGAATTTTGCTTCCCTCTGCTGGTAGGCTGCTTGTCTGACCTCTGCGTCCTCTCTTCTTTCTTTGATAAGATCTAGGTCTAGCCTCATCCCTTCCCCATTATTGTCAGGGTCATAGGTATGAATCCTATGAGTTGGGAGCCCTATCTCCGTTAGTATGACGTCCTCTGAGCCATGTGCCAACATGAATGGGGTTTCACCTGTTGGTGTCCTTGCAGTGGTTTTGTAGGCCCATAACACAGTGTAGACCTCTTCATCCCATCTTACCTTCGCATCCTCTAATCTCTTCTTGATCCCATCCAGGATAGTTCTATTTGTGACCTCGGTCTGGCCATTTTCCTGAGGTCGACTAGGAGATGAGAAGAATTGCTTTATTCCTACTCTTAGGCAATACTTTTTTAAAGATGAGTTCTTGAACTCGGTTCCCTTATCCGAGATGAGAGTGTTTGGGAGCCCATATCTGCATATGATATTCCTCCAAATGAATTGGAAGGTCTTCTGCTCTGTGATTGTTATCATCGGCTCTGCCTCCACCCACTTTGAGAAGTAGTCAATGGCAACTATCAAGAATCTATAGCTGTTGACAACTCTTGGCAAGGGTCCCACTAAGTTAATTCCCCATACCGCAAATGTCCATGGAGAAGAGATTATCGTCATAGGCTGATGGGGTTGATGAGGGATAGTGGTGAACCTTTGACATTTATTGCACCTCTTCACGTATTTTGTAGCGTCCTTGGACAAGGTAGGACACCAGTACCCCTGAGTGAGGATCCTCTTGGCCAAGGGCCTTCCCCCTATGTTCTAGAGCAAGAACCCTCATGGACTTCCTGTAAGACCCTGGAAACTTCTGTGGGATGCATGCACCTAAGGAGAGGCAATAGAAATCCCTTTTTGTACAAGACGTCTCCTATCATCGAGAACTTGGTAGCTCTATGTCTCAATTTTCTCCTCTCTAATTTGGACTCAGGCAGCTCTCCCTCTTTTATGTATCTGACGAGAGGGTCGATCCATGAGTCTCCTAGGTTCAAATTATGACAAGGGTTATATACCTCTTCTTCCTCGATGGTTGCCTTTCCTAAGACCTCGATCGAAACGGTCCTTCTAACCTCTGTCTTCATTACTGAAGCCAACCTTGCCAATGCATCAGCGTGGCTGTTACTTTGTCGAGGCACTCTCTTCAGTTTTGCCTCTTCAAAATATTCCAGCATCTTTCTCACTCTCTCCAGGTACTTCGCCATTCTTTCATTTTTGTCCTCATAGACTCCCCGCACTTGATTGACAACTAACCTTGAGTCACTGTGGAGTAGGAGACATCTTACGCGAAGAGTTTTTGCCAATAAGAGGCTTGTTATCATGGACTCATACTCGAAATTGTTGTTTGAGGCCTCGAAGTTGAATCTCAAGGTGTATTAAATGTTGGCGCCATCTGGAGCCGAGAGTATTAGCCCCGCACCGTTTCCACTATCACAGGAAGAACCATCAACGAAGAGGCTCCAGACGTCTGTATGTGATGAGAAGACCCCTTCTGTCATAACTCCTTGCTTGAAGAGGTATCGATCCTCTTCGTTCTCTTCTATTCTGCTTCGGGATTTACTTGAGATGACCTCTTCCCGATCTCGAAATACGTTTGGCTTCGTCTATTTCGAGTTTTGGACGACACTACGGTTTATCTCTTCGGCATCCTCTAGGCCTTTCTCTGTCTAGGCCTCTTCCCAGGTGAATTCTGCAATAAAGTCCACGAGGGCCTGCCCTTTGATGGCTGTCCTACGCTGGTAGGTAAGATCATATTCTCCTAACTCAATGGCCCAGGTCATCAATCTCTCGTACTTCTCAGGTTTATGCAGGACCTGCCTTAGTGGGGAGTCAATGAGGACTACCATGGAGTGAGCTTGGAAGTAAGGCTTCATTTTTCTTGAGGCATGTATTAGGGCATAAGCCAACTTTTCCATACGGGGATAATTTTCCTTATTGTTGAAGTATACAGGCCTTTAGATCCCATCCTCTTCCCGTATGATGGCCGCGCTGATGGCTGATTCATAGACTACCAGATACACAAATAACCTTTCTCCTGCGATGGGCCGAGACAGCAATAAGGGAGACCCTAAGTAGGACTTGAGTTGGTTGAAGGCTTTTTCACACTCTTCGCCCCATTGGAAGGCCTTTCTTAAAACTTTAAAGAATGGGAGACACTTGTCCGTCTCCCTAGAGATGAATCTGTTAAGCGCAGCCACTCTCCCCGTGAGTCTTTGGACATCCTTGATACTCCTACGAGTCTTCATGTCAAGCAACGCCTTAATTTTTTCACGGTTCGCTTCAATCCCTCTCTAGTTGACGATGAATCCCAGGAACTTCCCATCTCCTACTCCGAAGACACATTTCGTTGGGTTGAGTTTCATCTTGTATGAGTCCATCACATCGAAGGTCTTCTCAAGGTCTGCTACATGAGTGCAAGCTTTCAAGCTTTTTGTCAGCATATCATCTACACACACTGCTATGGTCTTCCCTATTTTCTCTTCCAACATCTTATTGATAAGACGTTGGTATGTTGCCCCTGCATTTTTCGGACCGAAGGGCATCACTTTGTAGCAGTACGTCCCTTTGTCAGTAATGAAAGTTGTCTTCTCTGAGTCTTTGACATCTATGAAGATTTTGTTATATCCTGAATACGCATTCATGAAGCTCATGATCTCATGTCCTGCTGTAGCATCCACCATCTGATCTATCCGAGGTAAGGGGTAGTTGTCTCACTACACCAAAACAGGCGATTTGTAAGTGTTTAAAACACTTACAAATCAGCGCGTTGAAAAAAAATTATAAGTGTTCAAAACCGTTGCAAATGTTATTTGTAAGTGTTCATTGGGAACACATATCCGTTTTGGGCAACCGTTGTAAAAAACTTTGTAAGTGTTTTGAACACTTACATATTAAACTTTTTCAAGTGTTTTCAACACTTACAAAATTATTATTTGCAAGTGTTTAGAACACTTGCAAAATTCAGCAACTTTTTTAATTTACAAAGGTTATAAACACTTGCAAAAGAAAATATATATATTTGTTTGTAACGGTTTAAAACACTTACAAATATTAATAGGAAGGAAAACCATGTTCATTTTGTAAGTGTTATGAACACTTACATAAATTAAAATATTAAAAATAAATAAAAATTAGCCACCACGTACCACCAACCTCACATATAATAAACAATAAAAATAGCTAAAAGCATAACAATTATACCCAAACACTTTCGTACAATACTTCATGATATGTTCAGCATAAACAAGCACTCTCATCAAGAAAGAAAGCAAGAACTAAAGGTATATAGTGAGTATTCTCCTTAACAAACTTCATACATCTAGTTATTGTATCCAAATACACATGTTCCACAACCCTATTAGTATGGCAAGGAAATCGTGTCGATAAGAGCATTGTCACTAGTTCCCTAAAGATAACCACTGCCAGTACTCACCGCCTCGTCGCTAAATGACCCTCTAAGTGCATAAAAAATGAAATCGGAGCATCTACCACTTCAGCATTCCTATCGGCAGAAGATGAAACGACACTACCAATGAGAGTCTGTTAAAAAACTGAACAACATCACGAAAGTCAAATTTACCAACAATTTTATGCGATTGTGGACATAAACAAATAAGTGACTCTTAAAAAGGCAAGCACACGGGACATAAATAAATGCAAAACCAAGTATGGCCAACACAGTTATATATTAGTTGTTATGTAGTTAGTATAATACAGTGGCAAGGCCCAATAAGATGCATTCACAGTGAATATATGACTTTTGTTTACATAAAAAAAAACTAAATAACGTATAGTGATGTTAAGCCATACCATAGGTTTAAGGAAGGTCAATAACTTGGCAATAGTTATATTAATTGCTCAGGGGAGGTTTTTGGCTATTTGAATCCAATGCTTATGAAACACAGGCTAAATTAAAGAGTGTATACACGTTCACAGACGGATCAACAAAAAAAAGGAAGTTAAAACTCATGTATCCATTTCTATGCCTAGTCATGATATATTAAGAATATGGCATTGAAATTGTCTTGGGATTCAATGTGGCCTTTGCAATATTCCTAATCATATAGAAAATCCAGAATAATGGGAGTAGAAGAATATTGACTAAATCTGTCAATTTTGTGTTTTTTAGTTGGTCCTTGTATTTCAAAGCCAATGTTGTGTTAAGTAGCTTGAGGCGAGGATGCAACACACAAGGTTGAGTTGCTTTTTGGGGAGATAGAATTTTGAAAGTCATCTCCAAATGCAGTTGTAAAATCTTCATCAAAGAAGTCCATGATGTCACACTCACCCATGAAGATTGGATCCTCCATTGCCTATAAATTTAATAGTTGTGATATTATCCATTTATTACCTCATGTAACACATTTTGAACTTCATAGTGAATTTCATTTACTGGTAATTGGACATAATGTTATTTAATGTGCATGTCTAAAGAATATATGATATGGGATAGTCCAAAGAACAAATTGTACCCTCAGTATTTGGATTCCAACTCATTTTTCAATACACAATACTTAGTCATACAAAATGAATCGAAATCATGAATGGGGAAACAATGAGTGAAGTGACAAACTAGTTTTACCTCTTTTAAAGTGAAGCCTCATTATGATATTATACTGATCATTATGATATTATACTGATCATTTGAATTGCAAGCTAAATGCATGGATTGAATCAACTGTGATATAATACTGAAATTAAAGATAAACATAAACGATATGATAAATAATGAAAGACATCATTTATGTGATGCCCTGGATTGTTGTCCCAAGGGCTATATTTATAGCCTCACAAGAACCTTTTCCTTGGCCTCCAAATCCCCACTACTTGGTAACTTCAAATAACTCCCCACAATCTCTCCACCACAACTTCTCACTCTCTCATGCTTACTAAAAACGTGGGAAATATGGGGTAATAACCAATACTGGAATGTTCTATCAATTACCACTCGTTTTTACACCAATAATTTAGGAAATTAAAATAAAAAAATACATGGTGTAAGAACTCATCAGGGATCGAAGTTCGGTCCTATATTTTCCTATAGGTCTTTATTATCGAGATTGAGAGACCGAAAAAACAAAAAAATTATAGAGAGACTTACCATGTTCCTACTGACCCATTCTCGTCGGGGGATTCTCTCAAGGACATATCCCTGTCTTGGGTTTTGACTTGACGAGCTCGATTCTTTCTATAATATATTAAACAACAGATGGATAAAGAAAGGGTAATTAGCAAGCAATCATGGAAAGTCCTTCTTTGCAAAGAAAAAACATTAATTAAACAGAAAACTGAGACATACCAAATTTGCAAAGAAACTACTTACATAGAGCTTCAGTACCGCAACAACTCAAATTTGAGATGATAACACCAGCCACTGAACTCTGGGCTTAGTTATAAACTAGGCCTCTTAAGTACTTGCCCTTTTTATTTGATCTAAAATTGTTAGAAACAATAAAGTTTGGAACAGTGAGAGAACATGAAATCTGCCTTTCACAAAAAAAAAGAGAACATGAAAATTTGATAGAAATATGAGAGCAGCAAGAGAAGAATATTTGGAAAAAAATATTAAAAAAAGAAAATAGAAATACTTTGTAGATGAAGATTATGGCATTGAAATTTGTAACCTTCCTTTTGCGTACAATCTCCATTGACTCTTCCATCTCGTGCTCAAGACTACGCCGTTCTTCCAATCTCAGGTGGTTCAGATTGTCACCCAATCTCTGCCTGTCAAACCACACCCCATTTTCTTCATTAATCTAAACTATTTTCTTTTCATTTTACCTTTGTTTTACACATAACTCACACACTATTGTGTTAAAAATACATAATAATCATGGCCCCACCCCACCCATAGTAATGTATCAATGTGTCAAAATACTCAAATATTATTGTTTCATAAAAGAAGTCTTGTTTATATGTTTTACCTGATATCCCTCCTTTGTCTATAGTTGATCTCCTTCAGTTGCCCCAAGTTTTCTTGCATTTTCTACACACATCACCAAATAGCTTAATTAGTCACACAATTGGTATGGGAAAGTGAAAGACATAGATAGATAGATAGATAAATACATAGAGACCTGGTAGTGTAAGCTCCATAGATCACAACCTAGAGTCTTTTGATACTGAACGTAGATCTTTTTCGTTCTGGAGTGGGGAAGAAAGATAAATCATATAAAAACGTTGAAATTCCAAGTCTATTTAACTAGAGTTTTGTACAGAAAAATACATTGTGGAGGGATTGGTGTACTCATGTACTTTCCCAGTATTGGACAACATGATAAGAGATACTTTAGCATCACATAGAATAGTGAGCTCTTGAGCTTTTTTGAAGATACCATTTCTTCGCTTGGAGTAAGTTACCTGCCTGTTGGTCCTGTTATCTATCTTCTTTATTTCTATCTTCCCACGCCCCATCTTTGTTGTTCTTATTACAATGAAACTCACTCACCATCCAAGTATTTCAAATAAGAGAGGGAGAAGGAAGGAAAAGGAGTTTCTATATCGGGAAAGTGATAGTTCTTTTTCACCGTGATAGGTCATGTATGTATCCCATATACAAGAGTGAGAATATCTCAAGTTTTCCTCTTTGTCCAACGTGTGAACCAAACTATGGGTAAATGGAATATAGTCAATGAAATGGAGTTCCTTTAGCTTAATGCATGAGTGCTCACTCGTGATGCCATCATTAAATGATGAATGAGTTGCTCGACATATACATATTGATTGTATTTGAATCCAATGTTGTGGTCTGGAATGTTGATAAAACCATCACTTGGGGAGAAAAAAAAGGAAAAAATAGCACCAAAAAATCAAAGTTGATGCATTAGATCTGGCTTCGTTAGCTTAAAACTAGCTGTTGATGTGACTTGACAGATTCATTCATTAGGACATGTTCACAGAACTTAACAATATCAATAAACACCTTAAAAAGCACTGAATAAAAATATTGATTCAAACTTCATTGCATAAAGGAATTTCAGGAACTTCGCAACCCCGAACAACTTGATGGTTTTATATACAATAGCAATAAACACCTAGGCATATAATGCTGCCATAATATTTTGTCTTAAACTCCCACTGTTGCTAACATAGATTCTGCCCTTAAATCTGAGTAACCCTTTGAGGAGATGGTAATTAGGGAGATTAGAGGTGTTTACTGTGAGTTTGAGAATGATTTCGTAGTAGTAGGGTCATCCTTATAACTGAAAACCACCTTTTCAATCCAAGTAGATGTTATCACTGTTTTGGACCAATGACCACCTAGGAAAGGGGACAGCTACTCTGTTTTCGCTGCCCCTTTTGTATTGTAATTCATAGTGAAACACCTAATTTAATCCAATACAATCCTCTTATATGGCGTATCAAACGAGGCCATATCCCCCATCACCTCTTTAAACCCTAATCATTCATCTTGACTTTGTTTGTGTGCGCTCTGGGTTCCATCTTTAAACACTCGAAGGTATCTAATGAAGATGAATGAACGAGAGAACCCTAATTTCTAAATTGTTGTTATTATGGTGATTAATTTTCATTGTGTTTATATCATTTTGTTATCAGAACCACATTCGCATCTAATATTTTCCCATTCACTCTTAAGGTGTTCACCAATGTTGTTGTAGGAACCATGGATAAGGCTCGGAGGAACCGGCGGATCACTCATCCAAACCATGTTCGCGCTTTGGAGCGATTGAATCAATCTCATCGATAATGATAATGGATGGAGCATTCTTCTGTGCTTCCATAAATGCATTCTTGAGATTGCTTTCACTCTCTCTAGCCAACTTTGACATGATCTCTGGTCCGTTGATACATAAGAAGAAAGCACCGACTCTGGCATCAACAAGCCTAACTCTCAAGTTTGATACGATAAGCTTGTTCATCCTAATCTTTGGTTCATCACAAGTATCATCAGCAAGGGCAATGCAGATTGTATCTTTTCTTTCCGTGAACACCAAAAAATATATGAATAATTTAAATAGATAGATATTTGAACTTCTAAATATTAATTAGAATTTTTTGGTACGTGTTTCTCCTTAAAATTATCATTTTTCTATCATTAATCTTAGCAGACTAACATAAATGTTTTTCCACTTTGTTTAAGTTGTCAACTGTTCAAATCACTTTTTAGAACACGTATTACACGCACGATAAAAATAAATAAATTGACACCTTACGATAGGCATACAATAATTAAAACAAACCTTCAATAAAAAACTAGGTATGCTGAAATAGAAACTAACCTTAGGAAAAAGAAAAACACCACAAGAATATAAGAAAGGATCAGACTTCTGCCAAGCATCAAGATGCACGGCTCTATAGAAAAAGTGCGATGTCCTTGGTTCACCCAAAGTAAGTTGGAGTCAATGACCAGGTCTATGCTCTGTTAGATACCCCTTGGCTCCTAATTGCAAATCTTCTAGCGAGTACAATATATCTGAATCACTGGGTTCTCTGTACGGATTATGTACTCAATTTCAAGTTCTTTAAAGAGTCCACGAGCCTAAAATATAAGAGGCAACTCTATTAAGCTTCCACGATATAAGACTCGCATAATTGAATAAATAATCAATAGCAATTACATCAAAACTTTCAACACCATAGTAGTAGATATAAAAAATAGCGACCAATTACTCTACCTGATCCCCGTGATAATTAATAATAGATTGATTGAATGATGATGATATGTGTTGCAACACAGTCGAACCCTCTTTCTTAACAGTCACCGTAGGGGTTTGTAGATTAGGCTTTTAGATAGCTTATGAGGTATAGCGTGAAGAATCAAATTTCATCGATACCAAAACTTGGGGAAAAGAAAACATGATACAAGAAAGTTAAAGCAATAACGAAATCTATTATCACTCGTCAATAAAACTACAGAGAAAATGGTAAAAGATGAAAATATAAACACCAAAAAAAAAAATAATAGCAAAACACCTAATTCATCGCACACTAAGCAAAGTTAACTTTTAGTTAAGCTCGCTTTGAAGTTTGAATTACCGTCATTAAACTAAGGCTTCATATGGTTCGGGGTAAAATATTTTTCATCTGGGTGAAAAGCAAGAGACATAAAAAAATCAAGAATGTGAGTTTGTGACTCCATGTACTAGTTCATAAGAGACATCTCACCTATTTTCAATCATTTTTCGACTATGCAATTATTTAACCCCCAATGAAATTTTATTTTACTAGAAGTCAATACCCATTTAATGACATGATTATGGCAACATTTACATAGTGAAATGGCAATGATAAGAAAAAAAGTTGAAAAAAAAACAGTATTTAATTGGTATGCAATACAAACAATCAGTTGTCCATACATGTATATTGAAAAAAAAACATATCAGGTCAGAATTGAGCATTGTACCTTCAAAAAATAGCAGTTGAGTTTCGATGCTGCGATTAAAAAATAAAATCCTAAAAAACATAACTACGGATAGGGATAGGTGGAGATTTGTGATTTGAGCCCTAGGTAGAGGTTTGGATGATATCTATCGATAGGGATATGTATAGGTTTGCGATTTGAGCCCTAGGTAGAGGTTTGTATGATAGCTACGAATAGTGATAGGTAGAGGTTTGTGTTTTGAGCCCTAGGTAGAGGTTTGTGATCGATTTTGAGCCAGCAATTTTGAGCAGGTTTGCAAATGTCTATGAATATGCGATTTTGTGATGGGAGGGAGAAATATTGACGAGGGATGGAAATTTACATTTGGATGAGCGCGAAGATGGTTTCACACTTATTTGGGACTTTGTTACCCTTTAAAAAAATTGTTACACTTTTTAAGTTTGGATAGTGATGAAATAACAAATTTTGCTATGGTGTTGAACACTTACAAACTTTGTTAGTGTTGAAAAACGTTGTAAATTTTGTAAGTGTTACAAACACTTATAAATTAAATAATATATTAGTTGTAAAATAGCCAATATGGTGTAGTGTCTTTTGGGTAAGATCTGTTTAGGTCAGTGAAATCGACACACATTCTCCACTTCCCATTGGCCTTGGGCACGATGACCGCATTTGATAGCCACTCCGGATAGGTAACTTCTCTTATAAACTCAGCCTCTTCTAACTTTTTCACCTCTTCAAGGATGACGTTGCATTTTTCCCTGGAGTAGACTCTTCGTCTCTGCTTGATAGGCCTGGCATCTTTGGCTACGTTGAGGTCGTGACTCATCACTTCAGGATTGATGCCAAGCATGTCTGTGTGACTCCATGCGAAGACACTCTGCCTCTTCCTGAGGAAGTTTATTAGCTCTTCCTTAATTTTCGGATTAAGGGCTTTGCCGACCTGGATGGTTTTTTCCGGCTCGCCCTCATTGAGGACGATGGATTCTACCTCTTCCGCGGCCTCTCCCTTCTTCAATTTTGTTTCATCTCTTGGATCAAGAGTATCAATGCTATAAGTGGTGGTGGCCCTCTTATGGGATTATCTCTCTTCGGCCGAGTTGAAGTAACATTCTCGCGCTGTGGTCTGGTCACCTTGCACTTCCCCTACAGCATAAGGAGTCGGGAAATTTAGCATCTGATGGACCGTTGACGGCACAGCCTCGAAGTCCCTAAGGGCCACCCTTCCTATGATGAGGTTATAGGCCGAGAAGACACTCTCGTCCATCACGAAGAAATTAATCCTTCTGGTCAACCTCTTAGGCCATTCGTCACCCATCTGTACGTCCATCCCATACATGCCCAAGGGGTGAACCTTTTCACCACTGAAGCCTATCAGGGGGTGGTGATAGGGGACTAGTCTTGCTCTACTAAGGCCTAAGCTCTTGACGCAAGGACAAAACATCACATCCGCTGACCTCCCCCCATCCACGAGGATCCTCTGCACCTCATATCCATGCACCCTTGTCGTTATAACCAAAGGGTCATCATGGGGGGATAAGATACCTCTGAAGTCGAGTCTGGAGAACCCAATTATGAGGGTGTTCATGTCTACTTTATTCCTCTTATGTACTGTATCGAAAGACGTTAGATTCACAACTTCAAGCTTAGCCACTGATTTGGCCTCGGCTATATGAGCCTTCCTATCAGCTACTTCAGATCCACCACCTGCAAATCCTCCGTATATTGTGCTAACACCGAAAGAGATCATACCAACCCTCTTCACCGAGGTGTTGTCATCCTTTGGTGGGAGATACAGATCATCTTCATCATCACCTTCTGAATCATCGTCTCTTCGGGCCAAGACGTTGTCACGGCATCTGTCATTCCTCCTTTTCTTATGGTCATCTCTTTCACTCTTAGGAGCCTTACCGTTTACATATTTTCTTAATTTCCCAGATTTTAACATCTTCTCAATCTCATCCTTCAAAGAGAAGCATCTATCTCTGACGTGACTATGATCTTGATGGAACTCACATCATAGGTTTTTGTTCCTCTTATGTGGTGGGGCTTTTAGCTTCTATGGCCATCTCAGAGCCCTGTCATTCTTAATCTCATTGAGGATGTGCTCACAGCTCACAGTCAGAGGAGTATAGGGATAGAACTTGTCATCACCCGATCTCTTTTTCCCATCTTTCTTGCTTTGGGACTTCCCACTGCCACCGCGGTTCTCATCCTCATACTTGGCGGCCATTGCCTCTTTCACATTCATTACTTTCCTTGCGGTTGCCAGCAGCTCCACCATAGACCTAGGGGGCTCTTCTGCCAGTTTCCACAATAGCTTCCCCTTCTGGAGACCTCCTATAAGGGCGGTCATGGCTATGTTATCTTCATAATCTTCGACCTCTAACTTTTCTTTGTTGAATCTTGCTATGTAGTCTCTTAGGCTCTCACCCTTGGCCTGCTTGACATGCAGCAGGTGGGTAGTCTTCTTTTGAGGCCTCACCCCAAAGCAGAAGTTGTTGATGAATAGTTCAGCCAAGCCTTTAAAGTTCTCAATTGAGTTCTTCGGAAGGGAGGTGAACCAACTATATATAACCCCTGTTAAGGTCCCAGAGAAGGCTCTACACTTCATCTCATCGGGTATCGAGTAGATGTCTGCTGCCGATTGATACATCTGGATATGATGCATAGGGTTAGTGCTGCCATCGTACTTGGGAGACACCGTAGGAGGCTTGAACTTATCTGGGTTTGGGAACCCCACTATCCTAGCCACAAATGGGGAGCCCTCTGAGTAACCCCTTTGTAATGAGTCCCTAATTTTAATGAGGTCTCCTATCTTCTCCTCAAGGCGTTGGATAGAATCATTCCATGGTCTTCGGCCATCGACTTGGCCGAGGTTATCCCCTGCCACCTCCCTGGGATGGACCGAGGGTTCCCCTGCCACGACACGTTGGCTGTTGACCTATTCCTGCTCCCTGTCTCTTCTTTCACAGTTTCGGCCTTGGTCTGACCGACCCTGCGTGTTCCCTCTCTGAGAGCCTGCTGTGCTCCTTGATCTCGACAGTCTCTATCTTAGGTCATTTATCGGGCCCAGTCTCTCGAAGGCTGACTCTCTGCTTAACCTATTAAAGGCTGACCCTCTTTGTTGGGCCTCATCACCTCTTCGGTCGACACAACCTTGACTCTACCTAAGAGGTCATACTGTGTTATTCGATACCTCATACGGTTCCCAGCAGTCTTTCGGGGCTTCTTCCGCCTCTATATCATCATACATGTCCTCTGGACAAGGGTTTCCCTGCCTCCCCCGGCAAAAGCGCCTAGGGTCAGCAACATCCCTTCTTCGCGGGGGTGCAGGATGGTCCTTCATTGGTGTCTGGGCTGGTCCCCTAGCGTCAGGATGAGGCTGAATTACCGGCGGAGTGATCATGTCCGGTGAGGCTCCAGGTGGCCTCATCATAGTTTGGCTGAGCTATGCAAATTTCTCCTGCATGGCAGCTTGTGTTGCAGCTAAAGATCTCAAGGCTGCAGCTACCTCTTCCATTTCGAACTCGAGAGGCGCCTGACTGGAACTAGGCCCCCCACCCCCGGGCGGCGGAAGAGACGGTGGTAAGCCTGGTGCCATATGTTAACACTATAGAACTTGAGTAGCAGATGAGCTTAGTACCTCACAGGACCTCTTCCAATGGTGAAACATCTCCGCGCTAGGTGGAGGCCTGGTTCACCACCAGAGTCTTCGGTGAGGTTAAGCAGAAAAAGAGGAAGAGATAGCTTCTCGATTCCCACAGACGGCGCCAAAATGATGATGCTAGAATCAGCACCACCAGATAAGGTGTTTTCAAGCTCAATCTAAGAACAACAATGGCATCACAGTTATGTAGCAAGGTAAGAGAATGAGATGAGGGGAAGAGGAGAGAGCACCAGAATATGAGAGGTTCAGCCTAAATTGGCCTACGTCCACTGTGTGTGTGTGTGAATAACCTCACTATAATAAGGCACTAATGGCCATGGATACAATCTCTCAAGCTTTCTTTCTCTACTGTGTGTCTAGATAGGGTTTTATCTAGGGTTGGATATCTGGGGATCCCTTTGCAAGGTAGAGGATGACCTCTATATATAGTACCTAGGGGGTGTAATGTACCTTCCATGCATGCAATGAGCATGTGTGTGGTTACCTCACCAATATGGGAGTGCCATCTGTCACTGTCACATGTAGAGAATGATGATGCAATACTCTCCCCACGCGTGGGTAATAATCTTGTTATAACTGATTTGTGTCCACGTGTCCTTATCTAAATGTCAGCAGGTGCTCGGCTATCGCGTATGGTGTATGACCTCGGCCTTGGAGACGCCGAGGTTGGTGAGTCTTGATACCTGTTCAGTCCGAGTATTCCATGGAGGTCTCGGCCTAATCCTAGCTGAGACAATGGGCAAGGTCGGCAAGAGATGAGATTGAACTGGTGGTTTGACGAGGTTGCTGCTGGCTTGCTGCAAGCTCGGCCTACGTCTGGCCGAGGTTGCCATCCCAAGGTATCCGAGAATGCTGCCGATCCTTATGACGTCCCTTGGAGAGGCTCATGGTAGTGTCGGCCTGGGCCGACCTTGATATGGCTTAGGGGTGATATCGCGTGTCCAAGACATGCCCAACCTCGGCCATAATATCGGAAGAGGTTGATGTCTCTAGGCCGAGGTTACACTTGGGGCATATCAATGGCTATTTAATGTCATTTGTTAAAATAAGTTACCAACCTTAAAATATACAATAAGAAGGATAATTGGGACTGACCATGACTTGGTAAAGTTCTATCCCTCTAAAAGAAAATCAATGATTAGATAACTAACACAAATCCAATATAAGTAAGGACTCTTTTTGTTCTAACAAAAATCCATGTAGCAACTAAATAATGGTAGAAGCAAAGAGCAAAATATTGGCAAAATTCTTAGTTTAGAGAATTAGTTGATATCGAAAAATGAAAAATCAAATTATTCAATAAAATATGAAGGAATAAAAAACCCAACCACTCTAAGGAATCCACCGAAAAAGGGAGGGATAGTCATGACCGATTGGAAGCCACCAAAAGGTTAAGAGAAATCAAGAAGAAGTCGATATTGACAATATGACAAAGGCAATAAGATAATAATATTGATCAAAACTCTAAACTATCTTGAATCATGCAATCTTATGACTTATATAGATGGGTTGGGACATTCCTCCATCAAATAGGTACATGCTTGTATAGCAATGCATAGTGAACCTATAATTTAAGATAATAATAAATGATACATCAACCAAAATTTTCGGGTTCATAAGGACTTTTGGAATGACAAAATAACAGTCATATAAATTTACCTCATTTCACGACCTTGCTAATTTATGTACACTTGAAATTAGGAGATGGGATGAGTGCCAAAAGAATGTTATTGAAGTCAAGAATCCACTACAAAACATGATTCGTTATTTAGATCTCTCGAAGCGAAGTTATGATTATTTCCCCAAAGTGTGTTTTTGTTGACATCATAATTTGAAAATAGACTCTTAAGTTCATTCATTTTGATAATAGCAGAATGTCCAAAATTTTATACATATGTCAAGTTCAATTCACATTCTTAGAATCTAAATCTTATAGATATCTCCCACAATTCCCTGAAATGTATGCAACATCGACATTGCTAAACTAGATAAACTTCCTATTTATATTATTATATGTGCATTCAGAGTTATAATTGGAAATTGATATTGTAAAAGGATGTATTTTGTTACACTAGTGTATAGTGTGTATAAATAGTTTTAACACTTTATTTTTTATTTTTGGTCTTTGTGTTTATGAGTAAGGATTAGACTTTGTGTTTTCTTATTCATGATGTAATCCTAAACGTTATTTTTTAAACATGGTTGTCTTGTTTTAGTATATTTTGTATTTATAGATTTCACTTGGATTAGTAAATTTTTGTCACTCCATGTGTAGTAAATGTTGTATTATTTAAGGTTTCTTATATTATGTTATAACCTAAATATTACTCAGTTCATTTTTACCCCAAAATTATGCAAAATATCAATTAGGCACTTAATACTTTTATTGTTTTTATATGCACTATTTATTTGACCACATTGAATTAATAAGTGTGACAATTGCTATAATGATCTTAATCACTTAAGTCTTCAATCTTTAGCCTCAATATCATCATGCCTAATACCTCACGTCCATTATCTTTATATTATTTGATCTTGATTAATAAAAATGATATTCGTTAACTTATATCGTTGATGATTTTTTGTAACACCCTGTAATTTTAAGAACATTGAATTTAATTATTTTTGGGTGAAATAAAACTCATTTTAATTTAGAGAAATTTAAATTTATGATTTGTAGAATTTATTTATGTTGGAGGATTTATTTATTTTGGTGAATTGAGATTTCATTAATTCGAAGCATTTTTAGATTTCACATGTGTCGAATTTTGAGGTCCAAATTAGAGAGGTGGGGGCAGACGCAACTGGAAGAGAAAACCCTAGCCTTACATATAAGAAAAGAGGGAGAACTCGTGGAGCTTTGGGGAGTCAAACCATCATCTTAATCAAAGGAATCGGACTTTAAAAATAATTATATGTAAGTGGTTAAATTATTTCGATATAAATTTTGTGATAATAAATTCCTATCATAGTATGTGTAAATCAAATTCGTTTTTGGGTGGGTTATCGCACGAAAAATGGTAGTTTACGGATTTGGAGGTGTTTATGCATTGGGCAGTTCATCAAGATTAAAAGGGTGAAATTAATAATGTGTATAAATCAAAAGGGTTGATATCTGAGTCATATGGTGTAGTCATAAATTATGTCGTTTAATTTGGGAGTTTGGAATCGAAATTGAGGATTAGAATAAATAGTGAAATTTCTTACTGTGAGTGTGATAAACCATTGGTGACTAAAGGTTAAATCCATGAATTAAAATTGTATGGACATAGGAATCAATGTTGGTGTTTGTATAATTGATTTGGGTATAAAAAGTTGAACCTCGGTAAAATATTTGGAGCTTAAAGGAATTGGTTATGGCGGAGGGATCGTAGTAGACAAACAAAGGGGACGAAACCCATGTTGGTCGTTCGAACGACTGGGGGAGTCGTTCGAACGACATCACCAGTCGTTCCAACGACCTAGAGAGTCTTTCGAACGACGTGGAGAGAAGAATTTTGGTTGTGGTTTAATTATGGATCGAATAGGGTTTAATTTAGGGATGGAATTTATTGGAGGTAAGTACCTAAAATGCGGGGAATGGATATTAAGGATTATAAAATGTGAAAAGTGTGTCAAACTTATTTATGGGAATTTTAGTGATAGATTCTAAACGGTTGTGATAAGGGCCAAGAGAGTGAGTCCGAACATTTTGGTTGAGTGACGCCATTTTAATAAATTAATGTGCAAATTAATTAAAGTTTAGAGTCAGGAAATTGACTCGAATATTTTAGGCTAGTGCTACGGGAATTTGGCATGGATTACTTGGGTTTAATATATATATATATATATAAATATATGTGTGTGTGTGTGTGTGTGTGTGTGTGTGTGTGTGTGTGTGTGTGTGTGCGTGCGTGTGTGCTTTATAAACATTAGTGTGAAAAATATTTATAGGAATACATGCCCCTCTAGTGCTATCATAGGAGGTTACGCGATGTGGGTGAATCCCATTGCTAGTGAACGTAGGGCGAGTATAATCCCCAAGTCATAGGCATCCAATTTTTATATGTTGTGATTTTTTTCCGAATGAGACACTTTGGGTATGATTCAGTCTCATAGCCGGAGAACTATGGTTGCCTCCGCTACGTTTATTTTTGTTTTAATGATTGTGGGAGCTAACCGTATTAGGGTTTTCAGGTGAATGAGTATACCTGGGGTGATAGCATTTTATTAAAAACATCTAGTGAGTCCTTACTTGGGAGGATGATTATATATACAACATGTGTGTGAATGTTGTAATATGATAATACGTATATATGGTGTAGATATTTATATACAAGTGAAATTGTATTAAGTAGATACGTATATAGGAATGCTGATTTTTATATAAGGGCGAATTACATGGAGTAAAAAGGTATTACTTGTATATAACTAGTGAGGAGGTTATATAGTGCATTTAAAAAGGATTAATTAAGTTAAAGCGATAAGTAACTTATGAAGAAAAAAGTACGAATTACTGAGACTAGAGTAGTATGTCAGGAAATGTTCAAGACAAGACTAGTTAATCTGGGGTTACGCCTATGGGGCCGTGACTGCGACATTTACGCTGGTCAGGAGTTATGACCATAGTAGGAACCATCCGCGACCACGGGCTTGTGTGAACCGTGATTGGGCCGCAAGGTGGCCGTGGGGAATATAGGTTATGCATTGTCCTAATACCCTCTTTTGTGTTTAACCTTGTTCTTCACATTAAGCCTAATTTATAAGTTCATCCTTCACCAAGAAAACCCAATAACTCTCTAAATTATTCCTCAAAATATTTTTCTCCATTAATATAAGCAAGCGATTTTCAAGGTTTTCAAACAAGAGTTCGAGGGAAGTTTTCTAATAAATAAAATCAAGATTTCACAAGGATTTCAAAATGGATTCATGCCTAACATTATAAAGACTACGTCTTTTTTATCTTAAATCAAGTATTAATTCATATTTTTAGGCAAATTACTATATACTCCTCTCCTTTTATATATACCAATGTTCACTTCAACTAAACTCTAATTGTAGATTTAAAATTTGTCAAAAACCCTTAGGGATTTTGGATTTATTATGATATTATCTTGTTTAGGTGAAATTAGTTAGCCCCACATGTTATGTATTGATATTTAGCCCCAATTAATAAGAGAAATTGAATATTGAAGCTTAAATAGTAAATTAATATTTTAGGTATTTTAGTGTTTGAGAATTAATGTTGGATTTCTTATTAATTGGAATATATGTTGAGTAATTTGGATATATTTAAGGAATTACTAAATTCAGGAATGGATGTGCTTATTTGGTTTGTACCCTTAGCATTTGGAGTAGTACCTTTAGTAATAAATACCAAATTAATGAGATTTTTAGTATCATGATTTTTGTTTATGGCATAGATAATTATGAAGATTCACTATTTGTAATTAGCCTATGCTGAAACTCTTGAAATGTGATTAGAAGCCCTTATGTTGAATTGCATGATTGGAATAAAGAATTTTATTTAATTGTGCAAGAATCCAATGTAAACCATGTACTACTTTTATTATGTTAATGATAATGAAATAAACACGTCGATTGATTAGAAGGAGTACGAGATAAACTTTTGTTAACTTATTGGGTTATGGTTGTTGTGGATTGTATTGAACGAATTATAGTTAGGCTTGGAAGTTGGGTAGTTAATTTGCTTAATCACTTAATTGAACACATCCCAATAAATATTTCCCTAGTTAATTGTCTTAACGATTACTCTATCTAAGTGAAAGTGTATCGGTAGGGTTCTTTATTTGGATTTCAAATTAATGAGACGTCACATGCATGGAGTTTAGAGACGAGTGCGATTGAAGACTCTAAAATATTTAATTAAGGAACCTCTTCATTTTTATGTTTGGTATACGAGTAAGTCCATGATAGACTTATCATCCCATCAATACTTAATGTGTTAGAATAGAGTTTGGTATACTGATCTACATAAAATGACCCGAAGGGTGGGGTAATTGAATTATAATGATGTAGCGATAAGTGGTAAGTTACGATAGAAACTTGGAACATTATTAATGAGTGGATTAATGAATGTGGATTTACGGTTCAAGTCAAGAGGGAACACTCGAACATCGGGATACTTGAGGAGTACGGATTTATATGGAGTTTTGGTGCGTCACACGGTGTTTGTAACAACCCTCGCTTTTGAGGTCCTATTTTATATTTAATTTGCTAGATATAGTGATTAGATATAAAGATGTTGGTATGTGGAGTAGGTATTAATTTAAGAAAGAAAAGTTAATATCTACTATGATGTTGCATATTTACCGTAAGTATAGGTGAATTTTGCTATGTTATGTTTTGTAATGTCATATGATTTAAAATGACATTTGGCTTAAAATGAAACCGGAACCTAAAATGAATTATAAAATTTCCAAATGACAGTTTGGAGGGTGCAAATAGTTTCGGGAGGTTCGAGATAGTCAAATTATGTGCCATATTGTATTTCGAGGTTCCGGGCACTTTTGACTGGTTGTAGCTTATATGAGTAGTTGCGTATTATTTTACCGCGTATTAATCACTTAAACCTGGAATTTGGACCTAATCCACGATTTATGTCTTGTTTAAGTTACTATTCCCCTAATTGAATTGGTAAACCTAGAGAAATAAAGAGAAGAAGAGAACATGTGGAGAAAGTGAAAGATTGAATCCTTGGTGATTGTTCTCGCATACAGCTTCATCAAAATCTGAACTTTCAAGCTTGAGGCAAGTTATCTACTTGATATTTTATGATTTAAGTAGAGTAATTAGCATTGATAGTTGTGGTTATGTATGGTTTATGGAAGTTAGGGTTTTTATTTGATTTATGGGCTTTAGATCTTTGGAAGTTGAATTGATATGATTTTGAGGTAAATTATGGTTGGATGATGTATTTATGATCAGTTGGTAGCATTAAAGGATAGGGATTTGGGTTGGTTGAAGTTAGGTAGAACTTGGAGTCAAAGACTCCATATACAAAACTTGGAATTTCTGCAGAACCGAATCGATTCGGCCTGACCGAATCGATTCACTGAGAGACAGTTTCCAAGTCTGGGTCGTCCGAGTCGATTCTGCAATTATGCAGAAACTCACTTTTCCTGACCGAATCAATTCGGGTAGTCCGAATCGATTCTCCTTTAAGAACCCAAATCGATTCGGCTAGTTTGAATCGATTCGGAATTCCTGCATTTTTTCTTTTGTTTTTCTCTTCTAATTTTGACCCTTTCCCTTAGGACTAGAACCTAGGGACCTTATTATATGAAGTAAACATAGGATCCTAGAGTTTTAGTCGAGTTTGGTCGTTACCCTATAGATGAATGGGATCACTTGGGATTAATTCAGAGGTACTTAAAGTGATGTTTAGGCATCACTTCTCGATTTATAAATAAATTTGGAAAATAGAATTCTAAGCCCATACTTGGAGATTTTAGAGGCCTTTTTGAGGTATATAAAACCTTGGGACCTATAAGATTTTGGGAAATTGTTTAGAGAATACTTCGGGACCTAAACATATGATGAAATTGAATAAGAAATATTCAAAGATAATGGTTTCAAGTAAAATGAAACACATGTGATTAATGGTAATGAAAATGAGATTTAAATTGGCAATTATTAAATTACTTAAACACACCTCTCTAAATGCTATCATAAGGGAATCTTGCGCATGAGGTGATGTCCCCTGACTATTGAATACAGGCTGACTATAGTCCTCGCCCATATCCGGGGTTTGTATATGTTTTTCTGCGCTAGTGAGGTAATTCCGGGTGTGGTTATGACTCACTCGCAGGCATATAGCCACTTCCCGGTGTGCGTTAGGTGCCCAGGTTGTCTTGTATTGATAGGACCTGGAAGATGATAGTCATTTAGGGGCGCACCCAGTGGGAAAACTCGAAGGGGGGGTCTTAGAAACATTATATGTATAAGAATATAACCTTTCTAACTCAAGTGGGACTTGAGGTATGTGAATTGCCATAAGAAATAAGATGGTAATTATATTCCTGCTAAGGAATGGAAAACGAAAAGATATGATGGAAATTATATTCCTACTAAGGAATGGAGAATGATAAGATATGAGAAGAAATGAGATTAAATTTTATTTCTCTTGCTTAATTTAATAACTGTTAGAAACCTATATAAATACATTATCAGATTTGATGATTAGGTTGTTAGACTCTCATTCACATTAATCATGATTTATTGTCCATATCTATCATGTTTCTTACTCTTCTGGGAATCATATATAAATCGGACCCTGACCCGTTCATTTTCCATGTTGTGCATGTTGTTGTATTCGCTCAGGTGCTCCTCCGCAAGGGCGCCCGTTATAATTTTCTTACTCCTATGCTTTTGATGAGCTGTATGATCTTGCGGATTATTATAGGATATTTGTTAGATGCCTTCATTTTTGGACTCTAGATATGATCGGGTCTTTCATTCGGGCCAGTGGCCCATCTTTTGTACTTGTTAATGAATGTAGTATGTAAAATATTGAATTTTTGAAACACTTTGAATGTAACTGTGGACTGACAGATTATTCGGTCCTTTTATTGTATGTTGTTTTGGTGTTTATCTATATGTTCCTTTGAAATTCCATTTTCATCAGATTTGGGTTGTTTAATTTCTTTCTTAACTCGTTATCAAACCAAAATTTTTGACAACCTTCTTTCTGATTTATTGAGTGGTTTTCCCGTATACCTATTTTATTGTTATGATGCTGAGGATGATATCCATCCATGATTCCGTTATGTCTAGGTATCGGGTTGGCCACCCCTTATTTCGAAATACGAGTTATCACATATGGTATCAGAGGATCAGGTTCTAGAGTCTTTTGGATCTTTGTGGACTTGTCACGTTCTACCGTAGCGTTCTTTGATATAGAGCCTAATGTTAGGACTATTTTGTTGCTTATGTTTACGATCTTCTGCAAAATAGATTGTCTTAAGTAGAATTCTAACTCTATTGTTTTTCCATCTCAGATGCCGCCTAAAAGAGGTCGCCCGTAAAGACGCAATAGGGTCTTATATGAGGATGTTGGTCCTCCCCCACCGCCACAAGGAACATTCAATGCGGCGGATGTGGCGAATATAGTGGCTCGAGCCGTTAATGCGGCCATGACAGCAGTGGCCAAACAAGCGCCACAGGCTCAACAAAGAGCGCCAGATGCCCAAGTTCCTACCGAACCTTCTCCGTGGGAGATAGCTAGGGAATCTTTTTTAAAGGATCAGCCCCTGAAATTTGACGAGAGCTCGGATGTTATAAAGGCGAATCAATGGAAGAAAGATATACAACCCCATCTACGTATGGTGGAGTGTGGTGAGGACAGGAAGCAAGTCCTTGCTACTTTTAAACTGGTTGGGGCCGCATTACACTGGTGGGAGTCCGTGACTATGCCAGAATAGATGGATATAATGTCGATCTCTAAATTCTGGGTTTTGTTTGATCATAAGTACTTTCCTCCCGCAATTCAAGGGGAGATGATAAGGAGGTTGCAAGACCTTGTTCAAGGGGAGAGGTCGGTAGCGAAATATGTGGAGGAATTCACCCGATTGGCAAGTTTTGTATCGAATGAAGTGACTCCCGAAGAAAAGAAAGTTTCGAAGTTTATGAGAGGGTTGAACTAGAGAATCCGGCAACACTTGCTAAGTAATCCGACTTTACAGACTTTTGGGGAAGTGATGAATGCAGTTCTACTACATTGCCAAGAGCATAGACTATTTTTGCAAAGTGGCAAGAAGGCCTCCGTAGTGGGGCAAGTGGGAAGGCGGGGAGGTAGTGGGATTGGAGGAGGAGTCTTTCCCTCGTCCCAACCTTCGGGCAGTAAATAGAAAGAAAGGGATCCCCAACAGGGGGACTTATCAAAAAGGCAACGTTCTGGTGGGTTTAATTCGGGGAACCATAATAACAGGAACGATCAGGGTTCCCCACAACAACAAGAAGGCCATGGTGGTCAGGGAGGTAGAGGCCAGCAGGGCGAAGATGTGAATCAGTTTTGAAATAATCGTGGTTGAAATGCCGAAAATATGATAGGTCGGTGTTTCCAATGCGGGGAAGAGGGTCACTATAAGAAGGAATGTCCTCAGTTGATTGCGGGACAGTTTCCTCGAGCTCCACAGCAGCCGTATGTTCAGTTCCCTCCATAGGTGCCTAACCCAGTTGCTCCTCCACAATAGGGTCAGTTACAGTATGGTAGGGTCTATCATATTCAGGATGCTATGCTTCCACCAGCTCCGCTGGCACCGCCAGCCATTGAGGATAAGTTCCTTATTCAGGGAAAATGGGTCATCTTGTATTTGATACTGGAGCAACGCATTCTTTTATTTCTAGGAGCTTTGCTCAGACCACCGAGTTTATTAAATCTGCCGAAAGAACTTTTACTAGTGTGGAGTCCTCTATGGGTGATGGTTCACTCATCTTCTTTGTTTGTAAAAATATAGAAATCTCTCTCGGTAATTTATGCTTTGAGGTCGATTTACTCGTCCTGGACATGGTCGGGTATGACGTGATTTTGGTTATGGATTGGCTTATGAAGTATCATGTTATAGTAAATTGCTACGGGAAGAGTATAGTCTTCGTCGTTCCGGGACAAGAAATGTTCTTGGTAGTTTTACCTCGTTTAGAGGGGAGTACTAGTACTTATTTATATTGCATTGCCGAGGAGACTTCTAGGGATGTAGTTGTTCCCTTGGATTCTATTCCGGTTGTGAAAGACTTTGAGGATATTTTCCAGGAAATACTCGGTTTTCCTCCTAGCCGTGAGATTGAGTTTGTGATTGATTTAATGCCGAGAATGAGGCCTATTGCGAGGCCTCCATATCGAATGGCTCCCATTGAAATGAGGGAGCTAAGAGATCAAATTCAAAAGTTATTGGAGCAGGGATTTATTCGGCATAGCACATCGCCATGGGGTGCTCCAATGTTGTTTGTTAAGAAAAGAGATGGCTCTCTCCGGTTATGTGTGGACTATAGAGAATTGAATAAGGTCACCATTTATAATAAATACCCTTTACCTCGTATCGATGACTTATTTGATCAACTTCGAGGAGCAATGTACTTCTCCAAAATCGGTTTGAGGACGGGGTATCACCAATTGAGGATACGGGAGGTGGATGTATCCAAGAGTGCTTTTCTAACAAGGTACGGGTCCTATAAATTTTTGGTTATGCCCTTTGGACTAACTAATTCCCCCGGTGTATTTGTGGATCTCACGAATAGGGTGTTTCGGGATTTCCTGGACCAATTTGTTATTGTGTTCATCGATGACATTTTAGTCTATTCTCGAACGGAATCTGATCATGCTATGCATTTAAGGTTGGTCCTAAAGAGATTACGGGACCATCAACTGTATGCCAAGTTCGAGAAGTATGGCTTTTAGTTACAGGAGGCACAGTTTTTGGGTCATGTGGTGACGTCCCAGGGTGTATCAGTGGATCCGGGCAAGGTGGTTGTGGGGAGGGAGTGGGGTCAGCCCACGACACCTACCGAGGTTCGCAATTTTTTGGGTTTGGCGGGTTATTACCGTCGGCTCATCAAGGGTTTCTCTAAAATTTCTAGCCCTTGGACAAATTTAACTCGGAAGGGGGTGAGATTTATTTGGGATAATTCTTGCCAAGCTGCATTTAATGAGCTTAAAGAAAGATTGACTTCGGCTCCGGTCCTTGCATTGCCAAAACCAGGATTGGAATATCTAGTCTTCACCGATGCATCTCTTCAAGGATTAGGAGGTGTACTTCAGCAAGAGAGACGGGCTATCGCTTATGCTTATCGCAAGTTGAAACCCTATGAAAGAAACTATTCGATGCATGACTTAGAACTAGCCGCAATTGTCTTTTACTTAAAGATATGGAGGCATTATCTCTTGGGAGAGAAGTTTAGTTTTTTCACGGACCACAAATCGTTGCAATATTTATTTTCACAGAAGGACTTGAATATGCAACAGTGCTGATGGTTAGAGTTCGTGAAAGATTATCAATTTGATATTCGTTATCATCCAGGTAAGGAGAATGTTGTAGCGGATGCCTTGAGTAGGAAGCCCGATGGAGAATTAGCTGAGGATTGGAAAGATAAATGGAAGGAACTCAGTCAGGAGGATACGATGGTGAGAGCATTCATATCGGTGATGACCGTTACTCCTACCATTGTGGCAAGGGTGGTAGAAGCCCAAGGAAGGGATAAGGGGTGTCAAGACCATATTCGCCGATAGCTGTCAAAGGGAGTGGAGTCCTACTCAATTGGTTCTGAGGGTGGATTACACTTCCATGGAAGACTCATTGTTATGGAGGAAGGAGATTTGAGACGGGCAGTGATGGCTGAATCTCACGGGTCTAGGTTCACGGTACATCCTGGTGGGGACAAAATGTATCAGGACATGCGCCGTCAGTATTGGTGGCCAGGTATGAAGAGGGATATTTCGAAATTTGTGTCCCAATGCACTACTTGTCAACTGGTCAAGATCGATCATCAGAGACCGACAGGTTTGTTACAACCATTAGAGATCTCGGTGTGGAAATGGGAAAGCATATCAATGGATTTTATCACGGGCTTGCCAAGATCACAAGTAGATGTGATTTTATTTGGGTGATTGTCGACCGCTTGACAAAGTCGGCACACTTCCTACCCCTGCGGACAGACGATGACACTGCTCGGTATGCCCGCTTATTCATCAAGGAGGTGGTGAGACTTCATGGGGTGCCTTTGAATATAGTTTTCGACCGAGACAAAATTTTCGTTTCCCACTTTTAGAGGAGTTTCCAAGAAGCGATGGGGATCGAATTGAGGTTAAGCACTTCGTATCATCCTCAAACAGATGGCCAAACTGAAAGGGTAAACCAAATGTTGGAGGATATGCTTCGCATGTGTATGCTTGACTTCAAAGGTGGTTGGGAACAATATCTCCCATTGGTTGAGTTTTCTTATAACAACTCTTACCAATTCACAATTGGAATGGCACCTTATGAAGCTTTGTATGGAAGACCGTGTAAATCACCCGCTTGTTGGTTGGAAGTGGGTGATAATAAATTTCTTGGACCTGAAATGATCTAAGATACTTCCTCAAAAATTGAATTGATTCGAGATCGCATTCGGATAGCCCAAGACCGTTAAAAGAGCTATGTCGACGCGAGTCAGCGACACATGAAATTGAAGATTGGGGACCAAGTCTTGGTTCGAGTGTCTCCCATGAAAGGCATAAAATGTTTCGGTAAGAAGGGAAAACTTACGCCACGCTTTGTTGGACCTTTTCCAGTTATTGCGAAGGTGGGTCCAATGGCATACCAACTTGCTTTACCGGAACCATTGCAATAAATTCATGATGTATTCCATGTTTCCTCCCAAAAGAAGTATAGGAGGTGCGAAGGTGCGCTTTGGCACATCCCTTTCGAGGATATTGATTTGCAATCTGATGTTTCATATGAAGAACAACTGGTTGCTATTTTAGAGCATGGAGAGCATAGATTAAGGTCTCGTGTGTTGCCCTTGGTGTGGGTTCAATGGAGTCACCATAACACCAAGGAATCGACATGGGAATGTGAGGATGACATGCGAGAAAAGTATCCGCATCTCTTTATACAAGGTACGCCTGAATTTTGGGGACAAAATTCCCTTATAAGGGGGGGGGGGGGGGGGGGGGGGAGTATGTAACAACCCTCGCTTTTGAGGTCCTATTTTAAATTTAATTTTCTAGATATAGTTATTAGATATAAAGATGTTGGTATGTGGAGTAGGTATTAATTTAAGAAAGAAAAGTTAATATATACTATGATGTTGCATATTTACCGTAAGTATAGGTGAATTTTGCTATGTTATGTTTTGTAATGTCATATGATTTAAAATGACATTTGGCTTAAAATGAAACCGGAACCTAAAAGGAATTATAAAATTTCCAGATGACAATTTGGAGGGTGCAAATAGTTCCGGGAGGTTCTAGATAGTCAAATTATGTGCCATATTGTATTTCGAGGTTCCGGGCACTTTTGACTAGTTGTAGCTTATTTGAGTAGTTGCGTATTATTTTACCGCGTATTAATCACTTAAAGTTGGAATTTGGACCTAAGCCACGATTTATGTCTTGTTTTAAGTTACTATTCCCCTAATTGAATTTGTAAACCTAGATAAAGAAAGAGAAGAAGAGAACTTGTGGAGAAAGTGAGAGATTGAATCCTTGGTGATTGTTCTTGCATACAACTTCATCAAAATCTAAACTTGAAAGCTTGAGCCAAGTTATCTACTTGCTATTTTATGATTTAAGTAGAGTAATTAGCATTGATAGTTGTGGTTATGTATAGTTTATGGAAGTTAGGGTTTTTGTTTGATTTATGGGCTTTAGATCTTTGGAAGTTGAATTGATATGATTTTGAGGTAAATTATGGTTGGATGATGTATTTATGATTAGTTGGTAGCATTAAAGGATAAGGATTTAGGTTGGTTGAAGTTGGGTAGAATTTGGAGTCAAATACTCCATAGTCAAAACTTGGAATTTCTACAGAACCAAATCGATTCGGCCTGGCCGAATCGATTCGCTGAGAAATAGTTTCCAACTCTGGGTCGTCCGAATCGGTTCGGCTCATCCGAATCGATTCGAAAATTATGCATAAACTCACTTTTCCTGACCGAATCGATTCGGCTAGTCCGAATCGATTCTCCTTTAAGAACCCAAATTGATTCGGCTAGTCCGAATCAATTCGAAAATCCTGCATTTTTCTTTTCTAATTTTGACCCTTTCCCTTAGGACTAGAACCTAGGAACCTTCTTATATGAAGTAAACATAGGATCCTAGAGTTTTAATCGAGTTTGGTCGTTACCCTATAGATGAATTGGATCACTTGGGGTTAATTCAGGGGTACTTAAAGTGATGTTTAGGCATCACTTCTCGATTTGTAAATAAATTTGGAAAATAGAATTCTAATCCCATACTTGGAGATTTTAGAGGACTTTTTGAGGTATATAAAACCTTGGTACCTATAAGATTTTGGGAAATTATTTAGAGAATACTTCGGTACCTAAACATATTTTGAAATTGAATAAGAAATATTCAAAGATAATGGTTTCAAGTAAAATGAAACACATGTGATTAATGGTAATGAAAATGAGATTTAAATTGGTATTTGTTAAATTACTTAAACACACCTCTCTAAATGCTATCATAAGGGAATCTCGCACATGAGGTGATGTCCCCTGACTATTGAATGCAGGCTGACAATAGTCCTCGGCCATATGCGGGGTTTGTATATGTTTTTTTGCGCTAGTGAGGTAATTTCGGTTGTGGTTATGACTCAGTCGTATGCATATGGACACTTCTCGATGTGCGTTAGGTGCCCAGGTTGTCTTGTATATATAGGCCCTGGAAGTTGATAGTCATTTGGGGGCGCGCCCAGTGGGAAAACTAGGAGGGGCTGTCTTAGAAACGTTATATGTATAAGAATATAACCTTTCTAACTCAAGTGGGACTTGAGGTATGTGAATTTCCATAAGAAATGAGATGGTAATTATATTCCTTCTAAGGAATGGAAAACAAAAAGATATGATGGAAATTATATTCCTACTAAGGAATGGAGAATGATAAGATATGAGAAGAAATGAGATTAAATTTTATTTCGCGTGCTTAATTTAATAACTGTTAGAAACGTATATAAATGCATTATCACATTTGATGATTAGGTTTTTAGATTCTCATTCACATTAATCATGATTTATTGTCCATATCTATCATGTTTCTTACTCTTGTGGGAATCATATATAAATCGGGCCCTGACCCGTTCATTTTCCATGTTGCGCATGTTGTTGTATCCGCTTAGGTGCTCCTCCGCAAGGGCGCCCGTTATGATTTTCTTACTCCTATGCTTTTGACGAGCTGTATGATCTTGCGGATTATTACAGGATGTTTGTTAGACGCCTTCATTTTTGGACTCTAGATTTAAGAGGGTCTTTCATTCGGGCTAGTGGGCCATCTTTTGTACTTGTTAATGAATGTAGTATGTAAAATATTGAATTGTTGAAACACTTTGAATGTAACTGCGGACCGACAGATTGTTCGGTTCTTTTATAGTATGTTGCTTTGGTATTTATCTATATGTTCCTTTGAAATTCCACTTTCATCAGATTTGGGTTGTTTAATTTATATCTTAACTCGTTATCAAACCAAAATTTTTGACAACTTGCTTTCTGATTTATTGAGTGGTTTTCCTGTATACCTATTTTATTGTTATGATGTTGAGGATGATATCCATCCATGATTCCGTTATGTCGAGGTATCGGGCTGGCCACCCCTTATTTCGGAATGTGAGTTGTCACAGTGTTATGGACTTCTGGCAATGTACAGAAGTTGGCGACAGGTATTCTAGCACTATGAAGGAGGTAGCGACAAGTTGTGCGATGGTTTTATATGGGCATACCACATGTTTCATGAGATGGTTAGAGAGAAGGGGTGAATGTCGGTTACATTGTAATTAATTAAGAGGTTAATTAATTAATGATACTGATGAGTTAATTAAATGGACTGTGAGGTTTCATGAAACATATTTGGTCATCATTATTGATTACATAGATTGTGAATTTATCATTTGCATATATATATATATATATATATATATATATATATATATATATATATATATATATATATATATATATATATATATATATATATATATATATATATATATATATATGTCTTGAGGTGCTTAGCTTGGAGACTTTCTAGGGTTTCAACTCATTTTATTCACGTAATCTTCCAGGTATTATGGGTGGTACTTATGCATATATTTTCTTTTTTCAAGATTTCACACATTGTCCATTCTCCTCTTCAAAGATTTTGAGCTTCAGAGTTTGACGCATGTCCATCTCATTGATATACTATCCTTTTATTTTACTTGTGTGAGTTGTTCTTTTGGGTTTGGATGACGTGTATATTGGATAACAGGACTTGTATTATTCCCACTCGATATTGCCATGTATATTTTAGGAGTGGGTGTTTAGTGGAAAATGTCTCTCTCACATTATTAATTTTATGATGGATCCTCTAAGTATTGTGTTGGAGGAGTTTCAAATTATATTTTTATATTTTTCACATGTTTCATTTGTTTCATTTCATGTTGATAATGATATTTAAATTACTTTTACGAGTTGCATATTTAAATATTAGGAACTGATCAATGTAAGGAAATTATTAATTAACCTTTGGGTTCCTTAATAGTTTTAATTACTTCCCCGAAATATGGTCATTGGTATTCCGGTTTTTAAATAAAATATGTTATTTCCTAAAAATGGTTCATATTCCAAAAACAAAATGGATATTAAAAGGAGTTAAAATTTCAATTAAATATCTACCTTCATGGACAGTTGAGATTAATTGACCTTTGAAATTTAGGCCCACTCTCCACCTATAAATATATTCCTTTCTTCCATCTAAAAGGTATCCCCGAAACACACTTATGAAGTTTATAGGATAGGAGAGAGAAGAATTTTTTTACGTTGAAAAACTGTGAAGGTGGTCTGCTGGCGGCATGCAGCGAAGATAAACAGCGACATCATATCCATGGCGATGAAAGTAGGTATTACATTATCTCTCTTTTCACATAAATATTAGGTAATTGTCATGATGTTCATGATCATAGGATTCATGTAAAAAAATTATTTTTTCATGTGGTATCATAGCAGATGCTCAGGAACACATGATTGTCCATAAAATAAGCTATATATGAATCGTCCTATAACTATTAGTAAACTGCTATAAATTATCCATTTTTCATGACTATTAAAACAATTTATGTTTTCTGCTTCTTCATAATTCGTTGAAATAGTATTGATTTATCTTATGTTTGTCATGCGATTTAAAACAGTCTTTCATGAGTAATGATTTATTGTTAGACGAGGCTTGGTCACTTACTTGAAATTATGTCTTTTAGAATCATGTCTATTAGAATTCATGCTACCATGTTTTTAGAATTCTTTTTGAAATTTTATGACCTTTTGGAATTCTTGAGATTATGTCTTTTAAAATTCCCATTCCAAATTAGCCATTTATTACCATTATAATGTTTAAATTTGTTTATTTAACACATATCAATTAGTTGCCCACATGTATACTGGCGCGACCATAAATTTGTATCTAGTGTGCATTCTATATAGGCTCATGTGCAAGATTGTCGCTCAAGTAATAATTCGATAAGTCGGGATCGTCACCACAGGGAACTAAGACAAAAATTCGAGACGAGGTAGGAATAGAATATTAACCCTAACTGATTCGAGAAAAGAAACCAAAAAGGTGATTAATTGTGAACTGAATGATTACTAACTAAATGCGAAGGAAATTTAAACTACTGACTAACCTAAGTGCACAGAAATAAAGTACTACAGTGAAGTAAATATGAATAAGAGAAAGATAGGCTAGGATATAATACCCTGAACCCTATTACATTTATCGGATAGAATACTTGCTTTTGAATTAAAGGTTGATTGAACCCAGCCTTTATTAATCCTTAGCATTACACAAATGAGGGTCTTAGTCTGCATCATACGTAAGCAAGGGTAAAAATAAAGCGGTGCCGAATAGCTAACACGCGCATCGCATCTTTAAACACCCCAGTTACCTACGGAAAACGAGGTTAAAGGGCCTACGACGGTTGTGACAACAAATCAACATGATTCAATAAATTTTCAATTCAAAACCTTATTTTCTACACATATAAATTACATTGCATCGACTTCATGTATCCCAACCCTTAAAAACTTAGCGGGACATGATCAAATTAAAAATGAACACAGATTCAAAAGTGCAGGAATTCATTACATGTGAAAATTGAGAAGAAATTTGGAATTAAGCATTGCAAACTGTTGATGTAAAAAACTAGATTTGATCGAATTAATTAATCACAGATAAATATGAATAAAGAAATAAGACAGAGGATTTTCAAAGTGGTTCAACCTTAATGAAATGGCTTACGTCCATTGTCTTGTATTACTGGGTGTTTTTCCTTAATCTTGATTAGCTTTTCTTATGATAGCTTACCTTTCCATGAGGGTATTACAATGTATTTATGGCCCTTGGGCTGCCCATATGAACATACACTATGCTGTTATTAAATAGGTATATACATCGGTACATAGTAAGAATATTCATTGAATCTGTCTTAGTCGTTTGGTCTTCCCAGATAGTGGCTCGGTATACTGAGTAGCTCAGTACGCTAAGTAGCTCGGCACGTTAAGTTGATCGGTACGTATATTTATGCCATGCTGGATGAAAAGTGTCTTAACATAATTGGTCCACGTCAGCTGACTAATTTTTGTATCAACAGAAGCCCCCAATGTTTCATAGTTGAGGTTGGATGCAAGAGTATGGAATATTATACTCAAAAGTTGCTCGGGCATATTTCCCATGTTTTGTTTGGTTACAGACCTTCAACACTTGTGAAATTTTCCTCTTAGCATAATAGTTTTGAGCGCGAAGTGGAAAACTTGTAAATATTTTGAATTTTTGGTGGACGCTTGGGTACTTGCGTCTTTTTCCTTGATTAGCCACCGAAAATGCAATCATCATCATCTGTGATCATTAATTTTCCCCTTTTTCAAAGAAACGTATATAAAGGTGGTAAAAGCATATTGTGTTCTAACTTTTTCCATCTAGATTCCCAAACTTTTTGTCTTCTCGCATTTCTTCTTACGATCATCTTCTCTGTCATCTGCCTTAGCTGATTTCTTAATTTTTCTATAAGAACTTCTTCCTTCCTTCTTCTTTCTTTGTTTTATCCATCATGGTTTACCTTATTGAATTGTTGGATAAGATTAGGGCCGATTTTGGGATTCCTACTTGGGTTATTTTGGAAGAACCTTCCCGCCCTTCTGATTTATTTTCTCTCGCTGAGGGACATTGGTTTCCTTATATTTTTATGGCCGAATGTGGTTTTTCTTTCCCTCCTAATCCCTTGTGTTTGGAATTTTGCCAATATTTTGATATTGTTCCTATAAGAGTAGTTCCAAATACATGGAGGGTAGTTAATGGCGTACATAGTTTGAATAAAATTCATGGAACTCGTCTAGGGATTCCTGAAATTACGTATTATTATAAATGAGTTACCAGTGACACCACCTTTTATTTAAAAACTAGTTTTTCTAACAAAACTTTAGTGGTCAATCTCCTTGACGCTAATAGGGATTATTTTGAACACGGGGTTGTGATGAAAAACGGGTAACATCCCCCATTAAAAGGGAAAGACGTGTGCCAAGGTCCCATATGTACACTTTATGGCAATGGGATAGGTTGTTCTATTTTTCAATTTAACTATGTTTTTGTTTGATAAATGTGTCACTGATATTTATTCATTTATGTTGCAGCTGATAGCAAGAGAAAATTCCCAAAAGAGAGGGATATTAATATAAAATATTTGAAATTTATTTGGGGTTTGCATCAAGCAATAGCTGGGGAACACATGAGGTCTGCTTCCTATTTGTTGAGATACAAGAACACCACTTCCACTTTTATTGCTCGGCCTCTTGCTCCTCCTTTGGTGATTGATCTTTTCTTACATTGCCTTGCTAGTTTATTTCCAGTATGGAACTATTCTCAGCTCGTGATACAGAGTTCATGAAGAAGTGTACTAATTACCTCAAAGTTGGTTGTGCAAATTTCTCTGAAGCACAAATAATTGATATTCTTAGATCTGATGCCTCTGAGCGAGAAATTGATGCTTAATAGTATTTAAAATGTTTACTTGATCGGGATGTAGCGAATAACATGGATTACTATGAGATGATTGAAGACCTTCAAGGAATAGTTGAAGAACTTTAACTTCAACACAAGGAAACCACTTCTCTTTTGCATGAAGGTTATGAGAAGAAGTACCAATAGTTGAGCGCTGATTGGAGATATGACAAATTTATCTCAGCCCATAATAAGAGATAATGTGCTAAAGCTTGAGGTTGAAGATCACATAAATATTGCCAAGTTGCTGGAGGAAGAAAATAATTCTTTGAGAGAAGAATTTAGACAAATATATATGCTTCTTATGCTGTAGCTCTGGTCCCAATCAATGATGAAGGTTTTTCCTTTTTGGAGTCTGCAAATGCTTCATTAAGAGAAGAATTAGAAGATTTGAAGACAGACAGACCTACATCCTCTAACCGGGGTAGAGAAAGAGTTGTTAGAAGAAGCATCAAAGAGACTAAGACTCAATAGGCTTTAAAAAACCAGACTGCTCAACTAAAGGCAAAAATCAAGATTTAGTTGAGATGTCACAAAAAATTCAGACTCTTACCGAGCAGCTCTCCAATCACAGTTCTACGCTGGAGAATAAAGAATGTTTAGTGAAGAGGCTTCATCAGCATGTTAAGAGATTGACTTATCAATTCCACAAGCATCCCCTAGAGTTTTGGATAAGGGGATATGATGAAGCTTTATGTCATCTTGATGTCAGGTTGAAGAAATCAAATAATGAGAGATACAAACAGGGATGGTTGAATGCGTTAACTGTGATGAAGGTTGAGTAAGGAACCGAGTTGTGGGATTGGTACAACCCTGGACTACTTGATCTGTTAGTACCTCATTTTAAACTAGATGTTAGCTGGATTCCACTTAGATCCATTCCTCAGTGCTTGGTTTCCAAATACCTTGCAGACTAAATTCTTAAAATATCATGACCTCCTCATCTGCTTGACCGACCAAGTACGAGCAATACTAGGATGCTACGAGATTTGAAATTTATTAACTCTTCATTTTCTTTAGATGATCCTCCAACTGGAATGGATCCTGTACCTACATCTGAAGGAAAGAAACTAGTAGAATAGGCTATTTATATTTCGCTAGTGATTGTGTAACGAAGAAAAATCATCTATTAATAATTTTACTTCCCTGGAAATAAATTAATTGTATGAGGTTTATCTTATCAATCTTTATGAGATCAATTATAATAATGTTGTACTTGTTAGTCACTAAGTCTATATATATATATATATATATATATATATATATATATATGGACAATTTTTTCTCTGTTGATTTGGTTTCCTAGACAATGGAACTTTGCCCCATATGTTTGACTAGTTGTAGTGACTTATCACCCATAAGTGCCTAAGCAATGGAATTAATTTTAGCCCATGTTCCTGCTTAGTTGTAGCAATTATTTAAGTAAATAATTGCCCTGGTTCCTAGGCAGTGGATATTTTACCCATCTTCTTGCCTAGTTTAGATGCCACTTGGGTCACCCGTAATCAAACAGGCCTTGCCTTACTCAATTGTTGTACTAATATTGTTGGTTATGTTGATGTTGACCAACTTGTAGTTGGTGATTGCTGATGTCAACCAACTTTGTTGGTTTTTGTGTTGATGTCGTCCAACTTTGTTGGTGTTTCAGGTGATGCCGACTAACTTTGTTGAGAGAATTTTTTTTTGTTGTTGCTGAGTTAAGTTAGTGTGTAGCACTAGTACTCCAAAAAAATAACACAAATGAATATCGAGAAATCCATGTTTTCATTCATACTGAAACAATGGGGTAAATGTACAGTTACATTATTGGTAATACTTTCTCAATTGCTCTGCATTCCAAAAAATTCTTGAATTCTTCCCCTTCTAAAGTTTCTATTATGTATTTGGAGGAGCAGAAGGGTTTGGAGGATTTTTTTCGTTATTCCTGTTGCTAGATTCTGGGATATCAGCCATTTGTGAAGAATTTTTAGTGAAAAGCGCTACGTATAGTCGTATCCCAGAGACGTTGCCAATCAGTTAATGTAAAATACTAGATTTGATCTAATTAATTAATCACAGATAAATATGAATAAATAAATAAGACAAAGGATTTTTAAAGTGGTTCTTCCTTAATGAAATGGCTTACGTCTAATGTCTTGTATTGTTGGGTGTTTTGCCTTAATCTTGATTAGCTTTGCTTATGATAGCTTACCCAGCCATGAGGGTATTAAAATGTATTTATAGACCTTGGGCTGCCCATATGAGTAGACACTACGCCATTATTAAATAAGGATATACATCGGTACATAGTAAGAATATTCATTGAATTTGTCTTGGTCATTTGGTCTTCCTAGATAGTTGCTCGGTATATTGAGTAGCTCGGTACGCTAAGTAGCTTGGCGTGTTAACTTGATTGGTACATATATTTATGTCATGCTGTATGACACGTGTCTTAACATAACTGGTCCACGTTAGCTGACTAATTTTTGTATCAACACAAAATGGTATTGAATAACTAATTAAACTAAACTATGAAAGCCATTAAAAGTAGAAATTAAATAATACTTGCGATGAAGGAATCTAGAATTAAAGCTTGAATCTTGAATTAATGTTGGAAAACTTAAAACCCTAGGGTTCTTGAATGAAAGAGCCCTTTCAAATTAATAATAATCGAAGCCCCTAATGCCTGGCTCTTAGTTAAATTAAATAACGTACGAAAATTACAAGAGTTTGAGTAAGATAGAACTCTTAATTTGGAAAAGAAAATTCGGAAAAAAAATTCTCATTCGAACTGGTTCGACGAGGGTCTTCGGTTCGGTTCGGTCTGGCATAATTCGGATCGGTTTGTTTCCCATTTATAATGGAATGGTTTGGTCTCTAATTTTATGCATAGATCCTTAAGTCATCGGACCCATTCATTTTCCTTTGAAACCTAATCGGTTCGGTGGTGAATTTTATGTAGAGTCTACCTTCCTCAATGATTGGTTCGCTGTTGGCACTGACCAGTCTAGTCCGATTCTTAAATTCTTTTTTTTCTTCTTTTCTCTTGATTTTCTCTCATCTTTGAAGTCCATACCTTCTAATCCGGTACTCGGATTGGGAAATAATTTCTTCTTATGTGATTGTAGACGTGAGGTCTTTAATTATCATTTGGTCCTTCGTTCGAACTCCAGATGTTGAGTGACTATTTTTCCCTCTGACTTTCATTCTATTCTTGATTTCTCGATCGTGAATTCTTCTTCTCTTCACTTGTATAGAATACCTATAAAAAGTACAAAAATACACAAAACTCGAGGCACTATGTAGGAATTGTCAGTAGTACATATATGAGATAAAGCAACACAATTTAAATCGTCCGAGGTACTAAAAGTCTTTAAATTAAGGGAATAAATTTGGAAGAGTTCATGCCTAATCATCCCTCCCCCCCCCAACTTAGAAGTTTGCGCGTCCCGAGCAATGTAAAAGAACTTAACTGAGACTCAACTCTTGAAATTTTTTTTATTAAGATATAATACCTCTTTCATGGGCAAGCGATTGCATTTAGCATATGCAAAAGTCCTTCAAATCCATAGGTTACCTTAGTAGGACGAGTTGTGTCTCGTGAGGGTTTGCAGTGAATATACCAAACAAATCGACTTTGACGCTAAATATTTCAAAGTAACTAGAATTTGTATAATTCAAACCTTTCTCAAAATAATCACTATATATTTATATTCATATGTCTCTATTTGTCGTGTGTGTGCGAAACCAGAAATGTAATCGCAAATTTCCACCGATTGATCATTACATTACTTTTCTAAAAATTTATTTTGATTCAAATGCTCACGGGATACTATCATAAACGAATCACTCAGAATGTGGTTATTTTTCTCGGTTTGCGTAATATAAGGAGTAAATGAATTGGAACACAAATTCACACCCAAAAAATTGAAAGACGGAAATTTATGGGTGAAAAGATCTTTTCATCCGGTTATGATCATTAAGAAACCGAAACATCTCTTCTTATACACACTATTTAATCTCTTCTATTATATTTTCATGTTTTAACCCTCCACGTGGTAATTAATTTTGCAATCCGAACTCGATTAGGACTTTTTGGGTTTTAAGGTGCATTGGGTACATTGGGAATAATCATAAAGTTCAGAATTGGAGAATGTCCTTATAATTTTTGTTGGTGCTTTTCCGAGCTTTTGCTCATTTTCTTTTCTTTTTCTATTTTTTTCTTTTTTTCACATCTTTTTTTTTTCTTGATATTTTTTATTGAGCATTACTCTATTTTTCTTGCATCATCTTATTTCTCCATTTGGACTTAATTCATGAAATTTTTACTTTTCCCAATTTCGGGGTATTTTCGGTTTTTTTGGGTTATCAAATGAAAGGAAAAATTTTCTTCGCCTCAAAATGGCTAGCAAAAGGGTAATTTCTCACTACTTTTTATGGCTGATCCTTTGGGGAAACAAACAATGGCCTAACTTCATTTATCCAAACTACTAATCATATTACCATATGCGTCTCGAGATTGATTTAAATTAGAGATGTTTTAACGTGCTTTTCGAGGCAACATCTCACACATTTCTTGTAACCGATCAAACCGAGGGTATTGAGATCTTCAATGACTTATTAAAACGCCGAATTGAACGTTGAGTTAACCATTAACTCAAATTTATTGAAAAACTCAGAAAAAACAATAGGCTCGAATTTTCATTGGGTTCGTTCAACAATTCTTACATTTAACTGCAAATTTTTTCGTAGCAAAAAGGGCATATTTTGTTGCTGATAGTTTTTAGCAACGAAAATAACTTCGTAGCGAGTTCGTGGCCAAAGGGCCGTTGCTGAATGTGTATGGCCATGAAATTAATTTTCGTTGCCAATTGTTAAGGTTATTTGCCACGAAATTATTTTTGTGGAAAATTGTCATATATAGGCTACAAATTATTTTGTAGCTAATTGTTCAACAATTTGTTACTAAATGTCTTCATTTCGTTGCCAATTCTATCTATAACTAGTGTGTTAAAAGCTTTTAGCTATGAAATTTAGAATTTTTTGTAGTTAATTGTTCAACCGTTCATTGTTAAATGTCTTCATTTCGTTGCCAATTCTATCTATAACTAGTTTGTTAGAAGCTTTTAGCTACAAAATTTACAATTTTTTATAGCTAATTGTTCAACATTTCATTGCTAAATGTCTTCATTTCGTTGCCAATTTTATCTGTAAACTGGTGTTAGAAACCTTTAGCCACAAAATTTGTACCTTCCCTGAAGATCAATTGACTACGAAATTTAATTATTAAATGATTCTTAATCATTAATTTTTCAATAATAAACTATCGAATCTTAAACCGCGCTTTTATTTATTAATTGCACATTTAACTACTAAAACATTTTTTTTTGTAACTGAGCGTTTCAAAACATATGTTTTTTTATTTTGAAAATGAATTTGATAGAGTAATGTATGCCACCAAATTTAAACAAATTACCATCTAAAAATACACATTTGTTAAAATCGACAAAATTACTAAATTATCATAAACAAAATTCACATTACATGTATTGTCAGGTCACCTAAACACTAGTTAAAGGACATAGAAGTCCCACATTTCATCCCCTTATAGGCGATAAATATTCATGGTGCAAAAAAATAACTTCAACTATATAAAGGACTTAGAAGTCTCAGATTCCATTTACAAATGTCAAATGTCAAAAGTTCATGGCGCCCCAAAAATAACTTCTTGTCATGTCAAATCTGCAATTAAAAGAATACAATATCATTAGCTAAGATAAAGTAGGATTTGATTCGTGTTTAGCATGAAAAAATTATAAAGATGGCCAAAAGTTGATAATTAAAGAGATAATAATTGATTACGAATGTGAACATTTTAAATCATACGAGTAGGAAAAGTAAAGTATGTCTAGATTACCATTGTCCGGAAGATGAGGTACGCGATGCGATCAATGACTGAATTAACTTATCAAACTTCTCTTGTCGAGCTATAATAGCATCTATTGTTTCAAGTTGATTCTCTATATCGGCCTTTTGTGCCACTGACTCTTCTCGCTGAATTGTTTCCTCTACCTCACGAGCTTGTAAACGGGCCATCAAATCTTCTTGAGCTTTCATAGACTGCTGAAGTGCCTCTTGCAATTCAGTATTCCTCAATCGTATTATATTAATTCTAGACTCCTTTCTTTTTGGACCATACCCAAGAACATTAATATATCCAGATCTTGCACCAAGAACTTTATCTGCTATCTCGTCTGAGCTAATCATGGTGCCATCCTCAGATATTGATTCAGATTCGATGTGCTACATCTCATTCTTCAAAGAAAATAGAAGAAAAAAAATTACAGGTTTGACCAAATTGTCAAGATGTCTACAAATTTTAAGCCACTTAGAGACAAAATAATCCAGTATATGTAATTTTTATATCGAAGATAATAGTACCAAAGGAAATTAAAACTAGCAATGTTTGTTGGTTTGTAATTCAACAACAACAGGGTAAATTCAAAATAAAATTGATAAGACTTACATAGAGCATTTCGGCTATGGGAGATGTCCACTTTTCATCTTTACAATGCGTTTCTTTATATAACTTGATCCTATTCGGCTCTTCACCGTCCTCCGCTATTAAACAAAAAATAATTAATAATTATACTTGCAAAATAAAATTCTCAATTGGCACACCAAAACAAGTAGATATATTACCAGTTCTTAACGAACAACCACAAATTCTTTTGACCCTTGATTATGCTTTACGATTTGTTTAGACTTGTTATTTTGATTTACAATACATTCTCTCTGTAGCGATTTTTCAAACATCATAACTATGCATATTTTAATAAAATAAATATTTACAAGTTAAAACATAAACAATAGTCTAAACCTGATATCTTGGACTTTCATAAAGATGGCATAGACTAAGCCAATTATCCTTGGTCACACCACTAGGGACATTTTCTCGAGCCTCCTCTGCGGATCCATATTTTTTATACACTTCACGAAGCTTTCTCCGTTGAAGCCTACTTCTCCCTTTCATTAGGTCTTCCAAACACTCCTTTGCATGATCATCCAAATCAATGTCGAATTTCTCCTAAAATTTTACACTCAATCTGTAACTGAAATATCTTATTTCATATGATGAAATGAAACAATGTAAAAACAGTGTAACAATGTACATCCAAATAACTAAGCATAATAGCCAAATTCAACCTCCTACAAAACATTCATTCATTAATATAATAACATTGATTAGTTAAATAATTAATCCCTATAAAAAATAGGCACGGTGTGATTTGGTTCCCAGCTCAGTGACACGGCATGCTGTCACTGAAGTGAATAAGGAGGGTGTGGTTTGGTAGTGTATCTCACTCCCCACCTGCCCCGGTATGTCCCATCCACTTGCTCCACCAAGGAACACTGAGCCACCAGACACGCTGCACCCATTGCCACCAAATCTTTCACCGTTCACCAAATCTGTCACTATCCACTTTTGCCAGCGTACGCCCATTTTCTCCTACCATACCCCACTTTTGCAACTTCTCCTTAAAAGTAGGAGCCTCTCCTTAAAAATACAGTCCAAAGCCAACATAATACTGGTGTATGAGATCTGATCAACTGTCCGCGAATACACATTTAAAGTCAATAGGTATACGAGATTAGGTATGCCAAACTCAATAGGTATATGAGATCTAATCAAATGAAAAAGTTCAACTACACTATTGTGTTGATAAGAATTGTTATAAAAGTATGATGCATCATCAACTGCACATGGACGAGTGTTCAATGGGGCCTACTGCATAGACGTGGAGGACAAGGTCGGAGAACTCAATGATGTAAGGGGCATATTTGTAATTGACTTTGTACATGCCACTATTTGTAGCCCAACCCAAGACATCCCATATTATTGCATATAAAGACTTTGTACCTGCCACCATTTGTAATTGACTTTGTACCTGCCACCATTTGTACTTGCCACCATTTGTAGCCCAATAAAATTAAACAAATTTGTAAGGACACAAATTTCCAATTGAGTCCATATATAGTTTTGGCTCAATTCCGGACAAAAACATTTATTCATAGGTTAGTAATTTATTGTAATACTCTCAAGCCTATGAAGTGTGTGTTGAAGACGTAGCGGCAAAGAATATAAAGCTTCATCAAAATGCCGATTTGCGTGCCTCGTTTCTACGTCATCATCTAAGTTTCCATGCTCCCAAGGTATGAATGTAATTATATTTATATAGGAGCTTGGAACAATATTTATTGGGTGTTAGGTGTACTAATAACTGCATTTTATTTTCAGAAAGAATCAATTAGAACTTTAAAATAAGTATATAAAAGTTTCTGGGCCAAAATCGAATTTTACAAACTTTCTGGTCGTTCGTTAGAAATGTCGTTCGAACTAGTTTTTTCATTCGAACCAGGTTTCGTTCGAATGAGTTTTTCGTTCGAACCAGGTTTCGTTCGAACGAGTTTGCCAACGACCCTAAACTGGTCAGTCATTCGATATGTCGTTTAAACGAGTTTGTTTGTTCTAACGAGGTATCTAACGAGTTTCTAACGAGCCCAGTCTGGTCGCTCGTTAGAAGTCTCGTTCGAACGAGAGTCAAGTTCGTTCGAACGAGATGCCAGGGCGGGAACAGTTTTTGGCAGTTTTCACCCACTTTCCCCACTTGGTTTTTAACCAACTTTTTCAAGACTTATTAAGGACGAGAAACACATTTTTCTAATTAACTTTTCCAACCTTGTTATCTCCTAGAGAGAGTTTGAGAGCAAAAATAGTTTAGGAAAATGTTCAAGCTTTGAGTGTTGTTTTTCAAAGAAAAAATTCATATACCACTCTAGTGTTTACACCCAATAGTTGTGTTTATCCAAGTTCTATATACATATCTTTACTTGGAGTTTTTGGCACCGGTTTTCTCTACCGAATTCAAGAAGAGACGTTTCGAGTTTGCTTCTACACCCCATCACAAAGAAGACTTTTTGTTGAGATTCTACCCACACGGAGAAAGGCTCCATGCTTGGGTGACGGTGACCATATAAAGTCCCATCGGTGGATTCCGAGACCGCGGTGGTGTTCCGAGGTTGTTCGCTAGGAAGAGGTTTCTACGAGAAGAAACGTCGAGGCTTGAGAGGGATCGAGTCAGTCGTTGTAAGTCTATCTGTCTTGTAATTGTAATTCCATATCTAGTGGACTTGTGGCTAGGGCCGTCCGAGGTTGTTTCCCGTCTTGGGTTTTTCTTCATACATCTCGGCGTAGTGTGATATTGTTTATTTTATCTTGCACAATAATTTAGAATCCATGCTTAGGATAATTTCAAGATAAAATTTGGTTTAATTATCACACTCATTTAATTTGGGACTAAAATAAATATTTGGTAAATTTGGTTTATTCAAGTCATTTGCTAAAATTGGTTTCGCCTAACTTTGGTTAATTGAAAATTATGACTTAGGAAAATTTAAGGACTTGAGTTAATTAAAAACTTGTTGTTAATTTTTGGAAGTTGAACCATCTTCTTTATAACGCTTCCGCATCATCTATTGTGTTTACACAAAAAGGAAATTAAATATTTTTAATCGAGATAAATTATTTAAAAACCGGGGTTTACACCTTTAAAATATTCATAAATGCAGTGAGAAAACTGAGTCTCCACACAATCAGATATTAATGAGACATTGTCTTGGTCAGCTTGTTTATCTCTTTTTCACTCCGGGTAATTACAGAAACAAAGTATCTCTCCATGTCAGTGGAGACAGCACAACTTAGCCAATAAATCAATTATGAGTCAATTTCTTTCAACTCTCTTATTTGTCAATTCGAACCATTTACTTCTTATTTCCATCCTTAATAATTTATGTTCCTTCATAAAAATAGCAGTCCAAAGGTGTTTTGAGGTGGAAAACACTTTTTTGGTGTTATTAAGCCTACTACTTCATTAGATCAAACTAATATACCAATTGTGGATGTTGCTCTGTCACTTATCCTTCCACAAATCATTTTTTTGATGTTATTGTTGTCAATATTCATGATCCTCGATTCCTTGAACGACAACCTTCCTCGATCCTATATGTTATTATATTTGATCCTCTCATTTTATCAGAGGATGCTATTACTTCCACTATACAGGATAATCAAATGGCCTTGTTGAAAAATGTAGAGTTAAACAAATATGATATTGAATCATATGCTCTGGCATTTTTGAAAGATTCTTACTCTAATTTGGTAGAACAAGTAGCAATATAAACTACTCCACATCGATAATAGCTTAGAATCTGAAGTGGTTTATGTCCTTAATTATATTTCTAATAATTTCACTCCCAGTCATAATCCAGAGAATCTAATTCAATCTACCTCATGCAACTCCACATCAAAATCTGAATCAGAGTGTTTTGAAGTAAATCTTGCCAAGTCCCAAAAGAAAAATCAAAAGCAATCAGCTTCCGATTCCGGGGATAAAAAAAAGTCTTTCTCATTAGGTTGGTTATTTCTTGAGAAGTTCAAACACTTCTTAATGTGAGTCTTAAAAAATTTATGTATTCTTCATAAACCTGAATTCTTATGCATAACTGAGCGCATTTCTAAATTCTCTTCTGTTCCTAATCCTTTTTGGAGTTCTATAGGTATGCAACTTATCACTGTCAATGATAGAGGTAACTTGCTTCCTAATCTAGGGATTCTTGCTCTTTGCATAATTTTATGACTACTTAGGAAAGATAATCAACATATCACTATATCTTCTTTTGCTGGTCCTAAACACTTACTCTTATCATTTATCTATGCTTGCACTGATTACATTATGTGAAAGATGCTCTGGAACTCTTTATCTACTATTAATAAGAATCATCCTACTCCATGGGCTTTAATTCGATACTTCAACTCAGTTCTTGGATCTCATGAATATAAAAGATCGATACACCCATCTAACAAACCTTGTGAAGATTTTAATGCATGATTGGCTCTCTGAACCTTGTTCATATTGATATTGTTGGTGGTGAGCCTACTACTCAACTCAATAAAAATTATCGATGTTTTTCTCCCATCAATGACCTGACCACCATAATTTTTCTCGTTGTGACCGTAGGGGGAAGGTCATCAAGTAAAAATTGTAAATTAGAACATAGGATGAAAATTAGAACCCCCCACCTCCTTAAGAAAATAACAAAAAAATCGAATAACCTCATGAATACAAACACCCTCTTATTTGGCAATCCTAATAGCGCCATGAATAATATCCGAATTAAAAATCCCATATCTTAAAACCAACCACTTGGAACCAACCATTTATTTATGAATAGTAGTTTATTTAGTTTCATTGCATTTCCATTCACTTGTTGGTTCTACAACATAAGAGTCACTGAACTATCTAACCAAATATGAAAGAGAACTCTTCCAATTTATTTATCAAAATGAAAATGGTATACAACTAAAATATTTATTGCTATTTAGGCTCTGTTTGGTTCGGGATGAGATGTGTTTCACTAAGGTGCAATGTATTTTAACCTATTCAAAGATAAAAAATTTGTAAGTATAAAATTTTAGATGACTACATAGGCTAAGATTGCGAGATTTTGAACAAAATAGTGACTAGTTTCTAACTTTAAATATGTATTTACTTTAAGTGGTTTAATCATATTACTTTTTACTTGTTAAAGAATATTTCACCCTGAACTAAAAAGTACTTTAGGAAATTAGAATTGAACTTGGATACTGATATTATCACTTCAAATAAATATTCTAATACTCCATCCCCTTGTATAAATACAAAAGTGGACATTGCAACAATTGACAGATTGAATGAGACACTGAAATTGACCCCAACCTCATGCCAATTTTGCAATTAACCGTTAGTTCTCATACAAAACACTGAACAACATTTATAAACATTGAAATTGACCTCAACCTCATGCATATTACACTTCACTAACTAGTTCCCTCTTTGAATTTCAATATGATAATGAATCTCTGAAGATTGATACCATTAATTGAAGCAAAAACATCTTCATTAATAATTGATTTTGGGTTATCATCAATACAAGATTCTGATAAAATCTGTATTTTCTCATAGTTAACGCTCTCCAAACCTCGGATATGCCAAAGTTAGGGAAAAATAGGAACCTTGACCGAAATTCGACCCAAATCTGCAGTCCCCTATTCTTTAACTCTTGGTATAAAAAAATATGCTAGTACTAATGCATGGAATCTATCTATCTATTCTAATTTGTATGGAGCCTAAGATGTCTATTAGTAGACTTGAACTAATGCATGGAATCTATATATTCTAATTTGTATTGTACTTCAGTTATCATGTAATTAACTGCTCAGTCCTATCCAATATCAAATGCACTAATGCATCATTCTTACTGTAAATCACTCCAGCATGCAAAATTAATTCAAAATATCAAAAAAATATCAGTGGAGTTTCATAGCAGAATGGTCAGAATCGCAAACACTCTGCCTCAGTTGAAAAATTTAGAGTTGATACATGATGTGCTCACTAGGCAGCCATAAGTGTCCAATGCTCAGGTGTTTGTAAATACAAGAATACTGTCACTTAATTTTACAAACCTATGGTAGTAATAATGTCATTTTCAATAAGAAATTACTTACATTAAGTTTGTTGAACGCTTTTGTCTTATCAGCTTCAGGGAGGTCTTTCCATTTGGTTGGTACTGGAATTAGGTTACGAAGGATAATCCCGAGTTCATTTGATAATTTAGTGGACTGGTCTTTGTCAAGTGGCCAATTTTTCTCCTTAGATATCTCAATACGCATATTTTTCCCAGTAGCTTTTATTATCTTTTAAATCCACTTACCACATGTAGGTGCACAAACTTTTTTCGTTACGGTAGAATCTGTATTTGAAACTTTAAAAGCAAATAAATAATATTAGTAGCAAATGAACAATACTAAGAAACATTTGAAAATTAGTTTTTGTACCTGCATGTCTTGTGGAGGTTCTCGGACTAATCTGTTGTGTTAATGGCGAGATATTTGCAGATTCTACATCCATTATGTGTTCAGTCGTGGGACCTATGGGAGCCATGGGTGCCATGGTGTGACACCCCGACTAATTAAATACCGGGTAGCTACTCCTTTATTAAATTAATTCAAAATGCCAAGTTGGCTCAGTTAATAGCATCACTGTCGAAAACATTTTATTATTACTAACCACCTAGTATTTAAAAAGTAAGTTGCCAAATTTTAATTTAAGTCTGATTAACATGCAACAAGTGTAATGAAGAAATAAATAACACCATTCACCGTACTGAAGTAAAACGAATAACCATCACAATAGAGTAAATAAAGTCTGGAGGAGAACTCCTCACTACAATCCCACAACTGATAAGTAAAACGAATACTGAAACAATACATGCTAAAGTCTGAAACTGAAATGTAAAAGATGTCTCTAAATAGAAATGGGCAACATGCCCTACAACTGATAGATAGTGACTCTGGAATCCAAAAGATAGAAGCGTCTATAAGCAAAGTCCATGTAGCTTCCACAACCGCTACAGCTCGTCACCTGAATGAGTATCATATGCTTGGTGTCCCTGTGGCTGGGCACCTAAAATGGTTTTACAAGAAAAAGATTTGAAAAGCAAATGAGTCAGAGCCCGAATGTGGAGTTATATTTTAAAAACCTGCAAGTGCTTTAAAAACATTTAAAACATTAAATGCAAAGTACATGTTAGGACGTGCACTCACATTATATTCTCACCTCTCGTCTAACTGTGCACTCCTAACGCAAGTACCCATCTATAACTACCCATACCACTAGCTAAGTGATGACATATCTAGCTAGACTGCCAAAGGTCTTACCGATAATACTCGGTTCCATTAACATAATAGCGCTCGAAATTAAATAGGGGTTTAACATAAACTCAGATACTCAATATGCAATATTTATAACTATCAGTTACTCGTTATATTTCTCGAAACAATACCATAATATATTTACAACATTAACATGAGGATTCTCGTTAATTAAATGTATATTAATCACATCGTAAATATACAATACAAGCACCCCGAGAATTAAGCTGCGGTGCACACATACTCTGCTATCCATCCCGGTACATCACGTACATAAGGATCGCATATTCCGAATCTCTCAGGAATAGTTCAGATAACACAAATCACAAATAGTGGAGGCGAACACAGTCACCATCACGTGGGTCACACACATACCTACGCTCCCATGGTCAGCGGACTTATTAATATCCCAATAAGTCTTTCTATGACCTATGTTCATCAAGGTACCAGTCTATATCCCCCCCGTAGGCACACAAGGATTAGAGGGTCCTAAGAGAACGCAACCTCCCGTGATAGCAAGTATGGTAGGTATGTCATACACACAATCATATACCAATACTAAGTAAACACACGTCTTAGTAATACCGTATTTTCATTGTAGTACATATTCTCATACTAACTTATAATTATCACAATTCCTACTGTTTCGGTTTGTAATTGTACGTGCCATAATTATCTCACGTCGTAGTAGACACTCACATCTCAACCCAAACCGTCCATGTAATACACTCTCGTATGTAAATTCCTTCTCGTAAATACCCAAATGTCCCAATTCTATCATTACTACATCTACGGAATGATATCTATAACCTCGAACAAGTTTACAGAACTCCAAAAGTCAAAACAGTCCAAAAAGGACCAAACTGTCAACTCGTTAGAAGTCTCGTTCGAACGAGACTGTTCGAACGAGATTCCTCTGCTAACTCGTTAGAAGACTCGTTCGAACGAGGCTGTTCGAACGAGGTCCCAGTTCGTTCGAACGAACTGTACCTTCTAACGATATCTCGTTCGAACGAGATATCGAACAAAATCCCTACTCGTTAGCAACAACTGGTCAACTCGTTAGAAGCTCGTTCGAACGACGTGGGGGCTGCTTCTAACGAGCTACCAGCTTCGGCCTAGATTTTTCCCCAAATCGTTTTTCATCCATTTTAACACCTCAAATCTTCTAAACTAAGTCCCAACAAACGTTTAAAGGTCTATAATCAATACTAAACATATATAGTCACATCCTAACATGTTTTTAAGGGATCAATCCATCCTAACATCAATTAAATTTACAACTTTCTACACTTTTTCCAAATATCTCAAGAACATGAACCCTAACTACATATCATCATCAAATCCCATAATTTAATTCGTTTTTCTTTCACCCAATCATGTATTAACATCAGATTAATCGTCTCCAAACTATTCTACATGCAATTTATCCTCAATATTCAGAACCTAAGTCCAATTAATCATGGGTTTCATTCATCTTCCAATAACAATTATAAATCTTTAATTTTCTAACATGGAAAGAACATTTGCTGAATTTAAACATAATTAAACCACTTGCCTTGTTTGTTTCCAGATTTGGTGTTGATTTGGTGAAGAATCTCTGCAGAATTTTCTCTCTTTGTCTCCTTCTCCAAGCTCCTTCTCCAATGGTGGCTTAAGGTGGCTAGGGTTTTGATTTGGGAACTTAGAAAACCTAAATGATAACCTACGTAGCTTTCTAGGTTAATATGGTTTGGTTAATGGGCTTAATGGGTTAAATCCACATCAAATTTACATCTCTAATTTTCGTCACTTTTAATTCCTAAAAATGTAAAATTACCAAAATACCCTTTAAGTTGCCGGTATGGCCTAAAAATACCCCGGGACCCAAACTACACCCCCGGGTAGTGTTTTCTGACTATCTCGACCCTTCCGGACGCGTTGGCGAACTCAAAATGACCATACAGTTTATAGATTTTAAATTCACTTTTATTATCAAAATATTATACCGTGACGCGGCGGTCCCACGTGTCTCAACAAAATTTCTAAAATGCCGTATATAAATCTCACGACAAATTTTATAATACCAAGTACATATATAATCATATATGCACATAATCAAATACCAATTCGCATCACATTAGTTTTTATAACCCGGATTAATTTCCAATTAATAGGCATTTAATTAATTAATCCCCAAAATAAATATAGCCAAAAGTACGGGGTATTACATACTTCCCCCCTAATAACTGAATTTCGTCCCGAAATTCGAAACTAGAAAGTACCTGCTAAAAACAGCTCTGGATAACGCTCGCGCATCTCATCCTCGCGCTCCCATGTGGACTCCTCGAAATTGTGATGTCGCCACTGAACACGCACTAACGGGACTATCTTTGACCGCAGTTTCCTCTCGCTTCGGTCCAAAATGGCAATTGGCCCCTCCTCGTAAGAGCTATCCGGCTGGAGATCGATGTCCTCCACAGCAATGTGAGAATGGGCCAAATTATCTCTAAGGTATTTCCTCAGCGAGGAAATATGGAACACGTTGTGAATCCGATGCAAGTGCTCCGGTAGTCCAAGTCTATACGCAACCGGTCCGATCCGCTCAATAATAGGAAACGGCGCCACATACCTCGGTGCCACCTTCCCCTTCTTCCCAAAACGCAAAATCCCCTTCATCGGAGATATCCTGAGAAAAACCTGGTCCCCCACTTGGAACTCCCTGAAAAACCTCTTCGCATCAGCATAACTCTTCTGCCTGTCTTGAGCTACTCGAATGCGACTCCGAATCAACTCAATCCTTGCCGAAGTATCCTGAATCACTTTTGGCCCAAGTAGTTTATTGTCCCCCACTTCTAACCAACATGCTGGGGAACGACAAGGCCTACCGTACGATGCCTCAAACGGAGCCATGCCAATCGTGAACTGATAGGAGTTGTTGTAAGCAAACTCCACCAGTGGAAGGTACTGCTCCCATCCACCCCTGAAGTCAATAATGCACATGCGTAGCATGTCCTCCAATATCTGATTGGTGCGCTCTGTCTGCCCATCGGTCTGCGGATGATAAGCCGTACTCAACCGCAATTCCGTGCCCATTGCCTCCTGGAAACTCTCCCAAAACCTCGAAACAAATATCTTGTCTCTGTCAGACACGATATTTAGGGGCACACCGTGAAGTCTCACAATCTCTGAAATGAAGAGCTAGGCATACTGTCCCGTAGTGTAGTCAGTCCTTACGGGTAAGAAGTGAGCGACCTTGGACAACCTGTCCACAATTACCCAAACGGAGTCGTGACCCCTCTGCGACGTAGGCAACCCCATGATAAAGTCCATGGATATCCTCTCCCACATCCACACCGGGACCTCCAACGGCTGTAACAATCCTGTTGGTCTCTGATGATCCACTTTTACAAGCTGACAAGTGGCGCATTTCGAGACAAACTCAGAGATATCTCTCTTCATACCGCTCCACCAATACTGTCGTCTCATGTCTTGGTACATTTTGTCCCCTCCGGGATGTGTCGCGAACCGTGAGCCGTGCGACTCTGCCATCACCTCGTGTCGCAATTCCTCTCCTTCCGGAACTACCAATTTCCCATTGAAGCTCAATCCCCCGTCTGAGCTAACGGTATAGGACTCGGCTCCCTCTGCAAGTAATCGAACTATCTGCTCCTGACAGAACGAGTCATTAGCTTGTGCCCGTACTACTTTCGTGACAATCTGCGGTGTAACGGTCATCACAGACATGAAAGATCGGGCCACTGCATCCTGGTGTCCCAATTCCTTCCACTTTGCCTTCCACACCTCTGCCACCTCATCTACTGGCCTACGGCTTAACGCGTCTGCTACCACGTTAGCCTTACCCGGGTGGTACTGGATGTCGAACTGGTAGTCCTTCATAAATTCAAGCCACCTACGCTGCCGCATATTCAATTCCTTCTGCGTGAACCGATACTGTAGTGACTTGTGGTCCGTGAACAGCTGAAACTTCTGCCCCAAAAGATAGTTCCTCCAAATCCGTAAGGCAAATACCACTGCTGCCAACTCCAAATCATGTGTGGGGTAATTCTTCTTATGAGGCTTAAGCTTACGGGAAGCATAAGCTATGGCCTGTCTCTCCTGCTGCAATACACCTCCAAGTCCTTGCAAAGACGCATCGGTGTAAACCAAATACTCAACTTCCGGTCTCGGCAATGCTAACACAGGTGCTGAGGTCAATTTGTCCTTCAATTCATCGAATGCCAACTGACAGGCATCACTCCAGATGTAGGGCACACCCTTACGAGTAAGATGTGTCAAAGGACCTGCTATCTCCGAGAAACTCCGAATAAACCTCCTGTAGTATCCTGCTAGATCCAAGAAACTACGGATCTCAGTTGGTGTCGTGGGCTGTCCCCACTCCCTCACCGCTGACACCTTCCCCGGATCAACAGATATTCCCCAGTCGGAAATGATATGCCCCCAAAACTGGACTTCCTTCAGCCAAAACCCGCACTTCTCATATTTTGCATACAACTCGTTTTGACGAAGTGTCTGCAAAACCTGCCTCAAATGCTCAGTGTGCTCCTCCTCTGTCTGAGAGTAAACCAGAATATCATCAATGAAGACAATGACAAACTAGTCTAGGAAATCCCTGAACACTCTGTTCATCAAGTCCATAAACACTACTGGAACGTTGGTCAAACCAAAAGGCATAACCCGAAACTCATAAGAACCATATCTCGACAAGAACGCGGTCTTCGAGACATCCTCCTCCCTGATACGCAACTGATGGTATCCTGACCTCAAGTCAATCTTCGAGAAGAAAGAAGCTCCTCTCAACTGGTCGAATAAGTCATCGATTCGAGGCAACGGATACTTATTCCGTATCGTGACCTTATTCAACTCTCGGTAGTCCACACACAATCTTAGTGAACCGTCCCTCTTCTTCACAAACAAAACTGGAGCGCCCCAAGGTGAGGTACTCCTGCGAATAAAGACCTGACCTAACAGCTGCTCTATCTAATTCCGTAACTCTCGCATCTCAGCTGGAGCCATACGGTACGGTGCACGTGCTATAGGTCTCGTCCCCGGTAGTAAATCTATAACAAAGTCTATCTCTCGACTGGGTGGTAAGCCTGGTATCTCCTGAAACACATCTGAATACTCCCTGACAACCGGGATCGAATCTAAAGGAATCACAACCTCCTTAGAGGTATCCTCCTCTATGTAATACAGATGAGCGGTCGATCCTCCCTCTGGGCGAGGCATCGCCACTATAAACATCTCTTGCCCCGGAATGGCAAAAACAATGCTCCCGCTGAAGCAATCAATCATGGCCCTATATGCTACGAGCCAATCCATACCGATGATCACATCGTGAACATGCATGTCTAACACTAACATGTCTGCAGGCAATACCAAACCACCAATATCTACCCCCACTCCCCGGCATATAAAGAAAATAAGTGACCCACTCCCTAATGGTGAGTCGACACAAGTCACTGTGCTCTCCTCCGTAGCTAACAATCCTAAAGCTTTCGCGAAGTGTGTAGCTATAAAACAGTGTGTAGCACCCGTATCAAATAACACCCGACCCATAGTGCCATGGATAGGAAACGTACCCTCGATCGCGGGCGGTGCCTGTGGAACTGCAGCCTGGTGGACGTTGTAGACACGTCCATACTGTAGCTGCCCCTGCTGAGCTGGGACTGCTGGAATGGGTGGCAATGCTGCCATCTGCGGCGGTGCGGGAAGAGCGGCGGGAAACATAGGCCTCTGTGGCTCCTGGCGAGCACCCTGATGCTGCTGCTGTGGGGCCCTACCCCTATCAGGACAATCCTGCTTCTTATGGCCAGTCTTGCCATAAACAAAGCACTTCCCTGGGAAATTCCCTCCCCTCTGCCCCTGCTGTCCCCGGCCCTAGTGGCCGTTACCATTCCTCCCTTGGCCTTGCTGGCCCTGGTGAAACTGCTGCCCATTCTGCCCCTGCTAGCTCTGATGGCCGTTTAGACCCTGATGGCCCTGACGGAAACCTCCCTGTCCCTGCCTGTAGTTCCCTGACCGGAACCTCTTATTATCCCTCTGCTGGGTACCCTGCTCATTCTGTCTCTACCCCTGACCAGATTGTGCCCCGCTGGCACCATGCCCTCCGGTCCTGCCCTCATGGCTAGACTCCCCCGACCGCTTGCCCTCGGCCATATGAAAACGGTGGTCCTGGTAGTGCAACAATGCAGATTTAACCACATCTGAATACGTGGCCAATGATAGGTTCCCTAGCAGATGCTGACGGATCCTCCAATTCAGCCCGTCGGTGAACTTCCCAATCTTCTTCTTCTCTGTTGGTATCTCGTCTGGAATGATATTCAACAGGTTAGTGAACTCGGCCTCATACTCGGCCACTGTCTTGCCCTCCTGCTTCAAACTCATCAGCTTCCTCCTCATCTCTGTATGAACTGCGGACGGAAAGTACTTGTGGTCAAACCGCACCCAGAACTCCTGAATCGTGAGGGTATCCCTCTCCTCCGCGATGGTAATAGAATCCCACCACTGTAGTGCAGATCCTACTAGCTTGAAAGTAGCTAGCACCTGCTTCTGAACATCAGTGCACTCATGCATCCTCAAATGCCTCTGTATATCCTTCCTCCGTTGGCTCGAGACTACCACATCTGAGCTACCTACAAACTCCGTCGGATGCGCTTTCTGAAAAGCGTCTCGTACACGCTCCCAAGTAGACAGGAATGCATTAACCTGTGCTGGCGCGACAACAGGCGCCTGAGGTGGTGCCTGCTGAATCACGTCAATCGCGACATTTACCGCTTGGGCTACTATAGCTGCAACCTCAGCGGCGTTCATCATGCCCTGAACTGGAGCGGGCTGGGGTTCGGGCGTTGCATCCCTGGGAACTCGTCGTGCACGTCGTGGAGGCATCTAAAATAAGAACAAAATTTATAAGTTCACGGTTATAAACTTAATATAGCTGAAGAACGAAGCATACACAAAAAGAGTACAACAGTCCCAAAATATAGGGCTCTATTATCAAAGAAACGTAGCGGAAACATAATAGCCGTACAGATCCTAAAGGACACTAGAACCTGATGCTCTGATACCACCTGTGACACCCCGACTAATTAAATACCGGGTAGCTACTCCTTTATTAAATTAATTCAAAATGCCAAGTTGGCTCAGTTAATAGCATCACTGTCGAAAACATTTTATTATTACTAACCACCTAGTATTTAAAAAGTAAGTTGCCAAATTTTAATTTAAGTCTGATTAACATGCAACAAGTGTAATGAAGAAATAAATAACACCATTCACCATACTGAAGTAAAACGAATAACCATCACAATAGTGTAAATAAAGTCTGGAGGAAAACTCCTCACTACAATCCCACAACTGATAAGTAAAACGAATACTGAAACAATACATGCTAAAGTCTGAAACTGAAATGTAAAAGATGTCTCTAAATAGAAATGGGCAACATGCCCTACAACTGATAGATAGTGACTCTCGAATCCAAAAGATAGAAGCGTCTATAAGCAAAGTCCTTGTAGCTTCCACAACCGCTACAGCTCGTCACCTGAATGAGTATCCTATGCTTGGTGTCCCTGTGGCTGGGCACCTAAAATGGTTTTACAAGAAAAAGATTTGAAAAGCAAACGAGTCAGAGCCCGAATGTGGAGTTATATTTTAAAAACCTGCAAGTGCTTTAAAAACATTCAAAACATTAAATGCAAAGTACATGTTAGGACGTGCACTCACATTATATTCTCACCTCTCGTCTAACTGTGCACTCCTAACGCAAGTACCCATCTATAACTACCCATACCACTAGCTAAGTGACGACATATCTAGCTAGACTGCCAAAGGTCTTACCCATAATACTCGGTTCCATTAACATAATAGCGCTCGTAATTAAATAGGGGTTTAACGTAAACTCAGATACTCAATATGCAGTATTTATAACTATCAGTTACTCGTTATATTCTCGAAACAATACCGTAATATATTTACAACATTAGCATGAGGATTCTCGTTAATTAAATGTATATTAATCACATCGTAAATATACAATACAAGCACCCCGAGAACTAAGCTGCGGTGCACACATACTCTTCTATCCATCCCGGTACATCACGTACATAAGGATCGGATATTCCGAATCTCTCAGGAATAGTTCAGATAACACAAATCACAAATAGTGGAGGCGAACACAGTCACCATCACGTGGGTCACGCACATACCTACGCTCCCACGGTCAGCGGACTTATTAATATCCCAATAAGTCTTTCTATGATCTATGTTCATCGAGGTACCAGTCTATATCCCCCCCGTAGGCACACAAAGATTAGAGGGTCCTAAGCGAACGCAACCTCCCGTGATAGCAAGTATGGTAGGTATGTCATACACACAATCATATACCAATACTAAGTAAACACACGTCTTAGTAATACCGTATTTTCATCGTAGTACATATTCTCATACTAACTTATAATTATCAAAATTCATACTGTTTCGGTTTGTAATTGTACGCGCCATAATTATCTCACGTCGTAGTAGACACTCACGTCTCAACCCAAACCGTCCATGTAATACACTCTCGTATGTAAATTCCTTCTCATAAATACCCAAATGTCCCAATTCTATCATTACTACATCTACGGAATGATATCTATAACCTCGAACAAGTTTACGAAACTCCAAAAGTCAAAACAGTCCAAAAAGGACCAAACTGTCAACTCGTTAGAAGTCTCGTTCGAACGAGACTGTTCGAACGAGATTCCTCTGCCAACTCATTAGAAGACTCGTTCGAACGAGGCTGTTCGAATGAGGTCCCAGTTCGTTCGAACGAACTGTACCTTCTAATGATATCTCGCTCGAACGAGATATCGAATGAAATCCCTACTCATTAGCAACGACTGGTCAACTCGTTAGAAGCTCGTTCGAACGACCTGGGGGCTGCTTCTAACGATCAACCAGCTTCGGCCCAGATTTTTCCCCAAATCGTTTTTCATCCATTTTAACACCTCAAATCTTCTAAACTAAGTCCCAACAAACGTTTAAAGGTCTATAATCAATACTAAACATATATAGTCACATCCTAACATGTTTTTAAGGGATCAATCCATCCTAACATCAATTAAATTTACAACTTTCTACACTTTTTCCAAATATCTCAAGAACATGAACCCTAACTACATATCATCATCAAATCCCATAATTTAATTCGTTTTTCTTTCACCCAATCATGTATTAACATCAGATTAATCGTCTCCAAACTATTCTACATGCAATTTATCCTCAATATTCAGAGCCTAAGTCCAATTAATCATGGGTTTCATTCATCTTCCAATAACAATTATAAATCTTCAATTTTCTAACATGGAAAGAACATTTGCTGAATTTAAACATAAATAAACCACTTGCCTTGTTTGTTTTCGGATTTGGTGTTGATTTGGTGAAGAATCTCTGCAGAATTTTCTCTCTTTCTCTCCTTCTCCAAGCTCCTTCTCCAATGGTGGCTTAAGGTGGCTAGGGTTTTGATTTGGGAACTTAGAAAACCTAAATGATAACCTACGTAGCTTTCTAGGTTAATATGGTTTGGTTAATGGGCTTAATGGGTTAAATCCACATCAGATTTACATCTCTAATTTTCGTCACTTTTAATTCCTAAAAATGTAAAATTACCAAAATACCCTTTAAGTTGCCGGTATGGCCTAAAAATACCCCGGGACCCAAACTACACCCCCGGGTAGTGTTTTCTGACTATCTCGACCCTTCCGGACGCGTTGGCGCACTCAAAACGACCATACGGTTTATAGATTTTAAATTCACTTTTATTATCAAAATATTATACCGTGACGCGGCGGTCCCACGCGTCTCAACAAAATTTCTCAAATGCCGTATATAAATCTCACGACAAATTTTATAATACCAAGTACATATATAATCATATATGCACATAATCAAATACCAATTCGCATCACATTAGTATTTATAATCCGGATTAATTTCCAATTAATACGCATTTAATTAATTAATCCCCAAAATAAATATAGCCAAAAGTACGGGGTATTACACATGGGTGCTGTGAGAGTTGTGCTTGTCGTGGAGGTTGAGGGTGTTGTGAGATCCGGGGGAGCCAGGGGAACCTCCTTAATGCTATTTGACCGAAGACGTCTTCCTGGTGCCATACTGAAAAAGAACATCAAATCACACATTATAGTTGATCTAATATAAAAAGGAACAATCACATGTGTGGTCATTCATATAAAATCAACAAAATAGAGGCAACTAAAAAACATCATAAAAGCTATATGTAAAAAGGAGATATAGTTCTATAGAATAGAAGGCTTCACCTTCATAACCACACACACTCTAGTACACAACCAAACACGGACGTTGCAGTATAAACACAAGCAGAAACCACATACACAGATAATGTACTTAACACACATTGTATTACTAAAACAAACACACAAATATAGATACATGTTTTTGAATACGCACACTACATATGCAAAATCTAGCACATAAGATAGCGTTACATAGTTTCCATTAACATCTTCAATATATATCACTATCATCATCCTCGACCACTACGAGTTCTTCCACATTTTCACAGTATTCATCATGCGTTTCGTCTTCATCATCGACGTCATCAAGGGAAACAATGTCTTTTTCTGATGGTACTCCTTTGTCTATATCTACAATTCCAACATCAATAGTGTCCGCCTCTACATCGTTTCTCCGCAGCTGGCCAACATCAACTTCTATAATCTCAAAAGCCTCTGATGAAGCATTTTCTTGGTAAACAAAATCATTTGTTTATGATACATCTGTGTCCATTTCTTCCACCCAAAGATCACATAAGTGTCTATGCTGAAATTCCTGAACAAATTGCCATTTTTTTCCCAAGTTTGTGTCATTGAGATAAAACACTTGTTTTGCTTGAATGGCTAGAACATGAGGATCACTCCTTTACCACATACCATTAACATTGATGCTTGTAAAGTTATCATCAATTTGTATTCCTGATTTTTTCTTTTTATCAGCCTCAAACTAGTCACACTCAAAAAGGAGGACTCGATTTCCTTTGATATACTCTAAATCACTGATATTGTTTAATAAACTATAAAAGTTAATCTCTGTTAAATTACGATCTCCTTTAACAACTAAACCACTATTTTGACTTCTCCTGCGATTTTCACAGTCTTTAGTGTGAAATGTAACTCCATTTACTATGCAACTTTTATACTTATTTTCCCGTATGTCAGGACCACATGCTAATGCATTTATTTGTTCGGTACATTCTAGAGACTTGTGGTCGTACAACTTTTTCATCTATTAAAGACAAAATTTGAATGACATAAGTTAGTCCAATTATATTACTTAAAAAATAATTAAATTTATACATCAATATTATATTATGATAACTTTACTTAAACTTACACATTCTTTAAACCAGCTAGGGAAATTCTTTCGGCTTCTCTCTTCTAAATTCAAAAGGCTTTCTTTCTTCAACTCCTCCATATGCTCACTAATAATGGTAATAATTATAACAATAATCTTCGTAGCACTAGAAAAATTAATAGTTATCAATATTACTTCCTAGTTATTAACATACTCAATATATGGATCCACTTTCTCGCAATTATTCAATGTATACCACCGCATCATTTTCATCTCAGTCACTGTGAGAAAGTCATATGCACATTCCCCAAAAGGGCGTACCTTTTGAGGGAATACATCAAATCCTTCCTCTTGTTACTCCCCATCGTAATTTCTTTCCGGGCGGTTGAGTTTAGTTTCAATCCCGTCAAAGTACATTGAGCAAATTGTTAAACATTCATTAACGATGTAGGCTTCTGCTATAGAACCTTACGGTCGAGCTTTATTACGTACATAACCCTTTAATGTGCCCAAGTACCTATTAGCATTTACAATGATACAAATCACCTCATGTTAAGTCTATAAACTATACGTAAAAAATAAGTATTTTGACTTAATCCCCACCTTTTCACGTCATCTTTGACTTAAAAAGTGGGGACTATGTCGAAATAACCCTAAAACTATGATAATGAGTATATTGACATATCTCTCAATAGGATACATCCACCTATATTGCACCGGTCCTCCAAGCGGCAAATGAATGGCTAAGTTGATCATTATATCAAAAAAAGACGGTGGATAAATCATTTCTAGTTTGCATAAAATCACAACAATGTCTTTCTCCAACCTCTTTAGATCTTCTACATCCAATGTTTTACAACAAAAATCTTTGAAAAAATTCCCCAATTCAATTATTTCACTGTATACTTCCTTGCGCAAATATCCACAAGTCCCAACGGGCAATAATCGTTGTAATAGAATATGACAATTTTGACTTTTCAACCCCGATACCTTACCCTCACCAATGTTCACACGTCGTGAAATATTCGGAGCATATGCATCTGGAAACCTCACTGATTTCAAGAACTCACAAAAACCTTATTTCTCTAACTTACTAAGTGCATAACATGCAGGTGGCATTATATATGTATCCCCATTCCTCTTCAAATGTAATTCCTTCATAATCTTCATATCCTCCAAATCTTGCCTAGCCTTATACGTGTCTTTTATTTTCCCTTCAATATTTAATAAAGTTCCCAACACACTCTCACAAATATTTTTTTCAATATGCATGACATCAAGGTTATGTCTATATTTTAATGTTTTCCAATATGGTAATTCAAAAAAAATGCTTTTTCTTGTCCAATTTATCTCTTCAGGTGTACGTTTCCTCTTTTTATTACCCGAATGTTTCCCCAGTATATAATCATTGACATGATTCAATTGTCACAACAAATAATTGCCATTTAAGTCCATGGTCTTTAACCGATGCTCTTGCTTACCATCAAATTTTCTACTATTCCTCCATATATGGTTGGGATCTAGATATCGGTGAGGGTCCATATAACATATCTTACTTCTTATTCTTTTCGAATAAGTATCTTTCTTACACGTAGGACAAGCCATATAACCTTTAGTGCTCCAACCAGACAAGTTAGCATATGCCGAAAATTCATTTATAGTCCACAAAGTTGCGGCATGCATATGCAAATTCGTTTCAGTGGATGCGTCATATGTTTCTACACCAACTTCCCATAACTCATTCAACTCATCAATTAATGGTCATAAATACACATCCATATCCTAACCTGGTGCCAGAGGTCCTGGAATAAGTAACGACATCATAAAAATGACTCTTTCATACATAACCAAGGTGGCAAGTTGTATGGCATAAGTATGACTGACCACATGCTATATGAATTATGCATGTTACCAAAGGGGTTAAAACCATCACTTGATAGGCCAAGCCATATATTACAAGGGTCTTTAGAAAACCACTCGTTCTCCGCATCAAAATCCTTCCATGCATTAGAATTTGGTGTATGTCTCAATACATTATCTTGGACACTTTTTTCTTTATGCCACTTCATATCATCAGCCATTTTTCTCGACATAAATAGTCTTTGGAGTCTTGTCTTTAGTGGAAAGTAATGAAATATTTTATGAGGAATACGTTTACCTCCTTCATCATTAACCTTCCATCTAGACTCTCCACATATTGGACACTCATGTATATTTTCAAGATCCTTCCAAAACAAACAACAATCATTTGTGCATGTATGAATCGATACGTATCCTAATCCTAAGCCACGCAACATGTTGATTGCCTCATAAACTGACTTTGGAAAAGTCTCACCATCGTGGAAAGCTTCCTTAAATAGTTCAAGAAACATCTTGAGTGATTTATTACTCCAATAATTGAGCACTTTCAAGTTCAAGAAACATCTTGAGTGATTTATTACTCCAGTGTAGAGAATTTTGTACAACCAGGATATAATTCACGCTTTGCATCTTTCAATAATTTGTTAAAATTTGTCTCATCCCCGACACAACCTTGTTTAGGAGTATTACAAATTTAAAACATTTCAGCTGGACCAGCATCAAAGAAAAACCCTTTTTGCATGTCTTCCAATATTTCTTTCATCTCATCCCCTTCTTCATTTTCATTATCAATCCAACGATCGACATCATCATTGTTGTCATTGACATCATCATGAACTATATCATTAGAACATTCCCCGAGATATGTCCATTATGTGTAGGTGGTAAAAATACCTTTTAAGAAAAGATGATTTTCTACTTCATCAATATTTCTGAGATCGATGTTAAGACAATTGCAACATGGGCACCTAATGTGACTGTCGGGTCCCATATGATCTTTCACAAATCAAATGAATTATATAACACCCAAGACATACTTTTCGCAAAATCTATTTGTTTCTTGCATCCAACTCTTATCCATCTAGTTCACATGAAAAATCAAACACATTAAAATCTTAGTTTATTGTTTCATATAATATTTTTGTTGCCTAAGATTCTAGAGCATAAGACATAATATATTTATTCACGACCACTAATCAATATCTATAAAAATAGAGGATATAAGGAAGCTCCCAAGTCAAAACACAACATTTTTAATTAGGTTCCCACTACGCAGATCTAAGTCCTCTAATCAATGAAAAGGCTACACACAACATCAACAATTAAATAGGGGTTTTCATCAATCTTACTAAATTTTTCCTACATATATATACTACCTATTGGCAGGCGTGCTACATATGCGGTGCTTATCAAGTTAAGAAGTAGACAAAAAATTGGTAAAAACAAGTGGGTATCAAGTAATATACTAAACAAAGTTGCAGTAAATACCTTGAAATTATAATCCATAATTCGATGGGTAGAAGTCATTGGAACAAATAAATTACATATTATTGTTACAAAATAGGTCCTAAAAATGGTTTAGAACATTAATTTATATAATTAAGTAAACTACGAATGTTTATAAAATAGAACTTAAACAATTGGCATGGAAATGAGGGAAATTATTATTTTGAAAAAATATTAAATGTACTATATATGTTTCGTAAAAACAATATCATGTATTATAAAGGCATATAACCACAAGTAATCAAAATCATTTTGACTCTAAAAAAGACATTATCAAGATCCAAAATATGATAGAAATATGAATGGGGTCACAAAACATCAGCACACACAACAAGAATAAATCTATACACGCGAACAAGAAAAAATCAGCACTCACGAATAAGATTAAATCCATAAAAAATTATTTCAAGATTTATTTCGAGTTAAATCCACAAAAATTTATTTCAAGATTAAATAAGATTAAATCCACAGAAGTATGTCAAACAAAATTTGTTTTAAGATTAAATGTGTTAACCCAAATCCCACTTCAGAAAAAATGATTCTATTTTTCAAACCCTTAGAGAGAGTCCTTCGATGAATACGTTACAAAAGAAATCAAAGATAGAATACGTTTCCAGGTTTGTGTCCTCCGATGAATACAAAGCGAGAAGGAGGATGTACTTGATTAAGAGGAAGAGAGAGTCCGACGATAACGTTTTTTCGGGTTTGTGTCCTCTCAACAGTTTTGGCGGGTTTGTGATAGCTGACACAGATCGTGTGGGAGTGTTGAGGGTTATTACAAAATTTATCTATTAACTACAAAAAAAGCCATTGCCCAATAACTTATATATTAAGCCATGAAATATTTATTTTTGCAAAAACAATATATTAACTATTACGAATTGTTTCGTTGAAAATAACTCTAATTTCGTTGCTAAATAATTTGCAATTACACTATGGCGCGGGAAACCTTGCGCACCAGTCTTTTGGGAACTATTGTCAACAAAATTGAAATTTTTTTGCTAAATATGATGCTTTTAGCCGCAAAATTAGTTTCGTAGAAGATGTTTATATTTAGCCACGAATTATTTTTTGTAGGTAAGAAAATCATAGATAAATGTAAGTTTTGTTGTAGTGATATCATGTGTATTTGGAGGAGCATAAAGGTTTGGAGGATTCCCGTCGTTGTTCTTGTTGTTAGATTCTAGGATATCAGCCATTTGTGAATAGTTTTTGTGAAAAACGCTACGTATAGTCGTTTTCCACAGACGGCGCCAATCGGTTGATGTAAAAAACTATATTTGATCTAATTAATTAATTGTAGATAAATATGAATAAAGAAATAAGACAACGGATTTTTAAAGTAGTTCAGCCTTAATGAAATGGCTTACGTCCACTATCTTGTATTGCTGGGTATTTTGCCTTAATCTTGATTAGCTTTGCTTATGATAGCTTTGTAATACCCCGTATTTTTATGGCTTTTAAATTTTGGGATTTATTAAATTTAATTGAGATAAATTAATTTAATTTTAATCCGGAGAGTTGTTTTAATTATTTACTAGTGTGACGAGAGTTAGTAATTATTGAAAATTTGTTGAATGTTACTGTATGAGTATAGTAATATATGAGATTTATTTTATAAAAATTGTCAAGTGTGAATAAAATGACAACGATGAAAATTTAAATCGGGACGCGCCTGTGTCGTGTTAGGACTAAATTATTATTATATAAAGTGAATAAATTATAAGTTGCTCCTATGGTTGTTTTGAGTGATCCAAAGTGTCCAGAAGGGTCGAGATAGTCAGAAAAGTGTACCCGAGGGTTTCGTTTGGGTCTCGGGAGGGTATTTTGGACATTTTGCATTTTTGGGTAATTAAACCCACGAATTTGCTAGGGTTATATCAGATGCTTAGGGTTGTCTTATAGGGTAATCACAACCCAAAAAAAGTGACGGCCATTGGAGAAGGAAAGAGAGAGCTTGACCAAGAGTTCTAGGCCAAGAACTCCTCCGTTTGCACCGCCGTCGCCGCCAAACGATAGATCGCGTAACGAGGATCACCACCACACTGATTTCATCCACAAATCAGAAACAAAAATTCCCAGGCAAGTATTTATCTTGCTTAATTTCGTTAATTCTTCATTCATATTAGTCTAGGGTTGATTAAGATGAGTTTTTATGAAAGAAAACTCATGTTGGTGATTAGAAATCGCATGTTGTAGTGATATAAATAATAATCTGGAAATCCCTTTCACATGTAGAGGTTAATCCACAAATTTATATTGGTTTAGAAGTAGAAATTCTGGGAAAATAATAAGAAGAACTAAGTTAAAGAAATTTCTAGGGTTCATGAGAATTTTATAAGTTTTGTCCCTTTTAATCCATGAATCTTGATGAAAACTCGCATGCTTTACGTAGGATATTGCTAATTTGGGTTTATAATGTTTGTGGTATAAATTTCTAGGAGTTTGGGACTTAAAAAATTGGATTTTGATGATTTTGGATTATAGAACCCGTAACTAGTATTCTGCAGATTTGCCATACATGTTTGATCGATCGATCGAACCAGGAGTATCGATCGATCGACGCATTGATCGATCGAGCTCCTACCATCGATCGATCGACCCCTCCTGGAAGACTCATATTTCCCCTTCTAAATAGTTGAAATCAATTTAAAAGAGTAATAATCTTTGGACATCCTTATTAAAATATTTTGGAAGATAAAGAAGACCAGTAGGACTTATTAAAAATATGAAACCTTTAATGTAAGACAAGATTTACGTTTTACGAGGATGTTTACATATAAGGGACGATGGAACTATGTATTAAAGGGGGAGACGCATAAGGTAGTTACGTTGGAAAATAAATGAGTACCTACTAAAATTACACTTGGGAGGATAGCAATCCACGAGTGTCACTTGATAAGTTGGGATAATCCCACAAATTAAGATAAGAGGCAAACGTTATACGTGATAACTAAATAATGAGTAATAAGGACAAATATCATAATTATGGGTCGTGAGTATGTACCTTAACTTGATATGGTAATAGTAGTATATTTACATGACTGTGTTTATGCATATACTATATACGAGTAAAAATTCTTGCCCGCGCTACTTGCTATCCCTGAGGTTACCGCGCTGGGACAGTCTTATCTCGATGGGGCCTTTATGGGAGATATTGACTCGTACCCTAGAAGATAGAAATCCTTTGGTACAAGCTATTGGATCGATAGTTAGGTGGTCCTAAGAGACGTGAGGGCATGTGCTGACCTCTTAGAGACTTGGAAACTATGCTTCGCCTCAATATTGTTTGTGTTTTTTTTCAATAAAGTTCGAGAGTGATTCTGAACTTGTATTTCCCTTAGTACGAGTGATTCAAGGATTGGATAGTAGAGTATGCCCACGCCATAATTATTTTCTGGGGTGCTGTTAGAATATATATATATTATATGAGTATTTAATATATATATATATATATATATATATATATATATTTAAATCTGGAATTTGGGAACTACCTACTGTGTCTATGGTAAGTAAGAAAGGAATAATTATTTCAATTTGGGAAGAAGTGTTTAAAAAGTATAATATGTTATTGAGAAACTTTATTAGTAAACAAGGTTTAAATGATGACTTTATTATTAAATGGAATTAACCTCTTAAACAATTGAATTTGTCAGTTTAAATCTTACGAGCAACCTAAGATAAGATAAGTTAAACTGTTGGGAAGGTTAGTGCGATAGGCGTGCACATTAGAAGAGAGGTGAGAATTTCTCAAGGGAGTGTCGCACCAATATGTTGTTTCTTTGGCCAGTAAACATTTTAAATACTTGCTAAACAAATTTTAAATCGTTTTTACAATCGGGCTCTGACCCGTTTTCATTTTCTTTTCTCTCTTGTATACATGTATATATTACAGGTGCCCAGCCACAGGGGCGTCTTTCATAGGATCCTTTTGAAGGAACGTGCTGCAGCGTAGGTGAGAGTTGTAGGACTTTTGTTTAGACGACCTCATTTGTTGATTCCACTTCTAGCATTATTTATTCAGTTGGGCATGTGTTGCCCTTTTCCATTATTCAACTGCTTATCGTATATTGTGATTTGTTTATTTCCAGTATTTATACTTTTGGATTTATTACTGTCAGGATGTTTTCCTTTAAGTTTTAAAGTTGGAATCACTTAGTTGGATGTTTTATTAATTGGATTGTTTGTTCTAGTATATTTGTTGGTTGATTCTTAAATTATCAATTATGTAATGTTTAAAATTATTTGTTTTAAATAAAAGTTGGAAAGTAATGTCTAAAATGGTTTTGACACTTAGCTTAATTATTTAGGGTGTTTAAATTGGAAAAGTTATTTTTATGACAGTGATATTAAGAATGAATCAACCGTTCACCTTGATTATAATTTAATAATTGACTGATCACCCGTTATTTAATTAGGTGGGGTGTCACAAGCTTACCCTATCATGAGGGTATTACAATGTATTTATAGCCCTTGGGCTGCCCATATGAACAAACACTACGCCTTATTAAATAGGTATATACATGGGTACATAGTAAGAATATTCATTGAATCTGTCATGGTCATTTGGTCTTCCTAGATAGTTGCTCGGTATACTGAGTAGCTTGGTACGCTAAGTAGCTTGGTGTGTTAAGTTGCTCGGTATGTATATTTATGCCATGCTGGATGACACATGTCTTAACACAACTGGTCCACATCAGCTGACTAATTTTTGTATCAACACAAAATGATATTGAGTATCTAATTAAACTAAATTATGAAAGTAATTAAAAGTATAAATTAAATAATACTTGCGATGAAGGAATCTGGAATTAAAGCTTGAATCTTGAATTAATGTTGCAAAACTTAAAACCTAGGGTTCTTGAAAGAAAGAGCCCTCTGAAATTAATAATAATCGAATCCCCTAATTCTTGGCTCTTAGTTAAATGAAATAACGTACGAAAATTACAAGAGTTTGAGCAAGATAGAACTCTTAATTTGGAAAAGAAAATTTAGAAAAAAAATCTCATCCGAACTGGCTCGACGGGGGTCTTCCGTTCGGTCTGGCATCATCTGGATCGGTTTGGTCTCTAATTTTATGTAGAGATCCTTAAGGAATCGGACCCATTCATTTTCCTTTGAAACCGAATCGGTTCGGTGGTGAATTTTATGCAGAGTCTACCTTCCATTAAGATTGGTTCGCTGTTGGCACTGACCAGTCTAGTCCGATTCTTGAATTATTTTTTTCTTCTTTTCTCTTGATTTTCTCTCATCTTTGAAGTCCGTAACTTCTGATCCGGGACTCAGATTCGAAAACCATTTCTTCCTACGTGCTTGTAGACATGAGGTCTTCACTTTTCATTTTGGTCCTTCGTTCGAACTCCATATGTTAAAGGACTATTTTTCCCTCTGACTTTCATTCCATTCTTGATTTCTCTGTCGTGAATTGTTCTTCTCTTCACTTGTATAGAATACCTATAAAAAGCACGAAAATACATAAAACTCGAGGCACTATGTAGGAATTTTTAGTAGCACATATATGAGATAAAGCAGCACAATTTGAATCGTCTCAGGTACTAAAAGTCTTTAAATTAAGGGAATAAATTCGGAAGAGTTTATGCCTAATCAACCCCCCCCCCCCCCCCCCAACTTAGAAGTTTGTGCATCACGAGCAATGTAAAAGAACTTAACTGAAGCTCAACTCATGAAAATTATTTTATTAAGATATAATACCTCTTTCACGGGCAAGCGATTGCATTTAGCATATGCAAAAGGCCTTCAAATCCCTAGGTTACCTTAGTAGGACGAGTTGTGTCTCATGAGGGTTTCTAGTGAATATACCAAAAAATCGATTTTGATGCAAAATATTTCAAAGTAACTAAAATTTGTATAATTCAAACTTTTCTAAAAATAATCACTATATATTTATATTCATAAGTCTCTATTTTCTGTGTGTGTGCGAATCCAGAAATTTAATCGCAAATTTCCACCGATTGATCATTACATTACTTTTCCAAAAACTTGTTTTGATTCAAATGCTCATGGGATACTATCATAAATGAATCACTTGAAATGTGGTTATTTATCTCGGTATGCGTGATATAGGGGCAAATGAATGGGAACACGAATTCACACCCAAAAAATTGAAAGGCGGAAATTTATGGGTGAAAAGTTCTCTTCATCGGGTTACGATCATTGGGAAACAGGAACATCGCTTCTTAAACACACCAGTTATTCTCTTCAATTATATTTTCATGTTTTAACCCTCCACACGGTAATTAATTTCTCAACTCGGACTCGATTAGGACTTTTCGGGTTTTAAGGTGCATTGAGTACATTGGGAATAATCGTAAAGTTCGGAATTGAAAAATGTCATTATAATGTCCGTTGGTACTTTTTCGAGCTTTGGCTCATTTTCTTTTTCTATTTTTTTCTTTTTTTCACATCTTTTTTTTCTTGATATTTTTTTATTGAACATTACTCTATTTTTCTTGCTTCGTCTTATTGCTCCACTTGGACTTAATTCATGAAAATTTTACTTTTCCCAATTTCGGGCTATTTGGTTTTTTTTTGGGTTATCAAACGAAAGGAAAAAATTTCTTCATCTCAAAATGGCTAGCAAAAGGGTAATTTTTCTCAACTTTTTATGGTTCATCCTTTGGGGAAATAAACAATGGCCTAATTTCATTTATCCGAACTACTAATCATATTACCATATGCGTCTCGAGATTGATTTAAATTAGAGATGCTTTAATGCGCTTTTCGAGGCAACATCTCACACATTTCTCGTAACCGATCAAACCAAGGGTATTGAGATCTTCAACGACTTATTAAAACTCTGAATTGAACGTTGAGTTAACCATTAACTTAAATTTATTTAAAAATTCAGAAAAAACGATAGGCTCTAATTTTCATTGGGTTTGTTAATCTCCACACTTATTTGTTAAGTCATCAATTTTCACTCAATTTCCATATTTGGTCAATTCTGTTTAGTGCAATTCGGATTTTACAAATTTGAGATTTTAAACAAAACTTCGGTGATATTTTTTTAAAATTTAAATCCCAATTTTTATTTACTTTGAGGAAAAATATTTTTAGATTTTTGGAAATTTTTAATTTTTTTTGAGAATTTTGGAAATTTTCCAATTTTTTTGCCTTTTTGGAATTTTGAACTTTGTGAAATTATGAAGCGCATGCGTACCCCCCCCCCCCCCCCCCCCCCGCCCTAACTTAGACTTTTACAAAGTCCTGATACAAAAAGGATTAAAAGCTAAATAAAAGAGAGCAAGTAAATAAAATGGAACAAAGTACGAAATGCAATACATAAATAAGCAAGTATAGGCCACGACATTAATAGGCCAACCAATTTCCATTATATATATCAATCATACAAATATGTGGAAATAGGAAATAGGAAAAACACATAAACAACCTAGGAAAAACAAGCTATTGAGGTGAAGGGTGAGCAGCGTCGGGAGCATTCGGGTTGTATGGGTCATGGAAATAATCTGGGGCAGGTGCACCCATAGTCATGCGATAGATTTCAACTTGGAGACAATGAAACATGCTTTTGTCTCGCTGGTATGCCATATGGTTTGCATCGTATCGATTTATGAACTCGTCGAATCGTGATACAAGTGTCGTGATGCGTCTATCAAAATCTGCTCCTGGTGGCTCGAAATCTGAATCGGCATCCTCATCGTATTCCTCCTCGTCACCCTCTCCCATAACCACGTCGGCGTCCACAACTTCTTCCTCCTAGGAATCACCCTCGTCCTCATCTTTCGCCTTCGTCTCGTCATCATCATCATTGTCGTCATCCTCATCTGACGTCCGTGCTCAGATGATCTCCCGTTGCCCCTCACTTATGGTATGGGTGACCTACCCAAGAGGATTTGGAAGGCGAGGAAACTCGATGGGAGGATCAATGCCCACGTAGGCTATAATGGATGTGATAAGCCGGGCATAAGGGAGAGGGGTGATCCCCTTTTTTTCCAAGGACGCAAAAAATATATCTTTGTAAATGATATGGGCCAGATGGATCGGGGTAGTGGGGTCAAAAAGATGATACACAAGAGTCGCCTGACGGGGGCACATAACAGAATCATTTGAGGCTTGACGGATATTTGCGCAAGTGATTTAAAATGTGATGTGCGTCTTGTCTCTCATCCGGCCCACCAAAAATATTTTGGTGCCGCAAAGCTCATCGGGTTCTATGCATGACATGCAAACGGCTTTGTCGATGGGGCGAGATTGTTTGGATAGGTGAACTGGGATGGGCTCGAAACATCCTTTTCTGCTAGTTTTTGGGTAAGAATATCTAACGATAATGGAACGCGTATACTGTCAACATACGCCTCGAAAACAAAATCAGCAGTGCAGACAAGGGATTCATAGAAAGCTTGCACCTCGGTTTCCCCCACCGCTCTGTGGGGTTCGTTAAGAAGACAACACCAACCCCTCGGAAGGAAGAGGCTGGTGACGAAATTGGGCAGCTCATTCCAGTGCACTTGGTGCTCCATATGTAGCTTTCGAGAATGGCTAAAAAATTGTTCACACCATATTTGTTATTGATTTGAGCGGTATGCGTCATTATCATGGTCGATGATCTTAATAGAGTTATATTTTTTAGGGAGAGCACAGTTGTCCATGTGGGACAGAAGTGGGTTAAAGGAAGAAATATGGAAGAGAGAGAATAAGAAAGTTGGGAGGAGTGGTGGTGGAATAAGGGAGGAAAATGGTGTATTTATAGGTGGGGGTGAAGTGTTTGTTTTTGGAAGGAATGGGGAGTGTATTTGGGAGGGAAAGGGTTGATAGGCAAGAGGGAAAGTGGATCATCTTGAGATCGAGAAAAAAATACTCAGAGGCCAAACCGATCCGGATGCCCAGGACCGGATCGGTCCGGTCCTATTTTTTTTATTTTTCCACAAAAATGAACTGATTCGGAGGGCAGACCAGTCCAGATCCCTGAAATTTACAGCTTCCCTTTATTTCAAAATTCACTCTTCTCTCTCAATTTCTGAATGTTCCCACAATTTCACCTACACATGATTGACCTAAAATTTCTCAATGCATTCTTCGAAAACCTAGACTCGCTCTCGACATGTGTTTTCCCACACCTATCCTACGTGACCTGTACCTATCGACTCTAACTAACCTAACCGAATCACATCTACTATACACAAGAATCACCCCATATGCGTCGAGGGTACGAAGACCTTCGCGTACTTCTCAATGAGTCCCCATAAATGGGGTCCTATAACCAAATTGTGTCGATGCACGCCTTAAAGTACGATTTAAGACATTTTCAATTCACCTTGAAAGTATTTCCTCCTTTTTAATCTTCCAACTCTATCGCTCCGTGGGGGAATACACCTCTAACCACAAATGAACCCGTCCACCTTAAAGGTAACTTGTTGAGAAACAAGTGTAATAGAGAGTTGTATATAAGCACTTTTTATCCTGGATGAAACTCATTGCGTCAAATTATCTTGTCATGTGCGAGTTTCAATCGTTCCTTTGAAATCTTAGCATTCTCACATGCGTCACTGCACATCTCTTCTAACTCGTTCAATTGAAGCTTGCGTGCTTCACTGACTTTATCTAGATTGTAGTTCAACATCTTGATGGCCCAATAGTCTTTGTCCTCTATCTCCAAGGGGATATGGCAAGGATTTCCCTAGACAAAACAAAATGGGGACATCCTGAGGGGGTTCTTGTAGGTGATATGGTAAGCCCATAGAGCATCGTTTAATCGAAGTGACCAATCTTTTCGGGTAGGATCGACTGTCGTTTCAAGGATGATTTTGATCTCACGATTTGATAACTCGTCTTGCCCACTTGTTTGGGGGTGATAAGTCGTTCCAACCTTATGAACGACTACATACTTGCTTATTAACTTTTCAAGCGGCCTATTGCAAAAAAAAGTTTTCCGTTATCACTTATGATTGCCTTCGGAACACCAAAGCGAGAGAGTATGTGCTCTTGTAAGAACTTTATCACCACTTTATTAGCATTCCTCTTGGTAGATATTGCCTCTACCCATTTGGAGACGTAGTCTACCGCAACAAGGATGTATAAGAAGCCAAAGGAGGGAGGGAATAGGCCAATGAAGTCAATAACCCAGCAATCAAATAACTCAAGGACGAGTATAGGGGGTAATAGTGCCCATCCTTTAGCATCTATCGCAAGATTTGAAATAAGCGTTCACATCCCGAAATATTGTGGGCCAATAAAGACCACTTTGGAAGATTTTAGAGGTCTTCTTTTTCTTGGAGAAGTGGCCTCCACAAGCTTTCATATGAAAAAATTGGATTACACTTTAAATTTTCTCATTCGGTACACATCTTCGGATGAGCTAGTCCGCGTAATATTTGAATTAGAATGGGTCGTTATAGAAAAAAATGCGGGACCAAGTGATGAATTTCTTCTTCTCTTGCGGTGTCCATTCGGGAGGAATGGCTCCCATGACAAGGCAATTAACAATGTCCACAAACCAAAGTAGGGAAATAGTAGCAAAGAGTTGCTCATCCAGAAAATACTCGTCTATGGGTATTGGATCACTAGGCACGTTGGATGAGAGCCATAACAAATGGTCGGTGACGACGTTTTCTACCCATTTCTTATCTTTTATAAAGATATTGAACTCTTGTAGGAGTAAGATCCACCTTATGAGGTGCGACTTTGCTTCCTTCTTGGTAAAGAAATATTTAAGGGCTCCGTGGTTGGTAAAGCATGTGATGGGCGACCCCACGAGGTATGAGCGGAATTTATCCAAAAAAAACACCTAGAAACTCTTTCCCCGTGGTGGAGTAGTTAAGTTGTGGCCCGGTCAACGTCTTGCTAGCATAATAGATTACATGAGATTTTGTTGTCTTTTCTCTTCCCCAAAACAACCCCAATCGCGTAATCACTAGCATCACACATAAGCTCGAATGGAAGGGACCAATTTGGATCTTGCATGATGGGGGCGAAAATTAGCATACTTTTCAATTTATTGAAAGACTCTTGGCATGCGTCATTGAACTCAAAGGGTGCATCCTTCATAAGGAGGTTACTCAAGGGTCTAGCTATGGCACTAAAATCTTTGACAAACCTTTTTTAAATAATGCGTGGCCAAGAAGGAGCATACATCCTTTAGCGATTTAGGCGGGTGAAGCTCAGTTATAACATCTATTTTTGCTCGGGCAACTTCTATGCATTTAGATGAGACTATATGGCCAAGAAATATGCCCTTGGTAACCATGAAGTGGCATTTTTCCCAATTGGGACTAAGTTCTTTTCCAAACACCGAGATAAAACTTTCTCAAGATTCGCAAAACATTGGTCAAAAGAGGGGCCAAAAATGCTAAAATCGTCCATGAACACCTCAAGTCCTCTCTCTAACATGTCACTAAAGAGACTTAGCATGCACCGTTGAAAGGTCGCGGGATCATTGCACAATCCAAAAGGAATACATTCGTAGTCAAACATGCCAAATGGACATGTAAAATTCGTATTTTCTTGATCAAGTATGTCTACCTCAATTTGGTTATATCCAGAATAACCATCAAGGAAGCAATAGTATGGCGACCCGCTACGCGTTCAAGCATTTAATCGATTAAAGATAAGGGAAATTGTTATTTTCTTGATCCGGCATTGATTTTCTAGTAATCAATGTAAACACGCCACCCAGTGGTGATGCGTTAAGGAATTAATTCTCCATTAGCGTTTTTGACCACCGTCATTCCTGACTTCTTCGGGACGACTTGAATTAGACTTACCCATTTTCTATCCAATATAGGGTAGATAATCCCGACATCCAGGAATTTGATCATTTTTTCTCTAACAACTTCTTTCATGGTTGGGTGTAGTCGCCTTTGCATTTACCACGAGGGCTTCACGTCCTCCTCGAGGTCGATCTTATGGGTACAAATCAGGGGACTTATACCCTTCAAATACGCTATAGACCAACGAAAACCACCTCTGTGCATCCTAAAATTTTCCAGTGGCTTGCCCTCTTTCTCTTTATCTAGGCTAGAGGAGGCAACAACAGAAAATTTCTCAACCTCTCCTAGAAAAGCATATTTCACATTAGAGGATAGTTTCTTCAACTCGATGGGAGGAAATTTCTCTTCAAAGGGGGTCAAGCATGACTCCCTCGGGGGTATCTCCTCAAATTTAGAAACTCAATGAACACCTCTTAACTCCTCTAATGACAGTTCCTCATCTAATATCGTTTTCAACTCCACGACCTCTCACTCAAACTCAGTATATGGACTCTCACTCTCATCGCCTCTCAATAGGCATGCTTCTAATGCCTCCCCACCCATGGTTATCTCAATGTGATCTTTTACTACCTACTCTATGAGGTGGACCATATGGATTTTATCTTCATTACTAACTTGGTTAGCAATATTGAAGATGTTCGTCTCGAGGGTCATGTTCCCAAAAGTGAGCTGAATTTGCCAATTTCGTGTATTGATAAGGCATTAGGCATAGCTAAGAATGGACGGCCTAGAATTATGGGAACATAGTTGCTAGAATGGATGGAAGGCTTAGTGTCCCAAATGACAAAGTCTACTAGGAAGTAGAAAGTGTCCACTTGGGTTATCACATCCTCAATAATCCCTCGAGGCACCTTCACTGTGCAATCCTCTAATTGGAGAGTGATTCGTGTGGATTTAAGGTCACCCAACTCAAGTTACCTACATATGGAATAGGTAAGGATATTAACACTCGCACCTAAGTCCAACAAGGCTTTATCAATTCAATTATCTCCAATAATACATGAGATCGTGGGTGCACCAGGATCTTTAAACTTCGATGGAAGGTCGTTTAGTAGAACGGAGCTCACATTCTATGCTAGGAAGACATTTTTCTTAACCTTTAGTCACCTTTTAATGGTCAAAAGATCTTTAATGACCTTGGCGTAGGTAGGAATTTTATGGATGGCATCCAGGAATGGAAAATTCAACTTAACACTTAAGAGCGTCTAGCACATCTGGACAGGAGGCTCCCTTTGAAGCAGGGCTAATCGTTGAGGGAATGGATCGAAGGCGGGAGGTTTCACAACAACTTTAGGCTTGCTAGTGTCATCTTTATCACTCTTATTAAAGGGGTCATCTTCGGCCTCTTTCGTATAGGGCGAAACCTCCTTGTCTTTTGGCTTCTCATGTGGAGGAGGTGATAAATCAAAAACTCGCCCACTACATAGAGTGGTGATGGATTGGCATTGCTTTTGCTAATCGTAAAATGTAGAGATAACATTAGCTTAATGTGGCCATCCCCACCGATCCCCACCGCGGAGGGAGGAGGAATCCTTCAGGTCCCGCGCGCCCCCTCTCGGGAGAGCGCTTCGGGCGGCGTCGATTTTATGAGGTGTGAAGAATGTAGAGAGATTCAGAGTCGCCAGTCTATTTTACTCAAACAGAAAAAATAAAAAGGGGAATCCACGCCACAGGATGGCATCCAAAGACATACTGGTGCGTGCGAAACCAAAATTATTCGAAAAGGGTTCGGAGGCTTAGTTACGAAATGGGAAGGTGTTAGGCACCCATTCCGCCCTTTCGGTCTCTCATGGATATTTGCTATTTTCCTTTATGTTTCCCCCCGTGAGATGTGTGCATGTGTATATATATAGAATGGAGGTAGGAATCCTCGGCTTGTATCATGGAAAAGATAAAGTGAGTCATCCATAGGAAGATTATAAAAGTAATAATAGAAAAATAGGATTTACGCGGTTACCCCTACGTTGATCGCTATAAAGGAACGATAACGCACATGGAGTAATGTGTCACTAAGACTAAGGATATATATAATATAAGAAAAATGGATTTAGAGAAAATAGGAAATGAGAGAAAAAGTGAGAGAAAGGACTCGAGTCTCGAGTTTTACACCGAGATGCCTACCTCGCCTATAAAGGCATCAAAGTCAACGTAGTTCGCATACAAAGCAAAGGGGTGGGGTTTATCCCATAAATATAAATGTGGGATCTCTTATTTGTAAGTGTGTGTGTGTGTGTGTGTAGAAAAGGTGTTTTAGTTGTGAGAAAAATGTGGAAGAAGTGTGAGAATACCTACTTGAAATTTATGAGCAAACCCTCTTTTTCTTGTTTTGGGGTTTTTATTTACATGAAAATAATAGATGTGAAATAATACTAAATAAAAAGTATATTAGGATGTGTGATATGAGATTATAAAAGTGCTAAGTAAGAAAACAAGTTATTGGGAATTCAAAAGAATTTAAGAGAGAGAGTTTGAGAAAGTTGGACCTTCTTGAAGATCTTGAGCTTGATCTTGAATGTTGGAGAGAAGACCTTGAGCTTGGCTGATGATGGAGAGTGGTTCATTAACCAAGTTTGATGAAAAGGATGATGAAAAGTGAAGGTAAAAGAGGGATTTTGAAGTTAAAATCACGCTGCCTTCGAGAGAGGTTTCTGGGATTTGTTCAGAGAGATTTCTCTCAAATCTGGGATCCTCCTGCAAATGAGGCCAAGGCCTACTTTTATAACCCCAGGGGACTGCCGATCGGCCTGATCATGGCACTGCCTATCGACAGGTGCCAATAGGCAGGATCTGGGACCTGCAATTTGGCAGTGCGCATCAGGCTTTTTCGGAAAATTGGTCACCGAGGGCAAACCATTGGTCAGAATCATGCACGGGGCATATCTTTGGAAATGTATTTCAGAGACCTTCGAAAGTCCTTTGGACCGCTCCCGAGTTCAGGAATTGCTCGGAAGTGTTTGTCGGTCCATTGGACGGGGAATCACGCGGACGCAAACGGCACGTTCGTTCGCATGGTAAGTTCGAATCACGCACGGGGCATACCCTTGGAAAGGTTAGGAGATGTATTCCGACATTCCAAAGAGTTTGACCCGATTTGGAGAGTTGACTTTGGTCAACCGGGCCCGGGAAATGCTCGCTGGCTTTCGGAGTCAAACGTATCGTTCGTCCGCATGGAAAGTCAGAATTACGGACAGCATGGACCATTGGAAAAGGTATACAGTGTCCTTCGAAGATTCATTTAGCTTTGGTCAAGATGAAGAGTTAACATTGGTCAAATAGAGCCCGAGAGCGCCCGGTGTCCTTTAGGTCATGTTTCGGACGCAAATGGTGCGTTCGTCTGCATGATAAGTTGGAATCGCACACGGGGTAGACCGTTGGAAAGGGTATTCGGTGCCCTTCGAAGATTCATTGAGTCTCGATCGAGATGATGAGTTTAACTTTTGGGTCAAACTGAGTCGGGGGGTGCCCGATGGCATCCAGGTCAGTACTCGGAACGTGACCTGGGTTTATAGTGATGAAGGGAGGTACTAGGGACCTAAAGAGAGTTAAGAGGTAACATAATGGGGTGTCTACAGAGCCCCTTAACCGATGAGTTTGGAACAAATGATAACCGTCGATTAAACACCACATGATGCTTTTGAGGGAGTATGATCGATTCCGAGGGTCGAGGTCGATTCTGAGGACCTAAGAAGTATGCTTGGGATGATCAATTTGGAGGATCGAGGTCAGTTGTGAGGACCTAAGGAGATGAGGATGACCAATTCAGAGGGTCGAGGTCAGTTCTGACCCAAGAGTGGTGACGAACGAGGACCGAGGTCAATTCTAACCTGACTAAGGTGACAATCCAAGACCGAGGCCAATTCTGACCCAAGAGTGGTGACGACCGAGGACCGAGGTCAATTCTTACCTAACTAAGGTGAAGATCCAAGACCGGGGCCAATTCTGACCCAAAAGTGGTGACGACCGAGGACCGAGGTCAATTCTAACCTAACTAAGGCGACAATCCAAGACCGGGGCCAATTCTGACCCAAGAGTGGTGACGACCGAGGACCGAGATCAATTCTGACCTAACTAAGGTGACAATCCAAGACCGAGGACAATTCTGACCCAAGAGTGATTACGACCGAGGACCGAGGTCAATTCTAACCTAACTAAGGTGATGATCCAAGACCGGGGCCAATTCTGACCCAAGAGTGGTGGAGATCGAGGACCGAGGTCAATTCTAACCTAACTAAGGCGACAATCCAAGACCGGGGCCAATTCTGACCCAAGAGTGGTGACGACCGAGGACCGAGATCAATTCTGACCTAACTAAGGCGACGATCCAAGACCGGGGCCAATTCTGACCCAAGAGTGGTGACGACCGAGGACCGAGGTCAATTCTTACCTAACTAAGGTGACGATCCAAGATCGAGGCCAATTCTGACCCAAGAGTGGTGACGACCGAGGACCAAGGTCAATTCTGACCTAACTACGGTGACGATCCAAGACCGGGGCCAATTCTAACCTAAGAGTGGTGAAGATCGAGGACCGAGGTCAATTCTCACCTAATTAAGGTGACGATCCAAAACCGGGGCCAATTTTGACCCAAGAGTGGTGACGACTGAGGACCGAGGTCAATTCTGACCTAACTAAGGTGACAATCCAAGACCGGGGCCAATTCGGACCCAAGAATGGTGACGACCGAGGACAGAGGTCAATTTAGACCTAACTAAGGTGACGATCCAAGACCGGGGCCAATTCTGACCCAAGAGTGGTGACGACCGAGGATCGAGGTCAATTATGACATAACTAAGGTGACGATCCAAAATCAGGGCCAATTCTGACCCAAGAGTGGTGAGGACCGAGGACCGAGGTCAATTCTGACCTAACTAAGGTGATGATCCAAGACCGGGGCCAATTCTGACCCAAGAGTAGATAAATATTGTATTTCGATTCTGCTGGAGAAAGAGCTTTGTGATTCCGATTTGAGATAGGGAGTTGCTAGCTGGGTGAAGCTTTTTAGGAGACCTCACAGGGGAGAACAACCTATTTTGTGTGCTGTAAGAGAATTCCGTTGGGGAAGTGATCAGGTGATCCTTAGGGATTTTCCGGAGCTTTTTCGGGAGGAGTTTTCACTTAGTTTTTTAGGATTCCGCTGGGGAAGAGGGGTTTCACTGGGAATAAGAATTAGATCTGAGATTCCGTTGGGAAACTATGAAGGAGCTGGGGAACATTTGGATTGTATTTTGGGAGAGATTGCTCGGGGCGAGTGGTTCTTCTGATTTCTGCTGGGAAAAATACCATGTGATATTGTACCGCACCGGATAGCCGATGGTTATAAAGTCTGATGAGGAGGTGATTAGGTGGTCTGGGTGCCTTGCCCGAGAGGTCAATCGCTTGGATTTTGAGGGCTCCGTTGGGGAAAATGGTGTGTCGCCCGAAGGAGTGCGAAATTTCCTTGATGAAAATGTTCTAAATCCTTCATGGGATTTTTAGGAATTTTCGGGGATTTTTCGAGGCTTTCTGGTATTTTTTGGGAATTTTTGCACAAAATTTTAAGGGGGGTGCCGGTTGACATAGACTAAGAGGTGCCATTCGGCAGTCGCATAGACTTTTGGGCTACCTCGGGAAGGTGAGGAGACAGTGCCGATCGGTATAAAGGGGGAAAATTTGCCTCATTTTTCAAAGCTTCCTGCCTTCTCTCTTTCTGTGATTTCTCTCTTTGAATCGTTCTAGCATTCCGATCTTCAAGTAATGGCCCCTTTAGTGAGCACCGCTGTCCACCTGGAGTGGTTGACCATTGATGACTGGGAGAATGTGGATTGGAGGGATAGGGTGCCCCTTGCTTTAGGGAATGAGAATGCCTTTGATGCATTCGAGCCGGTTGCGGATGAGCGGACCTTGTTGCGGGAGCCGTCTCGTCATCGTTCTTCGAGAGTGATTCTCGGTGGTTATGTAAGTAACCTGACCTTTGGCATTCTTTCCTTTTTGGGTGATTTTTCCTTTTCTTTACCTTTGAATGAATTTTTCCTTTCGCCAGTCGGATATTTCTTTGAAGAACATGCGTGCCCGCGGGACGACAGGGCTTAGGGATGTTCGGGAGCATCTTCCACCCGTGGTGTGCTGGATGGTATCATCAACGGGTTTTGGGAGGTTGGTGGCTGTGCTGGATGAGACGCCTCATTTCGACAGCAGTTTTGTTTACCTTGGAGGAGAGGTGGTAGGACACTACCCACACTTTTCATTTTGGCTTCGGGGAGATGACGGTGACTCCCATAGATGTGTAGCAACTGCTATGGCTGGATTGTGATGGGTAACAGATAGAGGTGGACCGCTCTTTGCTGGTGAGGCCGGAGGCGGTGTATGCGGCACTCGGTGATGTGAGGAGGATAGTCTCTGGAGATTCTATCCGGCTGTCCTTGCTAAAGGATGTTTTGCTGAGCAAGGTGGTTGATGTGGAGGATGGGCTGCAAGTGAGGAAGATGGCCCGGTTGTTCATTTTGTTGGTGCTGGGAGGTTTCATGGTGGCGTCGAGCAACGACGTCATCCATTTGTGGTTTCTGCGACACTTGAGGATGTTTTCGAACATCCCTTTCTATGATTGGGGGAGTCTGACCTTGGCGACCCTTTACTCTTCTCTAGATGCGTTCATCCGGTGTTGCCGGTAGACTTTTACTGGAGCCACGTATCTCCTTAAGGTATTCTTTACTTTGCGCATTTCCATTTCATGCATTCGCATTTTCCTTTCATGCATTCACATTTTCCTTTCATGCATTCACATTTTCCTTATGCATCTCTTTTTACTCGTGAATTCAGACGTGGTTTTATGAGGTGATTGGGTGCAACACCCCACTGATTGCTCTGAAGGATGACACCGTCGAGGACTTTTGTCGTTTGTATCGATGGCGTAAGGCTAACCAGCAGTCGAAGGGATCTCTCTCTCTGGAGGCGGTGCGTCAGGTCTTGAATGACCTGACCAGTGGTAGGGTAAGACTCTTTCCATTTCAGCCTTAGTTTTTGCACCTTCTGATTCTGTATTGACTTATGTCTGCTTGGGGATTTTCAGGTGACCTTTTATCCTTAAGGAACCGCCATTCAGGATACGGGGGTGACTGGGGTGAACGCGCAGATGAGGCATTTGTTGGCGCATGAGTTTGGCCATTCCTGGTACCTCGGGGAGAGGGTGATCCATCAGATTGCTGAGGAGGAGGTGGTGGTGCCTCCC